>JAWWEE010000085.1:61200338-61222031 GCA_035221455.1 Xenops minutus
CGGCCCAGGAAAAATGGAAACCAGTGCGCAAACTCAGATGGGAGGAGTGCAAGGTGGAGAAAATGGAAATTACTTCTCGGAACTGATTAGAATAAGCCTGCCTTTTCTAAGAAAATAATGCATATGTATCAGGAAATAATGAATATGCATGTTGGAACTGTATTTAAGCAAGCCTGTGAGCACAGACAGGGGTTCATGTCTTTGGTGGACTAATCCCCCATGCACCCAACATGCTGAATAAATATACCTTCTCTACAACTACCCAGTTGTGGGGTCTTTTTCCGCATGCTACTTGTTAAAGCATATTGTGCACACTTGAGACAGCTTAGTAGATTAAGTCTTGAAGGGCACTAGGATTAACAGGTAATTCCCAAACTGAGGACTGCACCATTGAAAATGGAATAGAAATTCAGTTTCCAATAGAAATAGAATGGAAAAAGTATGCCTATCTGCCAGTGAAAAAGGTTAGCAACCGTAGGTCTGAGTTAGGACTTCTGAAAAGGATTTAGTTATAAGGTAGGAACTGAGCCACTGAGCATTGTCAGGAGCCATAAGTATTTGTTTAGACATGCCTAAGAACCTTCATCTGCGAAAACAGAAGGTGATGGAGATTTTTAATTCCTCTGAGGTTAAGTTTGTGGTGTCTGGGAGTTGTAAACTACTCTTTTGGGACTTCAGTGCTTGAACTGAAAATTAGCTGGTACATCTAAGTTCTTCAGTCGATTTAAATCCTAGTCCAGGATCCATAGAAAGAGGCCATTCTTCGTGGTGGAAAAATCATGCACTGATTTTGTGATAACAAAGTTATTTCCACAGAGACAAAATTTTATCATCTGGATAATTTTTTTTTATCTGATGATATTAAAATCACTTACCTTCAGTTTAGCATGCATTAAATGATTCAGAGTTCTATTTGACATAAAGTAACACACCTCTTTTACTTAAATAGGAATTCTTATTTCTGTTTCTGTTTCTAGAGTCCTGGGAAAGATCCCAAGCTGTGTAATGAAGTTGATTTGGACAAAGGAGAAATAACATCCATGTACATAGGATCTTCTCATGTCAGTTCACAGACAAGTAAGCATACTCAGCAAACAAGTACAGTTCACTTTATTATTATGTTTCACTGTATTTTAGACAATGTCAAATGAGTGGTGGTCAATAATTTTCATCTATTCTCCAGTTAGTTACTAGTATACTTGCAGTATGTGCCAAAATCTGTTCAGGAAGCAGCTACAGTTTATGACATGGGAACTAGGCTAAATTCAGAATGCATGACCTAAGTTAGAAAATTATAGAGTTTTATAGATTGCTATTTAGTGTTTTATTTATTGTATTATTTATTGTTTAAAAAAGTGAAGTGAACTTTATGAATGCCTTTTGGACCACATTTTTGAACTACAGTTTTAAGCTGTTTGCTGGTTGTATTTTGCAACTGTTCATGTAAATTACTTTGTTCTTTTGGGTCCTAGTTGTAGCACTGAAGGACTTACACAGGCAGATTTCAGGGCTTGTTTGTGACACTGGTGTGAGATTTTCTACTAGGCAAGCCACGTAAACTTAGTCTGGGAGGGAATCCCATGGAGGCCCCTGTCTTGAGCCCTGTTACAAGTTTTTGCATCCCTCTTGACTAATGGATATGTTGGATCCTCTGATTTCTTACAAGTTAAAAAAAAAAAAAAGGCAGCCTATGAAAAATGTGCTCAGGTTATGAAAACATACAAAAATTTTTAACAATGTTTTTCCTGTCAAACCGTGTCCTTCCATGTTCCTGTCAAGTATTTTTTGTGTATGTATTACTATTCTGAATAATGGGACATGTGTTTTTCCCTATATATTAAACTGCACAGCAATATAACAGATGAATTGAATTTGGAAAATCATCATCTCATTATTTAGGCCTTGTTTCTGCTTGTTTCCCTAGGGCCAATTGCAGACAGCCCTGTTCAATGCAGAATGAACCTGTTTCATGAGGCATTTTGTATTCCAGCCTTTTTCTTTTTTTGTTCTGTTTATTGCTCTGGCCAAAAACTTATTAGTGGCACTAAATAATGTCAGACACCACAGGTATTACTGAGGTCACAGGGCATCCTGTGTGTTAGTTTTGTTACCCTAAAAATATTCCCCTGTACAGAAAGGATTTCCCTTTCGTTTTTTTTTCCTTTGTTCCTACAGAAAGAGTTTTGTTGAGAAACGCAACACTAATTGAATCAGCAGCTGCTTTTATTTCCAAACCAGTGGAGAAAATCCTGTTAGATAAAGTTGAAGTTACAACTGGAGAAGAAGCAGAACACAATGTATTACAGGTGTGTATTTCATACAGCCTTGATGGTGAGTAGTTTTGTTATCCAAAAGAACATCTAGATCTATTACAGAGCACAGTAATCTGAAAATAACTTCAGTTAATATTTTAAATTTTCACTTTTTTTAAGGTATGTTTCAGCCTACCCATTTTCCTGTAGGCTGGTATTTTCTTTTTTGTATTATATTTGTTCATTTTATAGTCCCTTTCAGTAAGTTAACGCTACAGTGATATTTTACAAGCATCTACGCGGTATACCAGCAGTAACTAAACTAGTATCTTCCTAACCTAGTAACTAGTATCTTCCTAACCTTATAGGACAGATCTTGCTATCCTACAAAATGCTATTTTCTCAGAAAGTAGCAATGATGTATATGCGTTAAAAAATCTTAGCACTATTTTTTGCTTAAATAATTCTTCTGTTTTGCCAGAATATGGAAGATTTACTCTCTTTGGAGCAGTACTCCTCTAGTAGTGGTACTGGTATCCTGGGCTGCATAGTGTTTGTAACGACTGAGGGAATAAGGTTGTAGGACACTTGCACCAAATTCAGCTGTGTTGGTGGATATCACAGATGAAGAATTAATGAGGATTAAGTGATTGCAAAAGTAGACTGGAATTCATGCTGAATGCTTTCCATGGTGAGCAAAAGGTTTAGCACAGATCTAGGAGCCATTTCATTTTAAGTCATAATGGTGATATCTCTATATATCCATCTTTGTATATATATATATGGATGTATTAAAAGCCATATCAAAAGTTTAAAACAGTAAAGTTTTAGAACCAATAAAACCAGTATTGGTTAGCAATTTTCATCAAGTATTTCTCTTTCAGATCAACTGCAAGCTCTTTGTATTTAATAAGCTTTCTTTAACCTGGACTGAAAGAGGCAGGGGATCCCTGAGGCTCAATGACACTTCAAGCAATAAATGTGGAATGTTGCAATCAAGGCTAAGTAAGAATTAAATAACAAAGTACCCCATGCACAAAATACCAAGTAACTTGTATTCTTCCTGGCCAGAATAAGTTAATTTCAGAACATTTTAAGCTGAGAAGCTGGTTTTATTCGAGTCAAGGTGCTGAGAATCTTTTTACCTGAAAAAGTTGTCCGTGTTATGGACTGAGACACTGGGCATTTTTCACTCAGTTTATACAATGCTTACATATGTTGTTGGGTTCTGTGTGCTTCTACCACAATCTGTCTTCATCTCAGTCACCAGTCTGACAGTTTGCTCTGTGTTGATTCTGCTTTTCCAGGAGCACTGTTTCAAGACACTTTGAGAATGCTATTTTTACTGTGCTTTCATTTTTTTGCACTGTATTGCACAGTTGCAGCAGATGATTTATTTCCTTTGTGTGGCAGATGTATTGAAAGAAACTGATATATTTGGGTATTTAAAAAAATAACCAGAAAAAAAAAAATCTCACCATCTCAGGGTTTTAGACCAAATTAAAAAGAATAATTGATGAAAATATTAGTTGTATACAAGTGCTAGAGAAAATTGCTGCAGTAAAAATTAAGGTGGTTCCAATATCTATCATATAAACCTTCTTATTTCAGTTATGCGAAATCAAGGCAGCTTGAGACTGATTCTCAACACCCGACTCTGGGAACAAATGGTTATAAAAAGAGCAAACAGAAAGAGCCTGTGCTTTACTGCAACAGACCAAGAGGACCACTCTGTTCAAGTGTTTCTAACTCAGGTAAGCAGGAAATAAAAGCTCCACCCAAATCCCCATTTGGTCTAGGATTCTGAAGACTTGCTGAAATTTTAACAAGTGGCCTTCATGCTCTCCTTAGCTTAACTATTATATGGCTTTTATTATGGAACGTGTTAGGAGTGCTATCCCTTGGTATTTCAAAAACTAGGTGTGATGATGGGATATGGCCTGAGGACAGACATGTACAGACTCTGGTTCACATAGCACTGATGGAATGGATATCATTCCAGTAATATTCAGCAATTACGCTTTTTTACAAAAGCAGTACTCTAAGAATTTCTATGCAGGTAGTTACATGTTCCTAAGTTACACTGGTAAAAGGCAGCAGTTTTCTGCCATGGTTCTCAACATAGTGATTGCAATAATCCATCTGGTGTAGGACCTCCATTTCTCAACTGCAAAAGAACACAGAGTTTGCAATGTCATCTTAGGTAAGACAATAGTCTTGGGAACCCTGGTTTCCTCCAGAAGGGGCTAAGTTGGGGATAGAAATGTGGTGGACTTATTTGCAAATAAATAGGACATATGTCCTAGATTGGAAAGTGAGAGCATCCACATGAATTTAAGCACGTTTACAGTTTCCCCAGCAGACCTTTCTAGAAAGCATTCAGCTTCCCAGGCAAGAAAAATAAATCCATTTTCAGAAGTGTCACATGTCATACACAAGCAAAGCACCATGCACTGTATATGCAGCCACTTGAAGTCTGTCACTTCCAAACAGGGATTGATTTAACTATGGCTGTGCTGGACTGCTCATCTGCACGTGAGAATTATAAATGTCCTGATTTCCAGAGGTGCTGCACAGGTTTTCTAGTGTCTATAAATGTAAACATGCCACAAATTCTGCCCTGACACTTCTGGGCAGTAAAAATAGTCATGTATGAGGAAACCAAGATGTTTGACAGCAATAGGGGTGTGGCAAAGGTTGCAGGAAGCTGCTTCTCCAGTCACTGAAGTGGCTGGTATCCATCACTACAGTATCCAGCTGCTGACTGTATGTACTAACATTTCAGTGCTTTCTTACTTCTAGAATCATGCTCAGGAATCATCTGGAATATCAAGTACTCCATGCAAACTGAGATATTTTTCAGGGAAAATAATCTTTAAACTTAGGAGTTTTGTAACTATAGATAAAATAATCAACAGCTACATATTATAAAACTCAAACCACTTAAAGAAACTTGATGTTATTTACATTTAAATTTACATTTGGATATTAATTACTAAGTGTGAATCTAAAATGGATGGTTTGATTAGAAAGGACAAAATACAACTCCTTCATTATTTCTTAAAATTTCTCAGTCAGTTCCTCTGTGAAAAATAGAGATTTTTCTCAGTTAGTTTGTACTGTATGCATTTCATGTTCTGCAGGCAGGCTCAAAAGACACTGAAGACCTGTATGCAGCAATACATCATCGCCTCGTGGCATTGCGAAGCTTTGCTGAGCAAGAGCCAGATGCTAATCAAGTAGACACAGAGACAGAAATAGCTTTTCAGCCATTAAATTGTGATAGCGATGACGACGATGATGAAAAAATAACTCAAGTGAGCAGCAGTGGATCTGGTAAGCAGAAGATTTCCTGGAAATGCTATAATCCTCTCAGGGTATTTCCTTAAAACAATGAAAATTGGACCTTTTGTTTTTCTTGCTGACTGTAACTTGCATCTGTTAGAGATAACCCTTTCTTGGGTGGAATAGGATAATTCATTTTGGTGTTTTGACTTACTACTATTAAAATGTAAAGTTTTGCCAGCTTAAATGTCTACATATATTTATAGCAGTGGAATACTTTTTTGACAAAAGGCTGAGGTTTAAGAAATTTTAGTATTATCAAGCCCTATCTGTTTCATCACTATATTTCAGTAGGAATGACTGTAGAGATGTTGAGATACCAGTTTTTCTTTGAGTAAGTGAAGGATGAGTCCATTCATATCAGTGCTTAAGTTGTTATGAACAGCCTGAAGCACAATGGGTTTACTAAGATATTTGTTATATAATAGTTAACTTCACTTAAAACACTGATTCTTTATCAGTTATAACAACTACCTCACTAGGAAATATGCAGGATTTACACACCATTTTTGCCATCTTTCTTGAACATGACAAAAATGTAGGCTTCTCAAAGGGAAAAATTCCACTAAAACAAGATATAAAAGATATAAGATATTAATACTTAATCCTTCTGTTAATACAGCTCACAACAGGGCTTGGGTCCCATTTTCAGAAAGCAAGGCAAAATTAAAAGCTCTTCTATTTTAGCAAAAGACAAGTCACATTTCTGGGATAAATTCACTTGCTTGTGTCAGACTGCTACACTGGATATGGGAGCTTCCAATTATGTTTTGTTTTCTAACAGATGGACTATATCAGGCATGATTAAGCTGTTGCTCACAGCATTAGTTTCCCTCTGCAACTAGGTAACATACTGTCCTTTTATTTTAGACCTTCCTTTCACCAATTAGTCAACAAGAATCAAGTCATGTACAGTAAGGGCTATAAGGAAATTTTCCTTAAGGAAATGGTTTTCTTTCCCTTTATCATAGAATCATGGAATATCCTGAGTTGGAAGGGACCCATCAGGATCATTGAGTCCAACTGCTCTCCTTGGACAGAACAACCCAAGAGTCACACCTTGTGCCTGAGAGTGTTGTCCAAACTCTTCTTGAACTCTGTCAGGCTTGTGCTGTGACCACTGCTCTGGGGAGCCTGTTCCAGTGCCCAGCCACCCTATGGGTGAAAAGCCTTTTCCTGATACCCAACCTAAACCCTCCCCCAAGGCAGCTTCACACTGTTCCCTCGGGTCCTGTCACTGGTCACCACACAGAAGAAATCAGTGCTTCCCCCTTCTCATCTCCTCATGAGGAAGTTGTAACTGCCATGAGGTCTCCCCTCAGTCTCCTCTTCTCCAGGCTGAACAGAGTGCCCTCAGCTGCTCCTCAGACAGTTTCCTCTCAAGACCTTTTTCTGTCTCAGTTGGCCTCCTCCTGATATACTCAAATAACTTTTTATATTTTTTATATAGTGGAGCCCCAAACTGCATCCAGGACTCGAGGTGAGGCCACCCCAGTGCAGAGCAGAGCGGGACAATCCCCTCCCTTGCCCGCTGGCGATGCTTTGCCTGATGCCCCCCAGGACAGGGCTGGCCCTCCTGGCTGCCAGGGCACTGCTGACTTATATTTTGCTTGCCATCCCCCAGGACCTCCAGGTCCCTTTCTGCAATCTATTTAGTCAAATAGACTGCAGTTTACAGTGCTTGTTCCCATTATTGATTGTTGTTTAACTACATTCCAGTAGAATTCAGTGCTCTAAACAACACATGATGCTCTTACACATCACTTTCTCAAAAATACCTTTTCTCTCATTAGGAAATGGGAAAACTGGAAAACTGTTGACTCAGAGAACTTCCTAGATTGCTCTCAAATAACCAGGCATTCCCTCTGTAGTTCCTAAATAGTCTGTACTGACTATTTGCAAGGAGTTTCTGATAACTTTGAAACTCTGGAGAGAGCTTGATTCCTTTCCAGAATTATTGATGATAAAAACTCTCTGTTCTTCTAAGGAAAAAAAAAAGGAGAAAGGCAATGTTAAAGTGGTGTAGGAACACAGATTTACAGGTTAAAACATTTATTTTGATTTGCAGAGACTTCTGATACAAAAATTCAGATGAAATCCAGGAAACAGGTTCTGAAATGTGTCCAGTGCTGTTTATTCTTGACCTTTGAGTTTAAGCATCTGTCCTTCATTTGTGTTCAGTTACTGACAGCAGTTTTAACAACCCCTTTCAAGGGCTTTTTCTAATGGCTTCTAGCATTTCCTGCTTATCTTAATCACTTCTATTATTCTCAGAGCCACAAGGTTTTAATTTTGCATACATTTCAGTTACTGGTACCCAAGACTTACTTTACCTTACAACATTCACATCTTACACGCATACCTGTCCCTGAAACTCCCATTTCTAAAAAAAAAAATATAGAAAGAAAAATAAGCCTCACGGGTTTTGAAAAGGATGAAGTCAGTTTTAAATATAAGCATAGAAATGTCCATTTGGATGCAAGAGATCAGATCCTGTATATTTAAGAGCACTTGTTTAAATATTTAAATTTTTTGCTTTCATTTTCTTTAAAGGGTGTATATGAAAAAGTCATTTTTATTGATATAACTCAGTTTCAGAGATTACTTCTCCTTATAAGTACATAAGAAGAATAAGCCCTCAGTGACTGTTTCTTTACAAGAAACACAAGAATTTAGAAAGTATTACTTGCATTTTAGTTCATTCCGTTCTGTCTCTTTTGTCTCAAAATCCCAAATGTTAGTTTTCTTAATACAGCAATTTCCTTTTTGTTAAACTGAACTGACAGAGTTCCCTAGATGACGCTATGTATTTCATGACACCATAGAAGGTATGAAAAACCAGGTAATTATTTTTATAGTATCTTTATAATAATGAGTCATTGAGACAGAAGAAGAAAGCAAGGATGGTGTACCTAATAAGTGAAGCATTACGGACATTGAAGTGCTTCTGTATGTTTGCAAGATTTGTTGTAAGATTTTTTTTATACAGTATTCTTCACTATAACATCTAGAGGATCTACTGTAACATCTACATTGCTAGGGCAATGTGTAGAGATATTTTAGGGATTTTACAAATTCAGTATAAACAGTTATTCCAGTATTTTTTAAATTCGTAATTGAATTGCATTACTTTCAAGTAGATATATTAACTTCATAAACTCTACATAAAGAATAAGTTAATGTGCCTGCTATTTTTATCAGATCATATTTCACCAGTTGCAGCTTGAGCATTTTTACCAGCAAGTTGCTCTGTAAATCTAAGTGGAGAGAAACAAAATAATTAATCATTAAATAGATTTTGAGAGTGGATGGGACCAATAACTCTCTAGAAAGTATTTATCTTTTCCTCTACCTGCAAAGTGAGCTGTGGAAATAAAGTTATACTAGACAGTAAGCTTTTAGGCTGACCAAAGTCAAGTAAATCTCCTGCTCCAACTCTTCCATTGCTAACTCATTTCTTTGCTAGTTAGTGTAACTATGTTTGCCTCCAGTTGTCTTTATAATGTCTAGCTGAGGAGAGATCAGTAGACTTCTTTATCCTACACTTGAGATTTTTTTTGTACTATTTAATTTAACAAATAAAACAATGAAAAATGCTGACATGACCATGAGTGGACCAAGAGCAGTCCCTTCCCTTCCAAGGGAAAGGCCAGAAAGGAAATCTCCCCTTCAGATTTTCCTCTCTTTGAACATTCTTTGTGGTGTGGTAGATCCACTTCAACACGCAGAACAGAGAACTACCCTTAACCAGGCACGTGGAATAATCTAGTAAGGGAGCATGGTGTCCTGGTAGGCAAGCCCTGTGGATAAAGATGACCTACCAACTCTGTGTCCTGATTCAAAGAAATTCACTCAGCATTGAAGTTGATCAATGTTGAGTCACGTTCCTTTTTACTCAGCACTGGAGAATTACCAGGGATAATCCTCTATAAGTACTTCTGATGGAATTACAAAAGCAAAAACCTTATATTTTCAAAGGTCACTACACATCCATGTTAAATCCCACCTTTCCAGGCCTCCTCACTATATAAATCCGTTGTTTCTAGTCCATATAAATCCTTTGTACAGTAGCCTTTCATCTTGGATGAATTACTTCCCAGACTTGAATGTCAAATGCTGGTTGGTTACTTGTCAGTTTGAAGAGATACATCCTACCTACAAGCAGAAGTTACGTTTTTTTCTCAATCCATTTTTACTTGCCACAGCTATATCCCTTATGTAAGTTTAGAAAATTCTCAGCAAGATAAGCAAAAATGCAAGGCCCTTATTACATTAGAAGTGTAGATGAGTTTGACCTAAAATGATTTTACATTAGTTCTTTAATAACTATTTTCTATTTAAGTGTTAATTTATTAAAATCTTAGAAATTAAAACTTCAAAGGAAAGGTTATCCGTACTAATAAAATCAGGCATAATGGGGAATGTACAGGATTTAGCAGCTTTTTCAATATACAATATTTAACAGCTCACTTTCAGTCCCAGGCACGTTCTGCAGTGAGACCCATAACGTCAGACTTGTCACTACCTCCTCCAGCTTTGCTACAGTATCTGAACCATCAATTTGGGACTTCTCTGTATGTTGGCAGACTCATGCCAGTGAGCTGTAGGAAGTCTTCTGACTCCTGTTTTTTGAGCACCATTACTTCAGGCAGTTACGAATTCAGCCTGTAGGACTACTGAGTGGCACTGTTAATGTGTGTAAAGTCATTATACAGTTACTGGATTGACAGTTCTGCAGTGCAGACACTGTGCAACCCTTGCAGGGTGCTCATCTCTTTTCACTGGCAGCACAAACACAGAACCTATGTCAGACTCAGAAAATCATCCTGACAGAACATGGATTTGTTAGAGCCGCAACACCCAACTCTGCCATTGGTAGCAGTGATCAGAAGTCACTACTTAGACTCATAAGTGACTAAGATGTCTCTGAAACTGTTACTCATTGCTTCTGACACTCCTAAAACATTTCTTCTGGGTTTTCTTCATAAGCATGAAGAGATTCTGTCGTTGCTACCAAGGAATGCATTTTGCTTACATTTAGAAACAGGTCCATCAAGTTCAACAAAATTAGCAGAAGTCTGTTGAAGTTTTAATTCCATTAGTATTTAGGAAGAAAAATTACCTCTTGAAAGACAAAAGACATTTGTTTCACAGTGGAGTATGAAATGACAGTCACAGTAGTAGAATAGCATCTGTAGGAGTGGTTCCTTTGATTTTCATCCTGTTTCCTTTTCTGATTTTGTAGAAATTGAACTGTATCCTCGAGCGGGAATGAGGAAACAGGGAAAGTACATATGAGGTACAAGGATGACAGTGTTACTAGGCAAAGAAAAGTTTTATGCTTTACGCCTTATACTGCACTGCAGCAATCTTACATCTTCTCCTAACTTAATTCTGGTTGAGGGATCCTCTCCTTTGATTGAGATGTCCTCTCTGGAATTTTCTCTTGAAAGCTACTAGAGTGAATTCAAAGATTCTGGAATCTAGGACTATATAAGTCCCAAGAAGTCTCTCCATTCATAGCCATAGACCTTAAGAGAAAATCACAGTGTGCAAAGACATAGAGTGTGTCCCATGTGCATCCACAAAGAACTGCATGGATTTTGGAGACTACTCGTGTTGAGAGTCAGCAGTCTCTCATACCACAGAAATGCATTTGCAGACATGCAAAATGTTTTATTTTAGAGGTATTTTCTAATCCACTATACATGCTTCATTACCACTACCTCAGCTTCATTAGGACTCTGTCATCTGCTGGGGTTTATCAAGATTTAAAATGTTACAAAAGCTTTCTCTTTAATTAAACTACTTCTAAAATTCTTGAAGGAACAAGTGTTCAGTAACACCACAGTAACTCCTGAAAAACTGCTACCTTTGACATTTCTTATCAATTTAATTTAAATTCTTATCAGTTGTTAAGGTTTCCAAATCATAGATCTAACACACACACACACCTGATAGTGATTAAAACTGAGAAAATTTAGGAATTAGCTCCTTTGTTGGAGTTTCTGCCTTCTTTCCAGCAGGTATCAGTAACATCTGAAGTAGAGAAGACAAGACAACTCTGTGATTGGCCTTAAATGCTGCCATATCAGGAAAGAGAAGGGAGGAGATCAGATGTAATATTCTGACAAACACAGGCTTTCATTGCATCTGTAATTTGTTTAAAACTCTTAGTAAATATTTAGGGCCCAGACGGCAGCAGCAATTGTTAAGCAGGCACTGTGATAGTGATACTATGTGTCTGGCATTAGTCAGCTCTATCTACTTTCTGCATATGAGTCAAAATCATAAAGATTACACACCAAAACCACTTTGTCATCACAAATGAGATGTTTTAAGATATATTGGATTTCTCACAGTTTTCTGAGCATCTGTAATGAAGTCTTAAGACAGTGTTCCCTGTACAGAGTGATATGATTTGCATCCTGGGCATATTGCCCTACCTAGACACCGGATTCCTTAGGGCTTATGTGCTTGTCTTTGTTGACGTGGAGGGTCACAGGCTTCATTCACTATTCACATGTTCAAATATTTGTGAGTAATCCTGTGTTATCTAGTTAGCTATTTACCTAAACCAGGAACTGATCATATCCAAACTTTAACCTACTTTAACCTACTTTGGTATTATGAAATGCTGGATTGTTTCAAAACATGAATATGCTCAAATAAGCAAGATTTTTTTTTTTTTTTTAATTCTTTTTCAGATCATTCTGGATGGAACCGCAGGCAATCTGTTGTCTGCTCATGACATCTCCCAAAGGTTACAACAGCTCAGTTGGGAACTCACCTTCACATAATGTCTAAGCTGACTCATCAGCCCCTGGAGGGAGGAAATCAGATGTGTTCTACTTTATGACTTTTAAGTAAAGATTCATTTTAGGGATAGCTTATGCTAACATATTAAAAAAGAACTTGAGATGCACTATTGGGGATTACAGACAGCTTGCTTTGCACTGAGTTGTGAATAACACCATAACACCATGGCTTCCAATAGTCAAAAACTGTTACAAACACTTCTGATTTTAGAATTAAGTCTATTTAGATGCATTATCAGAGTAAGGAATTTTATAGGGAATGTTTATTCATCATATTGATGGATAATACCATATAAGCATGAAATAATAATATTTGTGAACAGATATTTGTTAATCTTCATCTGTTATTTAAAAGATAAATTTGAAAAACTTTAAATTTGGCTTCACTGAAAACATTTATTTAAAATTGTGTAGTAACATCCAGTATCCTTTTTTGTATGTATATACAAGCAAAACTGGGAGTGGCAGTTTAGTGTGACTAAGGCCCGTAGAAATCAGCCTTCATAAAGGGGAGGATTTTTAATGTGTGTTTTGAAAATATCTGGAACTGTGAATGGCTGTAGAATTTTCTCTAAGGACAAAGAACCACAATCTGCCTTTATAGCCATAAGCACCAGAATAATTCACCATGAAGAACTGTAAGCCAGTTCAGGGGGGCATATGAGCTTTAAAATGTAAAAGTTTATGTGCTTGCGCTCATGAACACCTTTCTAGTGGCACAAAAAAAACACTTGCACTATTAATTGTCCACTTGATATACACAAATAAATGCATGCACAGTACAACCGGATATCTGCATAAAAAAATGCCCTTTAATGTGTGACATTATCTGAGATTACTTTTGCCTTAGCCGTAGCTATCCCTAAATAGCATAATTCGTTGATATGGATAAGTAATCCTAATTTGTGCAATAATCCCAGCATGACCAAGACACACTTGCTCTGTAAAAGTGATTCCACAAACTTCTGCCTTCTACCTAACCATTCTTATGAGGAAATGGAAAAACCAGTTCTCTCTAATGTCACCTGTGAATTTACAGGATAATTCATAAACCCATGTACAGTATGAGACATCACTTATGCTCTATGTTTTCATTTTGCCAAAAGATAAAGCAAATACATCTAAAATGTCTCTGCTGCAGCTCCCTGCTGCCTTGTATATTGTTTATCATTCTCAGAGCTGAAACAATGTCCTGAAATATCTCAAGTCTTTTTAATTAAGGTAATTGTAATGATTTCTCAATCTGAAAAACTGCATCACACCTGAAGAGTCAAATTACAATTTAGTTTTCCCATCTGAACATACATTTTAAGTTGGAAAAATACTAAGTTGTTCCTGAATTCTCAGTACCCTGTCAAGATTGGCATCCAGATGAAGCTGAACTAGCATCTGCCAAAATTAGCGTTTGTCTGACATTGATGTAGCATCTGGATCACAGTAAACTTAAGTGGAACTTGATTTTTGCCTTCAGGAAGAGGGGAGTGCTTCACAACAGAGCACCTGTGTCTAATAGTGAAGCTCAATCTGCCAATAACAAAAATGGGTTTTTTTCCCATAACTACCTGTACATTGTGTCCTTTTTTATCAGTCCCACTCCTGACTACAACAATATTTACATCACTGACCTTCATATTTCATTGCTGCAACTCATCCTGAGGAACAAAGCTCCATGTTATAAAAACTCATGCAGTTGTAAAACACAGCAGCCCTATGTATTTAGCAACAGGTCACGGTGATAACTTTGCCCTGGAGTTCAGCTGGCCATGCACTGAATGCAGAGTTTGATTTCAAAGTCTGTGCTGATAATCAAAGCCTTCTGTGAAACAGGATTTAAGCACTTGAATGTCACGATATCCCTCTAAGTTCTACTACAGCCATAAAATCCTTGGCAAATGAAGGAGTGGTCCAGGGCAGGCATAACAGAACTTTTGCAGACAAGGGACTTAAACTTTGTAATTTGCCCCCACAGCAAAAGGAACAAGGCTTATAAATAAACTCTCTTTTGATCTCCCTCTTCTCAAGATTATTATATATATATACAGAAGTAGTATTTACACACACTCCTGTGCACACACACTCAAACATGAAGCTGTATCTCCTAAAAGCTGAGGAGGAAGAGATGTTTAAGAGATTGGATCCTGTGGTAATAAAGGACAAATTTTTGCTCTCGACATGCCAGTTATTCTCCTTAGTCTCACTGCACTAAAATTTATTGTTTCTCAAGACTGAAGAAATGCTATTACATTATATACTAACTTCGTTTTAAAATTGTAAAGATTGTAATTTTGTGACAGTTGGAGCAACTTTTATGCCTGAAAAAGAAACAATTTTCTTACTGCTTTATTTTATGTGTAACTAGTAGTCTTATTTACAGCCCAGTTGAAACTTCCTCCAGAGAGTTCCTCCCTGCTTCTGTACAAGCTGCAGCATTTTCTGGGAGGGAGAAGAAATAAAGCATAGCACCAGGGATTACTGTGGTCTGAAGAGGGCCCAAATCCATAGGAAATTAGACATCATTAATTTTTTTCCCCCAGATAAATGTTATTTATTTATTTTTAACAAACCCAGAGATTAATTTATATGCATAAAGGATGCAGAACTGGAAGATGTTATATATTCATGCTACAGTAATTTTCAAAGGGAGGGAAAATAACAATTCCTAATAATAAAGATATATATGCAGACATTTGCAACTAAGATTACAAATTTCTAGGAAAATCTATTTGGATGGAATAGCCTGAATGTCTTACTTTACATTCTGGAGGTGTTTCTGTCTCTTCACAAATCTTCTCCCTTGCCTTTATATGTCATTCTCTTTAGTGACCTCTGAACTAGTTTTGGCAAACTGTATGAAGTCAAGAGTTTGGTAATACCTCTATTAAATGAATGAGTACAGGGAAAACCTCTAGCACATTTGATGTTGCTTTCAGTTCTAGTGACAGCTGGTATGCCATGGACAGGGAGAGAAGGAGCATCCTCTTTACCCTAGCTGGGTATTAAAGGGCTTACCACTGGGACATGCTGGCAGGAAAATATAGAAAAAAGCATACATGCCCCATTCTGCAGCAGTTGTTTGTTGGGTCACAGAGAGGGAGACAAGACACACAATCACTGTGATCGATAAGCAAGTCTCAACTTTATTGTGCTAGGAGCAAGCTTTTATATGTTAATACTTGGCACAGTCTTCAAGCAACATTTTTGTGGTTTTAGCAGTTCGCAGTTACACAGGCTCATTATTGCTAACTTTGTATTTCACGTCCTTGTTTCTTATCCTGATATTGCACAGTGTTCTTTCCAAAGGACATCTTAATTCTGGTACATCCTTGCCTAGATTAGACTTTGCTGCTTTCTATCAAATTCTCCAGGGACCCATGTCCTTAGTCTTGTAACCATTCCTCAACAATTCCCCCTTTTTCTTTTTGGACAAGTAAGGCCTTGGTTGTCATAACTTCAATAGATTGCTGTAACAAACGCTGAAAACAGCTACAAAAGCATGGCAAACAACAAACTAGCAAAAGCATTACAATGCCAATCATTATGGCTGCTTTTATAATATCTCGAATCCAGCGTGTTAAGCCAAATGATTCTAACCAACCATCAAGGCCTAGACCTTCAGCTTGTTTAAGCTGCTGAGTAAGATCATGAAAGGTTTGAAGTTGTCGGTGAATTGATGAGGAATGATCTGATAAATTCATACAACCCGTCTATGATTTTGTGATGCCATTGTTCCTCTTCTTGCCACGTTATGGAGGCCTTGTGAGATTTTCGCCCTGCGTCAGTAAAAACAGTAACTGCATTCTGTAATGGTGTTGTACTATACTTTGGACATAGCAGCCAAGACTCAGATGACATCCATTTAAGGATTGGTGATTTCAACTGAGCTATTTTAAGTTCTGCATTGCTGCTGCGTAGACTGGCTTGGAGATCTTCAGAGTTGATCATGTACCAATCTCAATCTTTCTGTTTCAATGGCACATAAATGAAATGTGGTTCTTGTCCAGCAATTTGGAGAACACGCTTTTGGCCCTTTTGAATTAAATAGGCAAGCAGTGTCACTCGCGGCTGTATTGATAATTGTGGCTGCAGTGGACCAAAGATCCATTCAAGGACCTTGATCCGCGATGTTAAAGGACAGGTTTGGGTCAAAGCACCAGTAAGGTGAGTAGGATGGGCTAAAATCATCAGGTCAATGGGAACATCTAGGGTCTGCCGGTCAACTATGTGATTGACAATAGCTGATGCTAAGGATTGCAAATGGGCTGCTAGGTCGGGTGTCAGGTAGACAGGTGCAGCAGGATCTTGCCTTTTAGTAGGGGTTTCAACGGTTCTAGTTCTTCATTGGTAATTCCTGTGACAGGCCGAGTCCATTGCAAGTCTCCTAACAGCCTCTCCATGTCATTCAGTGTTGAAATGTGCAGTTGTAGTTGGAGTTTCTGAGGTTGAATATGTGAACCAGTAATCTTCCAGCCTAGATAGTTCCAAGGGGCTGTTCTTTGATTTTTTTCGGAGGCAATGGCTAATCCAGCTTGTTGCAGTTGAGTGCAGAGAAAGTCTTCTTGTGTTAATGCAAATGGTTTATCTTGGGCCAATAGAATGTCATCCATATAGTGATAAATTAGCACTGTGGGCCATGCTTTACAAATAGGGAGAAGTGCTGCATCTACAAACAGTTGACAGGGAGTAGGGCTGTTTTTCATCCCCTGAGGTAAAACAATCCACTCAAAACGACTCGCTGGGGCTTCTCGATTGAGAGAAGGCAGAGTGAAGGCAAAACGTTTGCTGTCAGCAGGGTGAACAGGAATAGTAAAAAAAAAGTCCTTCATATCAATTATCAATAGATGCCATGCCTCAGGAATTGTTGCAGGATTAGGCAAACCAGGCTGTAGGGCACCCATTGCTTCCATTTGATCATTAACTGCATGCAGGTCCTGGAGAAGGTGATATTTGCCAAACTTCTTTTTTATCACAAATATTGGGGTGTTCCAGGGACTTGTGGAGAGCTGAATGTGACCTTGTTGCAACTGTTCATCAACAAGAAGGAGAGCTTGGTGCAGGCTTTCACTTTTTAGCGGCCACTGCTCGATCCATACAGGCTCTTGTGATTTCCATGTTAGCTGGATTGGGAAAGCCTAAGTAGTGACCGCTAACAAAAATGGTTACCAGTCACTAGTCAAGCTCCTATTTGGGTCAGCAGATCTCGACCAATGAGAGCTTAAACGTTAGGTGGCAATGCCATGACAGTAACAAATTTAGTGCAGGTGCGTCCACCAAGTGTGATCTGTACTATCTTTTTGCTCCGGCAAATAGATGTAGTTCCTCCTACACCTTCGACTCCTGTGGTCATTGGAATAAGTTCCCAATGCAGGGGCCAAAACTGATTTCCTATAATGGTGATGTCTGCACCAGTGTCTAAGAGGGTTACTAGATGATGTTGTTGAGTGCCTTGCTCAATGATGATGGGTGCAGTAGGGTGTTCGTCCATGGGTAGCAACAAGAGGGCTACAGGGCCAGTTGATCTGAATCCTGCATCGCCTCGTTGTGAGCAGGAGACAGCAGATGCTGCTTCTGTCATTTGCATGGCAGGAACTAATTGAGCTATTGTTGATCCCGCAGGGACAATCATAGGTGGGAAGAGTGCTATTACCACAATACAAATTTCTCCAGTATAGTCAGCATCTATAACTCCGGGCGGTATGAATAAGCCTTTTAGTCCTGATGAGGAGCGTCCTAGGAGCAGCGCTCCACAAGGGCTTCCTTTATAGATGACAGGCCCTGTAACTCCCGTGGGGATTTTTGTCGGCTTGCTGTCTATTAGTGTAACTTCTACTAATGTTGCCAGGTCCAACCAGAGGCTCCCGCTGGTGGCAGGCCGTAATTCAGCTGCTGGCCACAGGGTTTTTGTGCAGGAGGCTCTTGGCTCGTGCAGGGCCATACTGGAGCCGCTGTTGGTGTCAGTGCGCTGCGGCTTCTCGCGCTCTTCTTGGAGTTTCCCGATTGCTTTATTGATCTTCGGCAAGCTTCTGTAGCATGACTGTTCATGTTGTAGTGTGAACACCGTACAGCGTTCTCTTGACAGTTACGCCGATAATGACCTGCCTTTCCGCATCGAAAGCACTTTGGTTGTGGCTGAGATGTCCTTCTTGTCACTGATTGTAGAGGGCTAAGTGCTGCTAGTGCTTGGCTTTGGGCTTGCACAAAATCTTTCCCTACTTCTTTTAATACATTGACTAACATTGCTTGTGGACCTGTAGGTATTCTGGACATACGATCTAGCATTTCTTCTACTGAAGCATCAACGGGTAAGGTAGACAGCACTGTTCTAGTGGCTGCATTGGAATTTTCTAAAACACACTGCCTTAGCAATGCTCCTTTCATCCAATCTTG
Source organism: Xenops minutus (assembly GCA_035221455.1). NCBI lineage: Eukaryota > Metazoa > Chordata > Aves > Passeriformes > Furnariidae > Xenops > Xenops minutus. The sequence continues at coordinate 61,219,138 of JAWWEE010000085.1, forward strand.
CACATCTGCATTATTTATAGCAGTGGTAACTTTGTCTATGAAAGAGGCAAAAGATTCGTCCCGTTCCTGCTTGATAGACATATAGGAAGGAGACGGAGGAGCTGTTCGTACTCTATTCAGGGCTTCTCTTGCTAGGCGCATAGTTGCTTTCAATACGTCTACACTTACTTGAGCCTGCATCTCAATCGTGGCAAAAGGTCCTGTCCCCATAAGTTGTTCAACTGTAACTCCCGCAAGGGGATCATTCTGTTGACGAGGAACGACTGCAAAGCGGTTACAAAGTTGTTGCCAATGACCCTGCCAAAGCATCAACTGTGACTGAGTTGTTATCATTCTGACTACTGTCTTTATTTCTTCGGGTATTAATAAACCCGTGTTCCAAAGATAGGTGAGCATTTGCCTTGTAGGTTCTCCGTGTAGACCACACTCAGCTACTGTAGCACGTAGTTGGGTCAGTAATTTCCAGTCCACTGGGTGATAATTTGCTATAATTCCCCCTCGTGGATCCGGGGAATAGATGACTGGAAAGGCGTGCAATTCACTTTCTGCAATACAGGCAGTGGTCTCGTAATCAGGATTAATTACCTCTTCTTTATGAATGGATGACCAATCAATCCTCTGTATTAGAGGGCAACCCAGAGGTTTTTTAGAAGGTGGAGCAACAATAGCGGCATCGATTTGATCATCGTTATCATGATAACGGGCAGCTTCTTCTTCTAAGCGTACCTCTTCTGAAGCAGGGAGGCTGTTATTGGATTGAGTCTGTGTCAGCGGAGGAGCCGTGGGCTCCACGGGGGCCGACTGAACAGGACTAGTAACTGGAATAGTAGAACTAATTGGAGGGGAGGAAAAATAATCGACCCCTAAAGAATGCATGCCAGCAACCACAGTTCCATCTAAATTAGCCATAGCTACTGCCGCAACTTTTTTTTCTGCCTGATACTGTTTTATTGTATTTATAATCTCTCGCCAAGGCTTCATTAACTTTTTCGCTGCCTTCTCATCATCTGTGACTTTATCCCACAGCACATCTCCCAAAGCTTTCCACCCTGGCTCGTTAAAAAGATCTCTGACTTCCTTAAAAAGACCATGAGCTCTACCATAGGTATACAATGCAGGAGGGTCTTTTTTCAGATCTATTTGAGTTCCGCGTTTCTGCAAGAAACTAGTTAATAGCTGAAGTGCCACTTCACTCTCCATAATTACTATTTAGGCGTCTTTTCCTTTTGTATCTATCTGAGTTATTTTGGTGCAGCCTTTGTACCTTGCAAGCCGGTGACACTTCCCCAGACGACGGGACTGGAATCCCAGGCACGAAGAGACCTCTTACGCCAGCGTCAGGTCGTTCTTTCCCGCCCTCCGATCGCTGCTCTCGGTGCTGTTCTGGGCTCTCCATTTTCAATGATCGCCGCTTCGGTCCTAACTTGGATCACGTCGGGGTCACCATTTGTCGTTGTTTCGCGGAGAGGGAGACGAGCACACAATCAACGTGATCGATAAGCAAGTCTCAACTTTATTGTGCTAGGAGCAAGCTTTTATATGTTAATACTTGGCACAGTCTACAAACAGCATTCTTGTGCATTTAGCAATTTGCAGTTTCACAGGCTTATAATCACTAACTATGTAACTTTGTATTTCATGTCCTTGCTTCTTATCCTAATGATGCGTAGCGTTCCCTCCCAGGTACATTCCGATTCTGGTACATCCTTGCCCAGATTACACTTTACTGTTTTGTATCAAATTCTCCAGGGACCCATGCCCTTGATCTTGCAACCATTCCTCAACACAACACCAAATGTAACCCTCTGTCACTTTGAGTCCATTCCTCCCTGTCCTATCCCTGCAGTTCCTGACCAAGCATCACCCTCTGGCTTCCTTGTGAGTCCCTTCGCACCCTGGAAGGTGCCCGGAGGTCTCCACACAACCTTCTCGTGTCCAGGCTGAGCAGCCCCACCTTTGCCAGCCTGTCTGCAGAGGGCAGGTGCTCCAGTGCCCTGAGCACCTTGGGGGCTCCTCTGGCCTTGCCCCAGCAGTCCCAAGGCCTTCTCCTGTTGGGGCCCCCCGAGCTGGAGGCTGCACTACAGGTGGGGCGTCCTGGGAGCGGAGCAGAGCAGCAGAATCCCCCCCTGCCCTGCTGCCCCCAGGGCTGGGCATAAGCCCAGGGCATGAGCAGTGTCTGGGCTGGCAGTGTGCATTGCAAGGGCCTGGAGAACCACAGGGACCTGGGACGTGGATGGGCAGAAGGACAAGGAAACAACAGCATGGAAAGCATATAGGAAGAATTTATTTCCAATATATAAATATTTATAATAAAAACAGGAGTCTTCCAAATAGAAAAAACAGTCTTCTCTAAAGAAACAACAATCTTCTTAATAACAACTGTCTTCTTAATAAAAACAACAATCTTCTTCATAAAAACAACAATTTTCTTCATAAAGGCAACTATCTTCTTAATAAAAACAACTATCTAAATAACAAGTCTTCTCAAAAAACAACTGCAATCTTCTAATTGAAGCTACCATTTTCTTAAAGAAACTAAAATTTTCTTTACAAGAACAAGAAAAAATTCATCTTAATAACAACAGTCTTCTAATAAAAAAGCAATCTTCATAATAAAGGAAGAAACTTGGTAATAAAATAACTATCTTCTCTATAACAACACCAATCTTCTTAAGAAAACACAACAATCTTCTTAATAAAATCTATCTTCCCAAAAGCAACTATCTGCCTAATAAAATCAAGTATCTATAACACATATTGGCAGAAAAATGCTGAACAACTTTAGAAACATATATACAGAATGGCCACATCTCCACAGACACCCCCTTGTCGTGGGGGAGAAGCTTGCGTGCCCTCATGAGGTTGTGAGCTGTGCTGGTGGTGGTTCATGCCTC
>JAWWEE010000085.1:61226789-61271597 GCA_035221455.1 Xenops minutus
CCCCCGTCCCGGCTCCGTGTCCGTCCCCCCCGCCCCATCCCGGCTCCGTGTCCCCCCTTCCCCTGTCCCGATGGACAGAGCGGTCCAAGCCGCCCCATCCCGGACCGCCCTTCATTCATCGCTCGCAGCCTGCCGAGGGATTTGTGTAGTAAGCGTGTTTGGGTTTTACCCTCGGAGGGATTCCAGCCGCCCTCAGCAAGTGCAGGCTTTTTCTTGCAGTGTGTGTAGTGTAAGGATTATAGAAGTGCATGCTGAGGAAAGCAGGGTGGTGCAAAAAATCCACTCTGAGATTTAGAGAAGACTCGTTCGCATTTCCTCCGTTTCCTTGCCTTGTATCTTCATTCTCACGGATTTTCCTAAGAACTCCTCCCAAACAGCCAAATCTCTCAGTCTCATCTGTCCTCCTTGTTAGAGTTTTTAGGAAAGCCTTGTGCTTTAGTCTCTAAGGAACATTTAGTATGAACGTCCATTAATAAAGGTGTATTAAGAAAAGCAAGTATCTCTAAGACTTGATGTACACCCAGCGCCTTGTGTCTTCATCTGCACCAAGCTCAGTGACCCCATCCAGTTCTCCTTTTTCCCTGTGGCTGTCTCCTTCCACTGCTCATCTGCCACCAGCGGGCTGGAGGTTGGTACCTGCTGAAGTTGCTTTGGGTGCCAACAGGCCACATCATGAGCTGGTGTTACGGTCTTTATTCCCAATAAGAACATTCATTTGTGTCTGTCTTGTCTTTGGTCTCCTACAACTGGAAATTTTAGACCTCTATTAATTTGCAACGTTTGGATTAAACTTGCACATATGCTTAACTTACGTTGCAGGGACAAATGGCTGCATAGCCTTACTTTGTAAACAACTGAGATAAAAAATACAGTATCTAAAGCAAGATAGTTCTGACATCCTTTTGCAGTGCTTCAGTTGTTTATCCACCTCTTAAGGAATTTCTGTCCCAACATTTTTACATGCTTTGTATAGCTTTCCTGTCATATTTCATATATCAACAAGTTTTAATGTAGAAACATCATTCTGTGTTGATTCTCATGTAGGTTCCTGTTGCTAAGATGTCCCTGTGCTTCCTTTCATGTGGTGGTTGTGGAAAGACAATCTCTCTCACAGCTCATCTGTAAGATTGTTTTTCTTTTCACTTAAGCTTCTGTTGAGGAAGCGTTTCTTGCTGTTGCATATAGAGGTTGTCCTCAGTGTGCAGCTAAAACCAAGAAAAACAAAAAGGTGTTTGGTTACTTGTCCCTAACCGCTGTTTACAGGCAGGAGTGGGACAGTGAATGGGTCGGTGAGCAGTGTCATTAGTGTTGCACATTGCTTGACTCATTGTAGTGATCCGTGCAGTTTCTTTTCTCACAGGAATGCATGTTTTGCATGATTGGTAACCTGTATCACTCTGAAGACTCATTTTAAAAAAGTAGCTGTGAAACCTTAGGGTTTGTCCTTTTGAAGAAACTTACAGGTATAAGAAAATTCTACATATTTGGGAGAATTCTAGAATTTTTGTTCTAAGACTGATGCTTTTATTAAAATCTACCTTTCCCATGAAAAACCTTGCGAGCAATTGCAGCAATAAAACTCAAATTGTTGCCAGGTAGACAAAGCCTAAGTTGCCTAACTATGTGTGTAGCAATATTGAGTTAAGCTCTTGCTGTATGGGCAGGAATACAAAGATTTGTGCAAGAACACACTGAAAAGCTCGTCTAGATTTCTATTTTTGAAATAGAAAATGAGAGAGTGAAAGAATGACCCTTACTGCCAGCTTCTTAAAGTTTTTAGCTGGCAAAAGTTTTTGTATTTGCATTTTGCTGTAACTCTGGTCTCGGATCTTTTTTCCTCATACTGAGTTAATGGCAGCTTTATAAGTGAAAGGTTCAGGAGACTCTTACCCCCTGTTGTAGACAGAGACCACTTTGCTATAGCAGAGTGATTGCTGCGAAGTGTCCTTCCCTGCAGTGCCGTATCCTTTGTGGGCAGCATGGGAATATGATGCATTTTGTTTCCTGAGGTTAGCTGCACTTTATACTCCCTGTTTCTGCTGGGGAGACTTCAGAAGCTGCTCCCAAGGCAGCTGATCTCAGAAATGAGTCCAGACCCACTACCTTTGGGTTCGCAGCTCAGTGGTGCCAAAAGGCTGCATAGAGGGCAGAGTGGGACTTGAGGCTCATGTGAAAGCCTCACGTTGGGGTAGAGACAAAGAGTGAAAGCAAACGAGCATAGGAGAGGTTTGGCTTACCTGGTGCTTGGAGCTGTTGGGTAACCCAGAGGTGTTGGTGGTGGGGATTGTGTTGCATTGCAGGGGCTCAAGTCGGGGTGACACCAGATCTGGCTTGTGGTGTGGCAGCGTTGTGGTGTGAGGGAGTCAAAGGAGGAACACAGTTCTGTCATCGTCTGTCACAGACCTTCAGATGTCCAGATGCTGGCTATCTGAAATACAGAAATTCAACTTCAAGGTACTGTTGGAGGATTAGATTTGACCAAATTGGACTTGTTTGCCTGCCAGTTGTGAGCAGAAGAGATGTTTGCAAGTTTCTAGAAGATAAATGATGTCTCTACCTGGAAGCTTTAGATTTTAGTGTAGCACAAATAATAATTGTGGACTTGAACAGTTCTGCCTGATCACTGAGACAGGAGACCAGTCCTGAATTTAGCTGTTGTAATCAGTGTGTTTATCTATTAAGACTGAAACTGCAGTAAGTCACTTAATGCAGAAATGGTGGCGGCTTTGGGCACACATCCTAATGAGATGGGATTTGTTCCGTATTTAAGGAGGCTGAAGATGAAGCATTGACATATACCAGTACATACTAAAATACACAGATCATAGCATGTATCGTATATACGATATATACTGTATAAGTCACATTATATTCCTGTTGCCTGAAATTCTAGGGAAAAACTTTCCAACACAGCATTATCTAGGTAAGGTAGAGAGGAGTTCTTTACTTACAGTGTTTTAGGGGTACAAAGTATAGAAAGCATACAGAGAGACACATGCCCTTCCCCCAATACTGTCCTCGTGTTCTTCAAGCAGGACTCGAGGTTCTTCATGGCTCACCATGGGGGCAAGGAGGGGAGCCCCGTCCAGTGCACAGATGTGGATATGGATGTGCACTTGAGACGAGCTGATGAGTACCAGACCAGCTGAGCTGAGCTCTCCTGAGTTAAGCTTACTTTTTGCTGTGCTAAACGAGCATAGTGGTCTTACTAATTTTATAACACTACTTAATTATCCTGTCTAAAGGTTATATCCAATCTAATAATTGTCTATCCCAGGAAACCCCAGATCTACCCCCCAACACGCCTTCTCTGAAATTGAGTTGGAGGTCTCAGGACCCTTTGTATTTCATCATCTTCATCACCTTCACCATCTTCACATAATGTCTTCTTTTTGGAGCTTCTCCAAGGTTTCTGGGCTTTCTTTCTTGTTTTGACTAAAATGGTATCTTATTATCCTAGTTTTGGTACATGAGTTTCGGGCAAGATGTTCTAACTATTATTTTCCCCATGACATCGATTCAGGAATGTGTCACAGAGATTAGAAGCTGTTAGCTATTACTTCAGAATGTAAGAAACTATATAGTGATATAAAAATCTACAAATATCTGAAATCCGAAGGCAGCACTCCAAGAAGCAGAATATCAGTATCAAAGCTGACTGGCTGACACTTCTAGTAAACACCTATGTATGGCCTTTCTTCTGGACCCCAAGTGAGTTGTATTATACCAACACTATAAAATGTTGCAAAATCAAAGCTGCAAGGTCGAACACAATTCCTGAATTCTTTCTCTGTGCAAACAGAGATAGGAGAGGTGAAGAAGTAGTCCAGACAGCAGAAGAGCAAAACAGATGGAAGAGAGATGGAAAGCAAGGGCAAACACTCCTTGGAGTGTTTAGTAGATCTGTGAAAGATTAAGTTTTTCATTGCATCTCTACATGCATGTTGTGCATGCCTGCTCCAGGCATTTGTTTTTACCTGTCTTGAGGCACATACTATCATATGCTTACAAGTGAGTCTTTTAAATACGTTTATAACTGTACATAAACGCACCTGACCATCATAAATAGTAGTCTAATTATGAAGGATTCTGAAAAGCATAATTAAGTGCTCTGGATGCTGTTGTACAGGTTTTCAGAGTCTTTAATTCAGAAGGGAGATTGAGACCTGTAAAAACAAGATTTCTCTTCTAATACTGCAGGAGAAAAATGCCCCCAAATGACCCAGCACTTCAAAAAAAAGATGCTGCATCAGTAAATTTTGTGCATCATATCATGCAAGGAATATTTTTCTTTGCCTTTGTGAAGTTTAAAGGGACTGTTGGATATCTAAAACTTGCAGTTACCAACTTTACATTAAATGAAAATACTAATCTCTTTTCCTAGTCCCTGCAAATAGTTTGCTTACTAGAAGTGACAGCAATTTACATTTCTTCTGACCTGTTTTTTGGGATTAGCATCAAAATATGACTGGTTACAAAAGTAAATGATCCAGTGAACTAATACTGCAGGTTACTGTGTGTCCTGGCTCTTTATTTCGTTCTCAGTAAATCCATGCAGACCAGGCACTGCTTGTTGTCCTTATGTAAACTAAGAGAATTTAATACCCGAGTGATAGAGAAAACTAATTTCCTGAGTTCTGTTCTTTGTTTTGTCTGATAATGCAGTTGCGATATAGCTGCTGACTTGTCATGGCTGAAAGGTATTTTGGAAAGATGAACAATTTAGCTGTCCAAACACAGTTCAAACACGGTTTTAATTACCTTTGGAAATGCCTTGTTGTATGAAAAGTTATGTTTGTTTTAATTGGAAGGAAATGGTTCAGTGTGGACCACAGCTGATACTCTGTTGTGGCTGGTTTATGTATCTTCATTTGGAGTAGGGAGGGAAAGCATAGAGTTAGAGGTTTGGAACAAGTTTTGGCTCTTTTGGGTCACTGCAACATATTGTTAGGGGTGGTCATCTCAGTGATGTGACGTTCATAGAGCTTTTTTGAAAGATGGTATCTGGTTAGAGAAGGGGTAACCTGTTAGCAGGGTATTGCCTCCCCTGAAAGAGGCGCATAGATGGTGCATCAGGCACCTACAAGACACTGAGCTGGGCTGGTCAGGAAGGAAGGAAGGAGTGGAGCGTTGCCCAGCAGGTAGGAGAGCTTCAGCTGGAGCTCCTGTGTTGTGCACCAGAACAGCCCCACAGAACAGTGGAGGGGGTGTGTATGCACAAGAACACTACTCTCCCACCCCCCAAATTCCTAATTTAGACATATATAGCACCAGTTGTTACTGGCCTGCACATTTTCATGTCTCATAAGAAAATTCTGTTTTCTAGGAAATGTACTGTTTTACCTTTAACTTGATAAGTGATTGACTTTTGTTTTTAATTACAGAGAAATGCTTTACTATCTTTTCCATTAAGTGGTGGAAGATACCCTTTTAGTTTCACTTTTGAATTACCTTTCCTGAGTAGTGTTACAGATTTGTGAATCTCACACCATGGCCTGAAGATAGGCTTTTGGAAAGTAGCCAGGTATTTCATTCTTAGATTTCAGATTTAGAGGACTGCTTTTCAATACAGATGCCTGTGATGCACTGCAATTATTTAGAAAACGTTACTTAAATATTTTCAAAACACTAGGATTTTTACAGATGCAATGAAGGAAGCAGAAGGAAAAAGTGATGTGCAAACTTCAAAGTTCAATTGAACTCCAATTTTAAAATTAAATTAGTTAATTAAAAAAAAAAAAATTGCTCCTCCAAAAAGCAGTAGGTATTAGGACATTTAACCCTGTGTCCTCTTGTGGATCCAGATATACAGGGGTACATTTAAGGCAGTATCTCTAAATAGGAAATTACTGAATGAGGTCATACCATGAAGCTGGTTTATTGTTCTGTTGAATTCAAACTATCCATCTCTGGTGATTTTGTAATGTGAATTGTTTTGATAGGTGTTCTTTCAGGAAGCAGTTTAAAAACTGTTAGGACTGTAGTATACCTTACCTTGAAAAGAGAAGGCATACATCAACTCAGTTTAGTGAATTTGAAGCATACAGACTTCAAAACACAGCTCGTAGTGCACTAGAATTATATAAAGCTAAAGACAGGTTTTTTTAGAAATAAAATTTTTGAGCTAGTCCACTGGAAACTGAGATGGGTATAAATGTTTTTCAAGTTACACAACTCTAGTATGCATTTGTTTATCTTTACCTTTGCAGTTTTATATACTTACATCAGTGTTAAGTAACTTCAGTTTGCATCTGCTTTATTAAAAAGTTCCTTCCATGTTGTTGGTTTGTCATAAGGGGAGTCTGGAAAATGATGGAAACAATTAAATAGGATACAGTAATTGTTTTTTTTTCCATAGCATTTGTTTTTCCAATGCACCATTCAAGAATACTTTGTTATATATATATATACATATAAAAGTAAGGGGGCATGTCAGTGTACCTAAATTCAACTTCATGGATTTTATCACCAAACTGATACTGTATACAGACTGCTTTTTAGTAGTGACTTTAATATTGGGTTTAAGTGCTTTGCTAGTTGTGATTTATGACATTGTGTTGGTGTTGTGCTGAATTAATGAGAACTGAGTGATTGAATTGCCTGGATTGCACAGGGTTTCTAGAAACCTCTTAGTGCAGAAAGCAGTTACTGCTCTGTTTATAGTTAACACAACAATTTGCTCTGCATTAGCTTTTGAATTGGTAACCACTATGGGTATTCCTCAGATGTGGTTAAAATGACAATAATGCTTTAATGTGGTGGATGAAGAATTAGAAAACAGTTTATGGATCATGTATGGATCAAACTCTTGCCCTAAAGCAGCATTTCTGTAAAGCTTCAGAAACATAATGCTGCCAGTGAAGTCAGCTACTAGAGAAGTAAAGGCATACAAGATGCTACGATATGAAAAACACTTCATAATCATTAGACTATAGCAGATACAAAGGTACCATTTGAAAGGCTGTTGTGACTATGTAAATGAAAGTGAGTGGTCTGAGTTACAGAAGAAAAAAGTGAGGAAAGTATAAGGAAAAAGAATTCCTAGCTAAAGCATCCCACTGAACTTCTACAGTATGAGGGGTGTTGAAGCGAGAGAGCAGAAACCTAGCTGGTGTACAGGAGCAATATTGGGAACAATTCTGAGCAATTGACCGCTAGTCAGTACATCAGGCAGTAGTACTGGTCAGTAACAACAGCCTTCTTACCTTTCTTGTGCAGTAAGTACTGCCTCAGTTAACCTAGCACATTTTTATAAAAGTGAATGGCCTGTATAATAAATAATAACCCAGACTGGGAATGGGGGAGAACTGGTTTAATGCCTAGGGCTTGCAACTCAGCAGTAGTTTGTAATTGAAAACTTGATTCATGTTTAAAGCTTTACAGAACTTAAACCTGAGCCTGAGTACTGCTGATTCTCAGTAGGAGTTTGTTTTAGGAAGCTGCATGGTTTCTCTGCTACTTTAGATAAGGCAGATAGTCACTGTTAAAACCACCCTGTAAACAATACATTGGCTTTGTGGATTGGATTTGTTAGCTATTAAATTATTAGAAGTCAGTGCATTTTAAGTTCATGCAGGACCCTTACACTAGCTCTCAGGTTCACTTCAGAGGGCTTGTGCTAGTCTGAATGAGCTGGACTGCAGGCCCTTGAAAGAGCTGGGTGTCTCAAAATAGGTTAATCCACTAGTACCACAAACATGATTCTGCTGACACCCTCCCTGTGGTTAGCAAAAGATTGAGTGTACTGGGTTTGCATGGCCAGGGTTTGGTAGCAGGCGGGGAGATACAAGGGATAGCTTCTATGAGAAGCTGCCAGAAGCTTCCCCCATGTCTGACAGAGCCAGTGCCAGATGGATCCAAGACAGACTGGCTGCTGGCCAAGACTGAGCCAACTGGAGGTGGTAGTAACACCTCTGTGATAACATATTTAAGAAGGAAAAAAAAAAATTTACTGTGCAGGTATAATTGCTCTCAGAGAAGAGAGGAGTGAGAATGTGTGAGAGGAACAGCTTTGCAGGCACCAAGGTCAGTGAAGGAGGAGGGAGGGGAGGTGCTGCAGGTATTAGAAATGAAGTGCCACTGCAGCCTGTGGTGAAGAACATGGTGAGGCAGCTGTTCCCCTGCAGTCTGTTGTGGTCCACGGGGATGCAGAGATCCATCTGCAGCCCCTAGAGGGGACCCACACAGGAGCAGGATGCTGAAAGAAGGCTGTGACCCTGTGGGAAGCCTGTGCTGGAGCAGGCTCCTGGCAGGACCTATGGCTCACGGAGAGAGGAGTCCCCACTGGAGCAGGTTTGCTGGTGAGACTTGTGACCCTGTGGGGGACCCGTGCTGGAGCAGCCTTCCTGAAGAACTGCATCCCATGGAAGAAACCCACGATGGGGCAGTTTATGAAGTCTAGCCCATGCAAAAGACTTCCATTGGAGAAGTCCGTGGGAATTGTCTCCCTTGGGAGAGACCCCATGCTGGAGCAAGGGAAGGACTCCTCTCCCTGAGCAGTGGCAGGAACATATGAAGAACTGACCATAACCCCCACTCCCCATCTCCCTGTGCTACTGGGAGGGGGGAGATAGACCCCAGGAAGGAGGGAGGGGTGAAGGGAAGGTATTTTTAAGATTGGTTTTATTTCTCATTATCGTGCTCTGAATTTGATTTTTAATAAATTCAGTTAATTTCCCCAAGTTGAGTCTGTTTAGCCCATGATGGTAGTCACTGAGTGACCCCTCCCTGTCTTAACTCATGAGCCTTTAGTTATATTTTCTTTCCCCTGTTCACTTGTGGAGGGGAGTGATAGAGCAGCATTGATGGGCATATGGCATCCAGTCAAGGTCAACCCACCACTTAGAGCCAGAGACTTATCAAACAGTATTATTCAGTGAGCATGGAATCTTTCAATAAATACTTAAATTTGACTAGCTTTTTTTTCTAAATATGGTAACCCTACTGTCAGGTTTTTTCCATAGCAAAGCCATGTGAGATCAGATGATGTTTAGTATTTCTAGTGCAAAAGCAATGAGGAGACCACACTTCCTCATTTGAGAAGTTTAAGTTAAGCAACTTTTGTGAAAGTAGAGTCACAGAATTATAAAATTATTTGGGTTGGAAGGGGTGTTGAAAGATCTCTCTCAGCCCGTCTTCACAGGAGAAGTGTTCCAGCCCCCTGATCTACTGTATGGCCCTTTTCTGGCCTTGTTCTGGGAGGTGGTCCATGTCCTTCCTGTGCTAGGGACCCCTGAACTGGATGCAGTGCTCCACATGGGTTGTTGTGGGAGCCCCCTGCCCTGCTGGCCACCCTGCTCTGAATGCAGGCTTGGCCGTGGTTGTTTTTCTGGGCTGCAAGTGCACATTGCTGAGCCATGTTGGGCTGTTCATCCCCCAACACTTTCTTCTCTACATGGCTGCTCTTAATCCCTTCATCCCCAACTGGTATTGAGGCTGGGGCTTGCCCCAACCCCTATGCAGCATCTTGCAATTAGTCTTTTTAAACTTCTTGAAGTTTGCACAGGCTCCCCCTCTCAAGCCTGTCAAAGTCCCTCTAGATGACATTTTGTGCTGATTTAAAAGTAAATGGGCAGGAGAAATGAACCCAATCCAAGAGATAACAGTTTGGAGTTGCAATTTACTGTAAAGATTACAATAAATACAGAGATACAGAGTGATACAGAGAAAAATTGGTTTTAACCTGCAAAACCAGATGCATAACCAGCACTGGGGGACACAAACATCTTGTTAGCCCCTGTGCTGAGCACCACGTGGTCCCCCTGCGTACAAAGTAAAAGGAAAAGAAACCTGTTGGTGAGGATGATGGTCACAGTCTTGTTCAGAGTGGCAGTCGAAGTCCTGTTGAGGTTCTGGTCCTCCTCTGGATCCACAAGTGGTACCAGGAATCCCAAACCCCAAAGATTATGTATACTCAGGTGGGAATATCCAGTACCTCCCTCCAGGGTGGGAAGTTTCCCAATGGGTGATTTAACTCTGTGACACATGGGATATTTTTGGAATCTTTGATGATCTAGATTTTTGCAGCTGACTATGGTGCCAGTCCCTAGTGGCCCATTAGCAGATGTGAGCCCTAAGGGGGGTGTGAAGGTGCTAATTCCTCCCTGGAGGGGAGTTATCACAACTGAGTCATTGGTGTGAAGACAGGAAGACTTCCCTATCTCACAGAGTTCTTAAACACCCAGCTGGTAGTCTGAGCGTGTACCCTGGGCAGCTGCTGCAAATGATCCATTATTAACAGTTCATGAGAAATGACACAGAGGGTGTAGAATACACCATTTTGGTTTTACCCACATAGTGATAAACTGGTCCAGGCCAGTGTAACTAGGACACATCTCCACCCTCAGTGTTTCAACAATACCACACAGCTTGGTGTTGCCAGCAAACTTGCTGTCATTAATGTGAATACAGCAATTGAAGCTCACAACTGATACTTGTCTTCTGTTAAAATTAGAATAAACTGAGTGTTGATGTGCTATCCTGTACTTGCTGTGAAAGTTGTGTTATGTCCAAACCTGGATATCTGTTGTCTACAACCACCAAATTCACTGCCCCATCAGTGCCAGCAGACGCTGGAAAAAAACCACTAAAGGTTCAGAGTTGTGATTCCAGGTTGCTGTGACTGCCTTTCTAGCAGACTCCTTTCTGTGGGGCACTTGAAATGTGTCTCCAAGGTGCAGATTTCTACTGGCCAAGTTGTGCCATGGCTAACTGCTTGGTTTATGTTTATATGTTTCATCTTCAGTATTTTATTAGCCAAGGTTCAGAAACTGAAATTTACCTTAACTAGTAGTTAATACTAGAACATAGGAACATTTATTGCATCCAGCTATAGACTGCCAGTCTTTGACTTTGGTACTTAAGGAAGTTTTGAGTCAGAGTCAAGTTTTGTCAGGAAAGCTAAGAGAAGTCTGGTTTGAAGCATGTGCAATGTTCAAAGGTGTTTGTTGTTCAAAATTTAAGGTATTTAGAGCTTTTTTACATAAGTTTGTCAAAATAAAAGCTTGTTTCATTTGAAACTGAGAAGCTGATGCTGTCTATACTATGTGGTTATACTATGTGTCTATATATGTGGTTAAATCTTGAGAGACACTTTCTGGAAGTACTGAACTTTAAAAAGTTCTGTACTTTGCTTAGACACATCTAGATTTTTATACCTGTAGTGTTCATAGCATTTTCCTCTCTAGGTTAAAATTCAAATTTCTTTGTTTAGCTGATGCTCTCTAAATCCATTTGGATTGTTTTCTGATTCTTTAGAACAGAAAGGTAGGTAGAGTGAAAAGCAGTGATCTGTTCTTGTTTTGCTGGTCAAGTGCATGTGTGGGCAAGTTCATTGTGGAAATTTGAGAGAGCAATTGTTTCTCGATCTATATTGGGGTTTTTTCTCTTTCTTTTTTTTTTCCCCCTTCTATCTAGTCAGACATTTAGTTTAACTCTTGACTGAACAACAATCATAAAACGAGTGGTACACTGAGACGTAACTCCACTCTGGTGCAGTGGCAGTTTAAAGCTTTGTGAAGTTTGGTGCTGTAAATTCAGGATAAGTCTAGTAATGAGAATATATATATGTGTATGTGTGTATATATACTTATATATAGCCAAAGTGCATCTGAAAAGTTCCTTTTAATCTTATTGGCGTGAGTCCAAGGTAGGGCCACAAAGGTGATTAGGGGGCTGGAGCATGTCTCTTGTGAGGATAAGAGAGTTGGGTCTGTTCAGTCTGGAAAAGAGAAGGCTCTGGGGAGATCTTATGGCACCTTCCGGTACCTAAATGGGCCCCACAAGAAAGCTGAAGAGGGACTTTCTATCAGTGAGTATAGTGATAGAACAAAGGGAATGGCTTTAAACTGAAAGAGGACAGGTTTAGATTAGATATTACAAGAAATTTTCTAATGTGAGGTTGGTGGGACTGGAACAGGTTGTCCAGAGACGCTGTGGATGTCCCATGTGTGGAAGTGTCCAAGTCCAGTTTGGATGGGACCGTTTGCAGCCTGGTCTAATGGAAGGTGTCACTGCCCGAAACAGGGTGGTTGTAACTAGATTATTTTTAATGTTACTTCCAACACAAATCATTCCATGATTCTATGATCTCAGTGTACTGGGATGAGATGGAGAAAGCACTCAATTGACTATTTCACTCTGGACAATATTGACGTTACTGTATTGAGAGAACATACACTTTCATCCTAATGCTTAGGTTAGCAATGTCAGTAAGACTCATCTCTGGCTTTTCCCCAGTATCTAAATCAAAGGTCATAATCCACATGTGTAGTTGACAGCAGGTATTCAGATGTTGTTTGGCTTCGTGTTGCTTCTGTATTTGTGTCTAGAAGCCATGTCCTTGTGTTGCAGCATTGTTCCTGGAGGACCAGCATTACTCAAGGACAGCAGACCCACAGTTTAAAGTGAGTAAGGTGAGAGTTGACAGAGGTAAGAGCTAAGAGTCCAGAAGGAAGGCAAGTCAAGCAAACGTCCCTTGCCTAAGTGATCATTTAAGGACCTCTGTGAAAAATTGTCCTTTCCTTAAAGAAGGATCTGGTCTGAATATATAAGAAGACCTATTTTTAGACATTCAATCCAGACCGTTTCTCCTTCAGTCTCCTGAGGAAAAATAACTCCATCATAGAACATGTTCTGCTCCCCTGAGTGTGTTTTCCAGTGCAAGTGCTTCTGGAAGCCTGCTTTGCATTGCATTTCCACTGTGAGGTTTAAGACCACTAATGAAGTTATGCCTGGATATATTTTTGTCCGGTTTGTCTCTGTTTTCTTGTGCTTATGCACTTTTCGCTAGAATAGCTCTCCTGTGTTTTATTTTGCATGTATAAAATGAATTTTATTTTGCAGTCTTGCTGTGTATTGAGATCAGATTAATAGGCCAAATTATAAATCAGAGCTTCCTCCAAAGGAAGAATAATTTGCAAGTTGTCTTCATATAGAAGTTAACACCTTTGTGGCCTTTTGAGGAATCAGTTGGTAAGACCAAAGCCTGACCTGGGTTTGAGAGTCTGATGAGGGGGCTCAGGAGCCAGGCTGTCCTGCAGTATCAGGTTTTCTGTATGTCCCAGTTTCCTCCTAGGCTCTTCAGGGAGGTGATCATGCATGTAGAAACTGGAGTGCTTGATCTTTGCCTTCAACTCTTTTTAAGTAAAATGCAGATCTAGGTCTCAATTTATCTTACTTTTTATCCTCAGAGCAAAGCTCTTTTGAGGTATTTGTCATAGTATTATTGTGGTATTCAGGTCCTAGGTATGTTTCAGGAGCAGAGGCAGTGGGGAGAGGTATGTCTGTCTGAATATTGGGAGACACTTTTTCACTGTGAGGGTGATTGAGGACTGGCACAATTTGGCTGGAGATGTGATAGAGGCTCCATCTGTGAAAAAGATCTCCTAAAGCCATCTGGATGTGGTCCTGGGAAGGCGACTCTGGGTGGCCCTGCTTGAGCTGGAGGTTGAACCGAATGACCTCTAGAGGTCCCTTCCAGCTCCACCACTCTGATTAGGTGGCCTCAGACCACAAGACACTTCTCTGGTTCTTTGGAGTGGTTAAGTGAAAAGCGGCTGATGATTAGCATTCCTATTTGATATACTTGACTGTGGTTAGGCTCAGACAGGCTGTCACTTTGTGAGTTCTTAGATGAATGAACTTGTGAGTTAGTTATCTCTGAACTAGAAGGATGAGGCTGGAGATGAACGGACTATTGTAATCTCTGTAGCCTTTGCAAATTAGAACAATTTTGTAACGCCACAGATGTAGCTTAGCCATTTGAGCTCAAGTCCCTAACTTTTCATTTATCTTGTTGCATAGTGATACCTGGTTACTTGTTCTAGACTGAAGTTCAAAGAGGAGACTCTACACATTCAGTACGTGTTGTACAGTGCAGCTGAAATTGTTCATCCATTTGTCAGGATACTGGTAGCTTATTTGCTGAGCGACCTCTTCTGCTTTCTAAGGCTGTTGATGAAATAATTTAACACAACTATGGCGAATACAGGTTACAGAACAGACTTTTCTGTAGCACTGGCACTACCCATACATTTCCTTGTTAGTAATGGAATGTTAGCTGTAGGCTCACCACTGATGTTAGTGGCTCAAAAACCTTCAAATAATCTCACAGAGATTTATTACACTGTCATTGTTCTGAGATTAAAAGCTCTCTTCCACCTAGCTGATAGGTAGCTTGCTGACAAATAAGCCAAATAAACGAGGTACATAAAATTGCAAGATGCAGCTTATGGTTTCTATTTTGTGTGAAACTAACATCCTGAAAAACGTGTGCTGCTGCAGCAGTCTGCTTATCATGTGCTTGTGTTTCATTTGCAGCAGATATTTCTAGAGGAAGCATGAATGGGGACCCTGATTTTAGTAACACGGTTGATGTTTTCTGGAGATTATTTGCCTCTGGACTTCTTCTTTGTAATGGTAAAGCAAGATCAGTTTGTGCTTCAAACATGCAATAGAAGATTCTTCTAACAAATTAAAGCTGAGGTGCTCAGCAGCAGATGTCTGTGGGAGGCAAATACCTTCTTTTCTCCTTTCCACTTTCTCTTTTCCCCTCCAAATGGATTGTGGGAGTCTGACAGCAGACCCAGCAATGGGCAGTACTGTAACTAGCCATAATCCCGTGTATTCTTTCCCTACCCAGAACCCACACTGATACCATTCGAGTTCCCAGTTCAACACTTTGGACTCTGGAGGAGCAAGAACTGTACAGAGTGCACAAGCATTATAGTTCAGGAATAGAAATAAGGGGTTTAAGTGTGTGAGGCAGTTAATGGGACAGAACATCCTGTGCCCCATTAAACCAGTACCACCAAGCTTTGTAAAAATTACCTGAAATATTTGCCTGGGTGTTTTCTGATCATCCACATGATGATCATGTTGGGGTGTGATCATGTTGATGGCATCCAGGCAGCCTTGGAGTCTCTGTTGGAGGTGGTTTCCTGATCCCAGCTGTAAGACCGCCTGAAGATTTTGTTCCTGCAAGTTAATCACCAATTGTATACACACTGAGTGGGACAGCAATGCAGTTCCAGAGCAGCTAATTCCATTACTTTCTGTAATTCCTTCAGTGCTGGGTCTGTCTTTGTGCTTAGCTCATGGTTGGATTTCTTGATACCAGTGGGTGTCAGATAAAGATTGCATTTTTGGGTATTGGATTGCAGTTAACTTTTGTTGTCACGTCCTGCCGGTCCTGTCCCCTTCACTGTGGAGTTCTGGAGTGCATAAATCTATGAAAATGGGATAAGATGAGGCAGTCTGGCACCACTTTCTCTTGGAATGTTATAAAACTTTGAGCAAAGGCACATGAATAAATTGCTGGAAGTGCCTGTTTAGAGCTTCTGGCACAGATGAATTTCTCAATACAAAACTCTAGGAGAAGTTCTGTTTTTATGCTGATAAATTGGTTTTAGCTGGAAAAGGAAGCAGTGACAGTATAATTGGAGATTAATTCTGACTAGAAGGAGCCTCAGAAGCCTGCTGCTTAAAGTAGGATCACTTTCATTATGGATGGATTTATACTCCTTTTGCTTAACATCCTTTTCATCCTCTTTCTTTCACTTGCCTAATCTCCATGCAAAGACATATTTGGCAATACCAGACCCAAATGCTCATGCTAAATAAGGTAAAGAAGGAATGCAAACAGATGGTGACTGAATTACCCACTCAGAAACCTGTTGCAAAACTAAGCTTCAGTCAGGAGTCTCACCTTCCTGCTCCTAAGAGTCTGTCTGTATAAAGTGTAAAATGTTTTCATGGTCTAAAGAGTTTGTTGAGATTTAAGTATTCCAATTCTCCAGCTTCCAAGAATGACGAGGCTAGAATGCACCTGCACTCTTTGTCTTGTTATTGATGCCAACTTGTTTGAAAAACCTGGCATACAATCCAGGGAACAGTGTCAAAGGCAGTAGGTAGATTGTCCCTAAGCTTTTTTTGATGCAGAGAAAATGTCACCTTTGTGAGCACTTGGCAGTCTTCCATTTTAGCTCAAGTACAGTTTGAAGGGTAATGTTCTAGGTATTTCAGACTGCCGTTTTCTTAATTGTCATTCCTGTTGCTTTTTCTGTTGTCTGCTTTCTCTACAGCACAGTGTTGCCAATTCTTAAGGTAATTAGCTAACTGTTTGTCTCGGTGCTTTTAGCACATGACAGAAGAGTAGTTAGTATAACTGTGTAGATTTATTTAGAGTTTAAGTCACTTAGCAGATTCTGAAGAGCCCTGTCTGAAGTTGCATGAAAGTCAGTGTAGTATGCTTGTTTGCATATTTGTGTAGAGCCTGTGATTCTTGGCTGCTGTTGCCACGTGATTAATTTAATGAACTAGTCAATATAAGCTGACTGCTATGCATATAGAGACATAATTAACGGAATGCTTATAAAAATGTCTCCCTGCTGAGATATAATACGTGCTTTTTTATGGCTTCTGTTCGCATTACTCAAGAGAACTTAGTGCAGTGATTAACTTCTGCAAAAACAATTTGTGTCTTACAGCTTGCCTTGAAGGGATCTAACTATGCTGGTCTGCTGGAGCGACATCGCATCCATACAAAAAACGTGGAGCACATTGTAGACAGTTTACGGTAAGAATGTGTGGATGCTGAGGATTTCAGACACAGTGAAAATATCCATAGATTGTGTAAAACAACGAAAGGAAGCTTTGTGTTGTAAGCTTTAATAAAACAAATACTGGAAAGAGTGCACGTGAGCAGTCATTCCTGAAACAATCATAATGGGAACTAGCTTAGTTTGGTTAACTAATACACTCAATTATCATCTTGAAAACAAAGGAGAAAGTATTTGTGTGTCAAATGTTTATAAGCCAAATATGGCTGTAATTACTCTTTAGTTGCATGCAGTTTTTCAGAAGAATGTGACAAGGAACAATGTAGAACAGAGTTCAGGCTTTTTCTGAACTTTATAGGAACGAGAGGATTGAAGTTCGCCTTGTTAAACGCCGAGAATATAACGAAGAGACAGTTCGGTGGGCAGATGCTGTTATATCTGCAGGAGGTATGACTTTATGGAAGGAAAGTATGTTTCAGTATGTTTTCATAGATATGTTTTTCAAAAATACTTTGCAGCAGGTGTGACAACTGGAGGTGTGCACATTTTGAAAGCAAATCGCAAGCCTAATAGTCAGAAAATACGACAAAATGCAGTGGTTGTGACTATCTAGTACCTAAAACTATAGCACTAGGAAGTGAATCCAAGTGCATGGCCACTCTGGAAAAGTTTAATTGTCATGTGTAAAATAGTATAAATAGTGGAATTTACTATAGTTTTCAAATAAAGGGGTTAAAATTCTTGCTGTCATGTGGTTATACATAGCCCTAAACCTTACTCTTCGGTTTTTGGGATATTAAATGTAGACACATACTACCTCTTTATCCTTTGCTCAGATTGTCTTTCTTGATTTTACACTTTATTCCAGTGACTGGCATATCAAGTTGGATGGTACAGGCAGAAGTTTGCAACTGCTGAGCAGTTTGTGCCACTGATTAGTGCTTTTAGATCAACAGAGCAACTAACCTCATTGTTTATTTTTAACATTGGATTGCAGCAGTTCATTCAGTGTCACTTTTTGGGGGATTTGCTGCAGTGTGTTCCTGGGCTCTGACATAATGTTCAGTCATTTGTGGAAATTAGTCTTGATCATGGCTTTCTCTCTTCCCACTAGTCCACTTTGCCCTTGACTACTGATCACCATGCAGAGTGGGTAGAAAGGTATATCTCTACATTCCTGAAGCATCCTAATACATTCTTGTAGATTTCAAAGAACTCCTCTAGGCTGGAGACTAAAGGGCCAGTTTATGGCAAAATTTGTTATAGTTGATGCAAGCATGTGGAAAGTGATATCTATATATCTAACTGCAAGGACTGATTGAGGTTATAGTTGTCTTTCTGTTTAGCAGACAGGAAAAAATACCAATATCTGAAGAAACCAGTACATTTAAGGATTTCTACTTCCAAGGTTTCTACTTCCCTAAGACTTTTTTTCCAAGTGTGCCTAGTTGGGGCCAAATAAGACCTTTAAATTGTGCCTTCCAGGAGGACAACTGGGGTGAAACTAAAGTAATTGTTTTTATATGATTCACAATAAAATTTGGTTTTGTTTCCTCTCTCTGTGGCTTTCTTCTAATGTGGCAATACCTTCTAAATTTACTTTTGGTAAAGAATTTCTCTTACCTGCTGATAAACACAGAGAAATTTCCAATAGTCTTTTAAAGCTTGCTTCTGCCAAATTCAGTTGCCTGAGCATTAATAGCTGTCAGATAAGTTGTAGTTTTTACAGTCACATTTGCTGTCGTGAATTAGTTGTCACTACTCTGCTTTGAAAAGTGTCAGTAGTTTTGCAGTCCCATTTTATTTTTGTCCATCTTACGTAATTTGTTGTTGATACAAAAGCACGTAGTGGGAATGCTGAAGTACACACTGGATGTTTTGTTTGGGTACTAGAATGGGAAGTGAAACTAACTTTTGGTTTGCTTTTTCTGTAGGTGATGGTACAATGTTGTTGGCAGCCAGTAAGGTTTTTGATAAATTTAAACCAGTCATTGGAGTAAATACTGATCCTGAAAGGTAAAAACATATTTGGGAAAAATGCTGTATTTAATATCAGGCACAATGTGCATCTGTTTTCATGATGCATGAGGCATGCCTGTAGCATTTGGCAGTGTAAATACCTGTTTTAGTGGGTTGTGGATACCAAATGAATACGTGGGTTTTTTAGAAAAGTTTCCACAGTGAGTTATCCTGTCTCATCTGAGAGGACATTAAGCAGTACTGAATAGGCATGACTGTGTTAAACTGCCAGAACTGTTTTCACATACCAGTGTCACAGCACTTGCAGCTGGGTGACTTGTACTACTAACCAGAAGTTGGAGGCTAAGGATGGCAGTGTTGAACCTAGGCAGGAACGGGCCTCCGTGAAAGCAGCTAAGTGTGGTGCCTGAACACAAAGAAACTGTGTCTCTTTTTGAAGGAGTGTGATCCAGATGAGCCTCAGATGAAGTAGTTTGTTGTGGTTTCTTCATGTAAATCATGTCATACCTCAGAGGACTCAGTCTCCTCAGCCAGTTATTAGCACTTGGTTGTCTTATTATAAACTCCACACAAGTTGCATTCAGCTGCCCAAATCAATCTGACAGCTAGGTGAATGCAGTGTGTTAGTATGGCCTGGTTGGTATAAACTTCAAATGAATGGCAAGTGAAACTCAGAATTCAACAAGGCTCTGTCTGCTGAGAAGTCCAGATTTAGACTTTTGCTTTTGATATTAACAATTTATTCTTAGAAGTTAAAGTGGTGGTCAAAAGTTTTAATTCCTTTCATACCTTACTTCTCTTCCAAAACTTTTCAAATGCTGTGAGTAGCTATTCTGCATTATCAAGTCTGAATAGCAGGGTTCAAGTAAGTGCCTTCAAGTTATCAAATAGCACTCATGAAAGGGGAGCAGTGTTTAGTCTTCTGGTTTTGACATGAGATTTGATCTTAGGCATGTTACTTACCTGTTTCATGTCACTGACTTATGTTTAAATGGAGGAAATTTACTTTCTCACTTGCCTGGTTTATTAAGCTTGAATTCCTTGCCTACAGTGGTGACAGGAACTGTATTAGTATTTATATATTGCCACAGGGCTGCTAGCTGAACAGACAGTTTTTAGGGAAAATGTGGGAGAAATAGCCTTGTTTTTCAAAGGTACCAAATCTGAACAGATATATTATCATTTTCATTGTCCTTTTTTGCTACTAGATCTGAGGGTCACTTGTGCTTGCCTGTGAGATACACACATTCATTTCCTGAAGCGCTACAGAAGCTATATCGTGGTGAGTTCAGGTAGGATTCACTGATCTTTGGTTTTCAAAAATGTCCTGGGATTGGAAAATACTTAATGCTGTGCAATTCCTAAGGAACAGGTGAAAATCTTAATGCCTCAAACTGTGAATTTGGTGTAGATGTTTTTTACCATGTTGAAAATGAGTTTGTGGTGAAGAGTGAGATTGAAATACAAAGGATAAAGCTGATTGCTAGTTCCAACAAAAATTCTTCTGTTATGACCTGCAATAATTGATTTTTTTTCTGACTCAGCAAATCCATAAATAAGGAACTGCATTCTTGTAAAGGGTGTATTGGTTTACATATTTTAAGACTGAAAAGGATATGTAGTACAATGATGTCTGTAAGAATAGAAGCTAATGAAACATATACACTTAGAAGATGGTCATTGTGTTGCATCTGGTGTTTTGGTGATTGAGGTAGAGTGGCTAAACTTTTGCTAAAAGATTAGTGTAAAGCAAAGCTCTTCATGCTGAACAGAACCTGACATTTTCAATACTAGATATTCTTCAAATAGAAGAATCTCACTCTTAATTAAAAAGAAAGAAGCTGAATTTTAAAAGGCAGACTAGAGAAGAGGTTTTTAATAATTGTTTTAAAAGAGACCTTGTTCTGTGGTCTAGTATCTTTTCTAGAATACACTCAGGATGACAAACCATCAAACAGAAATCAGTCACTTGAAAATACATAGCAATTGAATTTTGCTTACACTTCTAGCACATTAAATTTATAGCTTGAAGTGTAACTATGTTTTTGTCAAAGAAGAGTTTTGAAATGAGGTGAATACAGTCACCAGAACTGATAAATAGCTGTAGGGGTTTCAATAGATGTTGTTAAATAAAGTACTTTCAAATCCTTTATTCTGAGACTTAGAATACAGAAGGTTTTTACTTTCCATTATTCTAAGTTGCTTAAGTAAAACCACTAATACAGATAACCCCCCCCCTTGATAATCTAGGCAATTTTGACGTTTTGTTACATTTTTGTTGCTAACACTCTTCTTTTTCCTCTTTATGGAGCTGAAGGTGCACCAGACTGAAGGAGAAAGGATCTCCCTGTTTCTTTTTCTGAAATAATAGAAACTGTTATTCCTAAGCAAGAACCTGAACAAGGGTTTTGTTTGACAGTTCTCAGATTTACTTGGCCCTAAAGAAACTCTAAAATAGGTGGACCACTGACTGAGCTTGTGTGGAAGGACTTCTGGTGGCTTGGAGTTGCATATGGATGATGAGGCAATTGTATTTTCTCCTTGTCCTTGAGGTGTCAATCAGTGTAACAGCCCATGTAAGCATTGACCTTGTAGTCCCATGAAACAGACAACATTATTGATTTATAAAAGACAAACCATATCGGTTTACCCACATTTCTTTTCTTGGTGGTCAGTGGTTTAACAGGTTCTCAGAATAGGAGTATAATATGGGTACAGTCCCATTTTCTAATTTCATAGAGGATGTGATGTGTTCTGGCATAAGCACTGTAAGGAGGCTAGAATAGTGGTACTGTAAGCTGTCTGTCTAACTACCTGAAACCATACTTGGAATTTAAGGGTAGATAGGATGTGCTGAATGAGGCTCTACAAAGACGGTAGTGAGGAAAAACTAGTAGTATAGTTATTTAAAGCATTAGTCGTCCTAGCAGTAATTTGAGGAAAAGGTGTTTACTGTCACCTGAATATCAACAGTATGAATATGAATGGGGAAAAGATACGCTCATAATACTCCCTTGTGATTTGCTTTTTTAGTCAGAACTGTTACTGTTTTGTTTTATAAAATGTCTATAAACTGTAGAAGAAAAAAGGAATTGGTATCTCTAGGGAAAAATAAAAAGATCTGAATGTTGTAACATGACTTTTATATCCTTCTCTTGCTTCAGCTGAATTTCTCTGAATCATCCTAAATTCCTAGGCTAGGGGAGATTGTTAAAGTGGGAGAATACTTTTGGCCTTTTGCAGAAAGGGAAGGATAGAGCTGTTTTTCTGGAGATCTGCAAACAAAGTATGTTAAAAGTACAGCATATATTGCTCTATAAATTCTTGTGAGCTTCTTATTCTCAGAATCCTTGCATCAGTCATTCATGCACAAATTAAAATCACACGTCTAAAAAGAAGAGTTGTTATATCTTTGTAGGCTACTTTTGGCCAGGGTCATCTTGCTTTACATGTGCAAAAAACCATTAGGTAGCAAATTGGTAAGTATAAAGTGTTTACTTGAAATGTGCCTTGGAATATATTTAACTGTTAATCTTAAGGTGTTCTGCTATGAGAGTGAAGACTGGTCCTATCTAATTCTGCAATGAATATTTCAGCTATCAAAACCAACTTCTTTCCCCTCTCTTAGGTGGCAGTGGCGGCAAAGAATCCGATTGTATCTTGAAGGAACTGGTATTAACACAACCCCTGTAGATTTACATGAACAGCAGCTGAGCCAAGAGCAACACAGCAGGGCTCACATAAATGAAAGATTCCAGGATCAGAGTAAGTTCAAAATCTGAAAAGAATATAATCATTTGCTGTGATAACTTGAAATAGAATATAAAGATTTGTAAGAGTTGAAGTATTTGAAATCTGGGTGCTTCACTTGAGAGACAGCTCTCCTTAGCTGAAAACCCACATTAGTGTCTTTTAGAAGTGTCTTTTTTTCTGTATGTTTGTTCTGGACTGTACAATTAGAACCAGTTTTCAATATTAATAGTTAATTTAGAAGTGCTTTCAGAGGGTATTATTTAATGTCAAAATACTTGATCCTTTTTAAAATGCTGTCTCTTAGAGTTACTATAATCACTTGTGTGTGTGTGCATGTACACATGCACTCTTAACTTATTTCACAATTGAAAAAGCTGGTCTTGAACTACCACCAGGCAAATAAGAAATTAAGAGTGAGATTCTCTTCCTTGGTAATTCTTCAGTCACCAAACACCTGCAACTGTTTTCTTTAGGATGATTTGAAGAATCACGATTCTGTGATTAACCTGTGTCTAGCACTGCATTTGTTCACTGAGAAGTCCTTTTAAACATGAAAAGTTTGTTAATCCCCCTCAATTACCTTGTGGTATGAAGCCTTAATTCTTTGAACTTCATCAGAAGTAGCTAAGTCATTGTCACTTCTTGGCTGTCAGAGTTACTGACAGAAGACTTCATTCTCATTGCCCATGAGTTTTCAGGGGAAGCAATGTCTGAACCTAAATGTCATTGTCTTACTGACCTCGGTTCAAATATTTGTTGTCTCCAGTAAAGGACAGTGACTATCTACAGACCAAATCAGTGAAAAATTGAGTCCTTCAAGAAAATGGAGTGTTAGAATATAAACCCAGGCAGCAGAGTCTGTCCTCCAGTGAGTTGTGAATTATTTCTGAAAATTTGGGCTGTAAACCCAAGATTCATAACTGGTGTGTTCAATATCTGCAGGATCTGATATTTCTGGTCCACATCTTTTACCAGTGAGAGCACTCAATGAAGTCTTCATTGGGGAATCCCTTTCATCCAGGTATGTTTAATTGTTTGTTGCTACAAGGAACAATTGATTTTATTTCTTTCTATGACATTGAAGTGGACAATCAGTGATGGGTTTTTACTCTCAAGTTTCAGTTTTAATCTATAGGTATTTAACACTGATTGTATTATTGCAGATTATGAAGTGTATTTTCAGAGATGTAAGTGCAGTAATGTTAATTTCTGTTTTTCCACCTCCTGTCTGGACGTTCTTTCATTTTTCACTTTTCCTGGCCATTTTCTTTCCCCTTTATTGAAGATTTAAATGCCTATCCTTAAACTCCTCTCCTACATCTCTTCTTAAGTACCTTTTCACAAGCTTTTAGTATGACCAAGCAGAAATAGCTTTTAGCATAACCAAGTACTCCTTTTCATGCCTTTCTGTCATTAGAGACAAACTTATCAGCCTGCCTTTGGCAGAAGCTTTGTTATTGGGGGAAAACAGTTACTTCCTTGTTTTAAGAAATGAGTTTGTATCAAATCATAATACTGCCTTATCCAGGATGTATTTCACTGTCCTGTCCTGACAATGCATTTTTGGCAGCCAAACAATAAGAAGGATGTGGGGAATATGACTGGAACTGTGGTAAAAGAGATAAAACATGACCCTTGGTTAGGATTTGGTCAAACTTTCACTTGTATTTTATATCCCTTTTCCCTTTATTGTTTTTCTTGAAAAACCCCAAACAACAACAACAGAAAACTCAGTTCAGAGGGTAACAACTTGTGTTTGTACAATGCTTGGGACACTGATTGCTGCTGGAAACAGTATAAATGTTTCATGAGTGCTTTATATTTCATCTGGACTGTTGCCTCAGACTGGCAGAAGGAATTAGTCTCAAAGGGATACAAATCTTGCTTTCTACTAAATCAAACCTAATTTTATCAAGATTCTAAAAGGTTTCTTTAACATGCAATGATAGAGGAACACAGAGCTGCTTTCTAACGCTTTGAGTGTCACAAGTACATTGTGGTCTTTGGTTCCAGTGTATTTGATAATCACTGAGGAACACTATGCCTGTAGGAACTAATCTCTAGAAGTAATACTGTGTTAATGGGGCCTTACACTTGAAGACTTAAATAGTTATGAATCTTCTGTAAGGTTCAAATACACAGGTCTGCTGTTTACTAGGACAGAATTACTCATGAATCTGGTTCTAAGGTCTTATTCTGAATGTCAGTGAAGAAAACAAGGAAATAGAAGAAAAATTATCCAGAAGATCTTTCTTACCCAGCCTGCAAAAATTATCTAACCTGAATCAAACTGTGCACCTATGTTATTAACTAACTTCCAGTTCTTTCATCTCCCCATTTTCTCGAGAGTGATTACACAAAATGTCCTTAGTTATTAAGAGTATAAACTGTTAGACACCAAACAATGAAGAGTTGCATTCCTAGTGGATCCAGACTGAAACATTCTTCACCTAAAATAGCTCAGTAAGGTCCATTTACTAAGAAAGGTGAAACCCTGTCATACGTAACACAGTGAATGTGGTGTTTTTCTAAGAGGGTATCTACTAATCTGAAGGCTGTTTCATACTGTTTGCATTAGGCAGTATGAACATCAGCAGCTTTAGTTCATAAATAAACTCTTCTATTCTGGAGATTATAGAGAGAAACTCTCTGGCCTCTCTAGGCCTAACATTAGCAATCCCTTGGTACATGAACATTAACGTGGTGGAGATGATTGCACCCCAAGACTTAGTACATCTGAGTTTTAGGAATAATTTTCCCTGGAGAGAAATATAAGCCTGCTGACTGTTTAAAGCTGTTCATGAAGGACTGGATTTTTAATTACTGAAGTGATTAAGAGTTCAGCTTCAAACCGTGCTATTACTTACTTATGTTAGAGTGCCTTACATCCTAGTGTTCCCTGATACAATTTAATGAGACCCAATGATAGCATAAACACAGTTTTTCAGTAGCGCAATGATTATGCAGGGAAGGTAATTATTTACTGTTTTATTTGTAAGTCCAATAAACCCTGCTTGTATCCAAAGCTATTCCCAGATGAACTGTAGAGGTGTTTTTGTGCATAAATTAACATAAGAAGTGGCTGCAGAAAAACTGCCTGAAAATTCATGCTGCAAATTACTGTAGTCCATTATAAAAACTGCCATTACATAGTGAATCAGAAGTAGCTGTCAAATTGGAAGCACTGTGCAAAGCCTGTGAAATTGTCATCCAGAGTTGAAACTAGCCCTTCTAAATTGTTATGTGCCTGATAAGGCTGTGTGTTCTGTCTTATTCAGGGAGAACTTTAAGTCCTGCAAACCCAGTTTTAAATTCTCGCTTCATAGGGCCTCCTATTATGAAATATCAGTTGATGATGGTCCTTGGGAAAAACAGAAGAGTTCAGGGCTTAATGTGTGTACTGGAACAGGATCAAAAGCATGGTAAGTACATGTTGCTGCTTTGATATAAAATATAATTTCAGATAAGCTAGATGGACCTATTTTGCTTACGCATTTTGTCTATACTGGGACTCTGTTGGGCTGTGGTAAGTCAGTGAATGTCAAATATTCTCACTGTCAGAAGAGTTCAGAGCTGTCTCAGGCATATGAGAAGAGCAGAGCTTTCATTACTTGTAGGTATGGAGGGAAGCATTGAAAGCATGATAAGCTGCAGTGCCGAGGTAGAAGTCTACCTGGGGTGTAATTTTGGTAAAAGGTTGCATGCCACATGGGAAGGTGAATGGGTGGGAGTGGTGAGGGAAAGAGATTCTACTCTGACTTGCAGAGCATACTAGGATGATCTGTGAACTACTCTTGTTGGCTAAAATGAAAATGCTTAAATAATGTAGCTCAGTAAACTTATAAAAATCTAAGCTCTAAGAAGAATGGAAAAACATACTTGGAAGCAGTGTTAAGTGGTCTCCAGCACATGTACTGTGCATTCTCCTTTCAAGCCTCTTGTTTCTTTCATATTTAATTGACAGGGCACAATCTCTTTGCCAAAGTATTCCCCTTAAACAAAGATGGCCATATCTACACAGAACTGTGCTAGCTTAATCAAAGGGATAAATTATTTTAACTTCCTCTTAACCAAGCTTCAGTACTTCATGTAAATCTAATCAATTTTGTTTTGAGATGTGAGACACATGTACAGTGAAAACCTCAAAATCTATTTGTGCATATAGTTTAAGGTTTTACAATAGGCCCTGTATTGATGTGTCAGTCTAAGATGAACTAAAACAGAAGCTTTTAATGAAATTTGAAAATGAATATTCATGCTGTAACCATGGTTACTGGGTTTTACTCTTCATTGTAATTCAGAATTTTGTATTCAGTCAGCATAACTTAGTCCTGGAGTCTGCCAAGGATGAAATTGGCAGACTTCTAGGGAAACTTTCCTACTGTTCAGTACCTTGGGAAAGTACAGTCTTTAATTCAATGCTGTTCTTACACATTTCATTTGCTTATACAGTCCGTCTTGAGCAATCCCAGAACCAGGGACCAAACTCCAGGATTGCCCCTTTCCATTGCTGTAATCAGTATGTGTTGCTGGACTTCTCTAAACAGAGGCCAAGCCTCAGTGGAGTGATATTCCTTACCCTGTGGTTTGAGATGTTCATAGCACAGTGACTGTGATTAGCACCCCAGGAGAGAGACTTTTTTTGAGTTTAAACTTAGTTCAAACTCAGGCTTTATGCTCACTTTTTCATTCAAATGTGTCAAGTGCTGCAGTGTGTGATCTGACTGTTCGTTTTCTATATACACTAGTTTTGGTGAGATTCAACTCCACACCTTAGGGTACAAACAAAGAGGTACAATATTGTAAAGAAGTGTTTGGTTCATAAATGAAAACTAAGCGAGGGAGTTAATTTGCAAGGGTTGGGTAGATGGGATAAGAACACACTGAATTTGTAGAACTGTCATGCTTCAGGCTTTTTAATGCAGACTTATATCAGAGTTACTGGGGTTTTAAGGCAGGAGATTATTGATATGGAGAGTACATCACATGTATCATGCTCTTTTTTCCTGAAGACTTGACTTAGTGGAATCTTAAGGTTTACAAAGCCACAGGTAGACACCAAACCAAGAGTTAATTTAAATTTTTTTTTTTTGGAAGAGACTGATATCAGCATATAGTAGCATTCTTTTTTTTCTTTTCTTTCCCAAATGTTGAATATAGTTCTTGGTTTCTATGTAGAATTTTTTGGGGTATTTTGCTTTGTTTTTCTCCTAAGCTGTACTGTTCAGCAAACAAGACCTCTACTTCTCTGTCTAGGTCCTATAATATTAACAAGGTTGCCCATCAAGCTATTGAAGAGATCCTTAAGATTGGTGAGTGAATAATGTAGCATTACTAGCCATGTTGATATAAATATACACCTACCTAATTGGGGCTCTTTCTCTTTGCTCAACAGCAAAAAAGCATGGAAGTTTGAATATGCCATTGAACACGGACTTAGTACAAAAAGGTCAGTGAAAAAGGCAAGATTTCTTTAAAGTGTCTTGACTCTGACCAGGTGATTTTCTTTGTATTCTTAATACTCAGCACTACTGGCAATATTGTAGCACTCTTTCAATAATAATAGTCCTTCATACAAACATTATTTAGGCACATTGGGCAAAAAAAAAAGGCTTACTTGGTATGAAAGCACTTGCTTAGACTTCTGTATGTATAGGGATGTTCAGGAGAATTTCAGTTCCCTTAAAGATTGAAACACTTAATGTTTAATCACCTGAAGAGAGCTGTTGAACGTTCTTCATGAAGTAGAACGGAAAGGAATATTCTGTAAACGTACTTTTTTTTTGCAGGTGTAGGCTATTAAACATCTGTCAAGACTCAGTATTCCTTCTTGATAGGGAAACCACTCTTTCCTGGAAGAATGTGTGCTTCTGAGAGTAACTAATTTTGCTGTAAAAACTAATGGCTGATTTCTGTTTACAGTAACAAATGATTACAATGAGTCTCTGCTCTACAGTCCAGAGGAACCAAAGATGTTTTTCAGTGTTCGAGAACCTATTGTAAACAGGGTTTTCTCAAGTAGCCGTCAGCGTGGGTTCTCTTCAAAGTAAGTGTTAGCTGTAGTAGTGAACAGTTATTTCATTCTGTGTATTTGTCAAAGTATGAGTAATCAAGGACTTTCCCTTGAAGTGTTTCAATATCCAGTTTTTGTTTTGAGTGGATTGAGTATTGTTCTCATAACAGCAGGAGGAAAAAGTTTCCTAGTTGTGTTATGCCTATTTAATGTTTGATCTGTGCACAGTCTAACAGAATAAAAGGATTTCACTGTGCTTAGTTTTGAGTGTGTGCCATTTCCCTCAGTATGAGCCACAGGCACTGGCAAACTGGAGCGAATTCAGGAAAGGGCCAGTGAGAGGATGAGGGGTCAGAAAACACTGTGAATAAAGGGGAGACTCAAATGGTGCTTTTGTGTAGTCTGGAGGAGACAAGACAAAGCTGGGGGAATTCAGTTGCTGCCTTCAGCTGCTAAAGGAAGGTTACAGAGATGACTGAGTTAAACTCTTTTCAGAGCAGAATATGAGGCAACAGCCATGATTTTATAGAATGTAAGATTTTGATAAAAAAAAAAAAATTTTTTTTTTTTTTACAGTGAGAGTAATGAGGTGGTAGATCAGGCTGTCCAGAGGTTGTGCTGTCACGGTCCCTGGAGATACTCAAAATTTGACTAGATCAGGCCCTAAGCAACCTAACCTGTCTTTGAAGTAAAGCCTGCTTTGAGTGGAAGGTTGGACTAGGTGTCCTTCTGAGTTATTTGGTAATTAACCATTTTCACTTAGGGCACTTTTGCCAGGGGAGGTTTAGATTGAGTGTTAGGAAGATTTTACTCCCAGAAAGGGTTGTCAAGCACTGGAGCAGGCTGCCCAGAGAAGGAGTGGAATCATCACCCCTGAAAGTATTTAAAAGACATGCAAACATGCACTTAGGGCCATAGTTTTAGTGGTGGTCTTGGTAATGTCTGTTTAGTGGTTGGACTCCATGACCTTGCATGTCTTTCCCAATCTAAACGATTCTGATTTTTGTGGAGCTTGCCACAATTAAATATTAAGCCATAAAACTGTTGGTTGCATGTTCAGAATAACTGAATATATAAACAACAAACTATTGAAAACAATACTGTATCTCAGTATTAATTAAATGTTAATTCAACCTTTTACACCAAACAAATGTCTAAGGCTCTGACCTGAAGGGGACCCAAATTCTTCTGCTTTGAGCCACATCAGTGTTACAACAACATTGTATGACCTAGTCATAAAGGATATCTCTGGCTCCTGGAGCTAAATGTTATGATATTAGATGCCCACTGGGTAGGCGTCATGTCTTTGAATGTTTACTGCTGCTTGGTCATTTGGATCTGGGAATTCTCAAGGGTGAGTAAATCACAAGAGATGGTTAGAGAAGAGGTTAAACCAGAAGCAAATAGCTGCATTTTCATCCATGGGTGCTACAACACTGTCTTACTTGGAGTCCATAGCATGGGATGTACTGTAAAAATTATACTGGAGTTAAAAATGTCTATACCTGTGAGGGATATCTGACAATTTTTTCCTTTTTAAGTAGAATTTGGTGCCTGTCGCAGTTCATCTTGATCCTAGACACCTCTCCACAGCATTTGTTTATCTTTTTTGGCATAGTAGCTGCCCAGAGTGGAGTGGAATTGGAACATGTCTCCATGTTCTCCTGCAGTGTCCAGAGTGGGCTGTGTTTTAGTGATGCACAGACCAGTTAGGCATTGATGCTGTGGCTGTGCTTCTAAGCTTTCCATATTTCTGAAGGATGTGTCTTCCTGCAAATCTAAGTCACTGGATAACTGTTGGTTAAACTTTGGAGATCAGAACATTGTATAGACCAAGAACTCATTACTTAATAACGTTCTTGTTTTCTATGTGAAGGGATAAATTTCAGTGATTGAGTTAATTTTCCTTTTAAAGATAAGTGATGAGGAAGGAGGTTAGTAGCTTTGTTCTGTCTTTACTGGTTCTAAAAGAGAGGGCTTAAATTTTACAAGCTTAGATTTAAATTTATTAGTTTAAAGATAGTGTAGTCAGACTCTAATATTGACAGTAATAAGCTGCAATACCTATTCAAGATGTTGTCTGACAAGCATTCTGACCTTCAGCTTTGTGTTTGAAATTACTTTCCCTTCTCTCTGAATGGTTCATGTAACAAAGTACACTGTATTAATATCCAAATTATTTGAATCTCAAGCATTGCTAGTTGAAACTGTATGTTTCACTTAACATGAAGACAATACATTACAATCATAAATTAATTGAAAACTTTTCTGTGAAGGTTAAGTAAATCACAGTTAAATAGGATTATCAGTAGCTTTCTTTAAAAAATATACCTCAACTGCAGCTTTCAACACCAAGTGTTAAGTTATAGGTTCTTTTCAGACTCTGGGAGCAATAGTCTTCATCTGAACAAGTCCTTCAGTTCTCCTTGGACTCTCTGCTAAGTCTGCAAAGCAGTGATAACTGGGGGTGGTTCTAGTGCTTGGTCTCATACTAAATGGTTCTCTAAGAATGTGATTAAGCATTTACTGACCCATACAAAAGAATGTCCTAAATCCAGTCTTACTGTTAAGTGCTTCTGTGAAATACTTAAATGTTTAAGCTGTTTGTTTTGTGAAAGCTGACTTTTGTTTCCCAGAGTCTGTGTCCGTTCCCGTTGTTGGGATGCCTGTATGGTTGTGGATGGAGGAACATCTTTTGAGTTCAATGATGGGGCGATAGCTTCGATACTGATTGACACAGAGGATGCACTGTGCACTGTTCTGCTGGAAG
This sequence comes from Xenops minutus, assembly GCA_035221455.1. Taxonomy (NCBI): domain Eukaryota; kingdom Metazoa; phylum Chordata; class Aves; order Passeriformes; family Furnariidae; genus Xenops; species Xenops minutus. The sequence goes on from JAWWEE010000085.1 coordinate 61,257,865, forward strand.
AATGAAGGACCCTCATGTCTTCTGCTGAAACATTTACAGATCCATAGAGGGAAACCATGGGGATATCACAATGCTGCATTATATTGGAAGTTGGCCTTTTCAGATGCAAGAGGAAGCTTGAAATGCTTTTCATTCCTTTGGGTCGGGGAAACATTAGCCTGATATTTAAGCTCTTTTTGCATCTGGTGTAAAAGAAATGTATCTGAAGTGTTACCTCTAACTTCAGTGAAAATTGACATTTTAACCTGTAAGGCAAACATGAAAGAACAGCTTTTAAAACACAGGTAGTTGGGTTCAAGTATTAAGCCAGTAGCATTAAATATTCAGATGTACAGTTTTTTAGTAACAGTCTGGGACTGATGAAACTAAGTACCTTCATACAAACACTTTTTTAGAAAAGTTGACTGTCAATCTAGCAATTTGATGCAAGGATATATAGATTTTGGTAAACCATAATGTTGATGTAATAGAAATGGAAATACAAACCTTTTGTATGCTTTTCAAAAATTGTACAACTTTGTAGTTTCATACAACTTGTGGCGATTTTTTTTTTTGTTCTTCCAGTATTTTTTCTACTTTGTAGACTTACATCAAAAGTAAAAGTCTGGTTTAGTACATCTAGAATGAGGTAGCTTTTACTTTTTCTGTTTGGCTAGAGAGGGACTTGAACCCTTCAACAGGAATACACAAATTAGAGAAATCATGTTGAAGTAAGATTGATTCCTTCACTGAGTGGACTAACTGGCAAACACGTGTTTGGTCACTAGTGTATGTAGGTGGCTATTATTAAGAAAGATATTTGGCCTTATTAAGTTGAATGGTTGGAATTTTAGGTTACAAATTTCTTATAATTAAAGAAGAATGAGATACTCTGGGTACTAGGAGTTGGAGCACAAGTTAATACCTATGTCTTCCAGTTTGCCACCATTTGTTTTTACCTTTCCTAGAAAGTTTAAATTTCCAATCCTGTGCTGAGTTCTACTGATATTTAACTGGCAACAAATCAGTTTTACATGTCTCTGCTCATGTTAGGTAAGCAAGTTGATAATAAAAAAAAAAGAGCTCTGATTATAGAAGAGGGAGTGAATTTTTAAATAATGTTTTGGTGAAACTGTGAACTGTGACTGCCTGTTAAAATCTGTGCTGATAACAGCATAGATGAGGGGGAAGAATTTGACAAAATAAATATTCCTACAGCAGGAACTCTTCTGCTACATGACTTGAAAAAAGTATGTTTTGTCCTGTCTACTATAGATTGGCTTCCAAAAGTGCATTTTCTTTAAACTACTTTTGAACGAAGAGACTTCTGTAACAGATGTTCTCAGGTCTAACGGAAATGTTCTCTAGTATGGCAAATCAGTTTATTTACTGCTACTTGCAAAATGTAAGCTGCTCTTTTTATAGGTGGAGGAAGTAGATAAAGGATTTTTTCCTTCTATGACTTAGAGTGAATGCAAACTTAAAATATAATTTAGGGAAAATTGATTTGACCAGACAATTCAGTTCTAGGAAAAGGTGGTACTGATGGAGATTCCTGAATAAACTATCACTGTTTGTGTACATTTTACCTTTTAAGTGTGCGGCAGAGTGAGTAATTTAAACTGTCTGGTTATCATGATTGCAGATCCAGAGGGGAAAATAAAAGTAAGCAAATCTTTCAAAACTTGGTAAGTTCAGGAGGTATCAGAATAAAGCCTTTAATATCTAAAAGAATCTGCAAAACTTGTCTAAAGGCAAAGATGCAAAAGACTAATCTTTCTAAAGTCATGTGCACACAGACTAGGGTGTTTTAGTTATTGTCAATCCGTCAGTAAGCAGTTAAAGATAGCTTATGTGTCTCTATCTAGTACACTAGGTAACATGAGGTTACAACCCCAAGCCCACCAATGCCATTAACACTAATTTATTACTTCCTAGGACTTTGCCAGTGTTAGAGCAGATTTGGGTATTGCATACTTGCATAGACAAATCTATGCCAGAAATCCCATCCCCCGCTTATTTAGATATTTGTGTGCTGCAATGTTTTAATGGAGACTGATTAGTCTGATCAGTAAGCATACCTCTTAAACATGCCTGTCATTCCTTGTTATGAATGTTAAAAGAGAATGTTTTTGGGCCCTACAGACCCAAAGTATGATCTGGTTTAGGTCTTTCACAAGTTCCTAACTTAGCAAAATGGAAGCCTGACCTACTCATGAGTGGCCTCTACTGGTTTTGTCTATAATTTCATTGCACTTCTCTTGAAGCATTTACTGGTGAATGCTTTATTAGGATGATGCAGAAATCTGTAATAAATAATCAGCAGCTACCTTTTTTACTGAAGAACTGTAGGACCCTTTTTAAGGATCCTTTATTACAAGGGATTACAGTACAGACAATTTACCCAGTAAACAGTATTCCATGACAGGACTGAGTATTGGTTTAATATTGATCTTAATCTGCCTGGACTGGCAGTGATCTTTGCACCTCTTCTACCTGCTGAGTGAAATCCGTGGTCTTTTCATTTAGTGCCAGTCCACACTGGGTTCTGCTAAACTAGACCTGTCGTTCTTTGACATTTTTTTTTTCTCTAAGTGGTGTTTATACATTGTGTAATAAAAATTAAAAGATTAATTGATAAAGGAAGCTGTCCTGTGTTTTATTTCCACTTTCAAAAGTGTTTCATGTGCTCAGCTTCTTCTCACTTATTGTTTGGGTTCTTTCAATGGTTTGTAAGCCTTAATGCCTTAAGTATAGTGCAGAGACTGCATGTAGGTTTTGGTATGAATTGAGTAGAGCTACAAAATAACTTTTTCAATTAGTGAAAGGTCAGTGGTGCACCTAACCCCGCGAAGTTCATTATGTGTCTGCTACAATAGCCATCATAAGCAATAGATGGGTGGTAGGGCTGTCGATCCACTTCCAACACTGAACCTGGCACTTCAGAGTAGTTCAGGACTATTCCATCTTGCTACACCCATACTCCTGTCCCTGTTCTTTACGGAGCTTTAAAACAGTCTAGTAAATACAAAAAGTATTCATGATAACACCCTGCGAGCACCACTTTACACACTGCTTGAACAAACTTTGCAACCCATAATACATGGTGGCAAATAGGGGAAACATTCTCCCATTCATGAATCATTTTGTACAATACAGCAATTTCTTACATCTTTATTGAATGCAAGAGAAGTTGCGTGGAGTTACATTGTGCACAGAGAGAAGTACTTATGATAATGCTGAGCTGCACTACTTTCCATTTAAGGCATAAACCTAAGGCAGCAAACTGTGAAGCAGCAGAATATCCAGTATCCTCCAACATCCCGTCGTTTCAGCTTTCAAAGATATGTTGCCCATTAATTCCTTTGTAAGAGACTCAAGCCCATTAGAGACTCAGGTATTGCTTACACTGTTCAATTTAATAGAAACTAAAACAACTTAGCATGAAATGTTTTATTTACTATAGTCTAGAAAGTCAGGTTAAATACCAAATTCTAGTACTCATACAATCTTTCCACAGTAAATAAGCTGTTCTGCACCACTAGATATTCATTCCTCAGTTTTTTTTCCTCAGACTGCAGTGGGAAAGACTGTACCTATGCAACAGCCCTGCAGTTAATGCTGTAGGCTGCTCTTAGACATTCATAAATAAGTTCACCTCCTTGCTTACTGCATTCATGGGAACAACAGCAGCACATTTATGCCCTACACAGGGTCCAAGTCTTGCCCTAGAACTTACCAGCTAGAACACCTTTTGGAACGTTCTAGGCTTATGCACAAGGACCCTGATAATAGATGCAGATGAAAGTTTGAAGTCATTACCTGTCCCTATCCTTTTGGATATCCTATTTGGTTTGGGGTTTGTTGTTTGGGTTTGACAGTTACTCAGCTTTTACTATGACTTCAAAAAAAAAAAAAAAAAAGGAATACAGACAATAGTGGTTAGTGATACAGAACGTGAAGTGCTACTAGAAACATACACTATTACAAAAGAGACATCAATGCCTCTTAATAGCACCAAAACACCTCCTTCTTCCTGCATTCTTATGCCACAGTCCCATGTTTTGGTTTTTTGGTCATATCTAGAACCATTTGAGCCCTCCTCCTGCTAGATTTCTACCATTGTATCAGTTGCAGTTGAAAGATATTATTCCTTAGAAGTTTCATCTGAGAACAGGTTCACAGAAGTTACATTAAGGTTCTGTAACATTTTATCAGAAAACCTAGCATCACAACATGAAACCAGCATGGATAACCAATATCTATTTTTACAGATGCTAATTCTGAATAGGCTTCTCAGACTCTGTTTGCTGACAGTGCAGAATACTAAAGACGAAAGTGTCATTTGTGGCCTGCTAAATAAAAACCTCACTGTAGCTCCTTTATGCTGCTTCTTAATTCTACAGCACTGAGGTCTCTTAGCTGCTTTTGTGTAGATATCCCCAATTTACTGTTTTAAAGTTTGATTAATTCAGACTCAGTCCTCTGTTGTGCTTGCCATGGGTAGCATCTCATCTAACTGTGCATTTAGTTCAATTAAGTAGCTGAATAGGTTTAATATATTGAGTTCTGCAAACTCCTTAATAAACCCTAAGGTATGCAGCACCTCCACAAGCTGTTCCAGGAGCTGTAGAACTGGAAAAGCTAACCAAAAGCACCTTTAGAACACTTTAGTGCAATAAAAGCTGTATCAAACTTTGCAACAGTTGCTAGAGGCCGAGACATTGTTTTTAATTTTTTTTCAAAGATCCCCTGTATAAACAAACAAACAAACAAAAAAAACAAACAAAAAAAAACAACAAAAAAACTTGAAAGAAAAATTCTGCAATTGCTCAGAGATCATCAGATCTCTAAAGGCTTTAAGTACAAAAATGCCACAAAATACTATGAAATATCATTAAGGTGTGAGACCAAATTAGAATGCTTTTTACAATAACAGTACTATGACTAGAGGTGCTCTAGCACTTTGTTTCCTAACGAGCTTCAATGCACGGTGTGTCCATTGCATCCAGTGCATTGTACATGATCATAAGAAACTAGGATTTCTCAGTGACAATCTGCATTTGATGCCCCAAATCTCCTGGTTCTTTTTGTTGCCAACAGTTGGCCTTGCAATAGTTGTGAAGTGTGAACGATTGATCTTCATGTCAGGCAGTGCTTCCTCGAGGAGCTGCAGGGAGCTGTCAGTCACTATCCCAAATACCTGAAGAGTCTTCAACGTTCGGATTTCACCAAGTTCCCTAGAAAAATACAAAACCAATCACGAAACTAAAACCATTTTTTATTTCAGTCTGTAACCAAGCTAGATAAATCCATTTCTACTAATTTTTTAGAAGAGGGTAACTACTTACACACATTTTATTGAAACTAATTCTCTGTACTGATACTCCATGAAACTGGCTGAATAAATTATTTTTTACTGATCTCTCAGAAAGTGAAAACAAACTGGTTCTTCCCCTTTTATTTATCTGGACTTAACAATTTAGAAGAAATTGCCCCAGTTGAAGATTCAGGATGTGGCTCAGAGGACACAAGCTCCTATGTATTATCAGTGTCCAATTTGTGGCAATATTTTGATGAGTATCCAGCCCTGGCTTCTTGACTGCTTTACATTTTCCCAGTAATCATGTGAACTATATATCTATAAGCAAGTACTGGACAAAGTCAAAAGGCTGAGGCACGCACAGCTACAGAAAAGGTTCTTCAGATGCCCATTTTCAGTAGTCCTGCTCCACTCACTACATTTTTTCTTCCTGTTTACCACTTCCTTTGGATTGACATCCTTCCTAAAGTATTAAGATAGAAAGCTTCTATACAAATTAAAGGCAGAAATCCCCCACAAATGAGTAACTCCAAGTGTTTCAGTTGCAATCAATAACTGACAAAGGTGCACACAAAAGCAAATATACAGAGATTAGCTATTCAGCAGGTACTGCCAACTCTGCCAACTTTTTCAAACCTTGCTGCATAGTTGAAGTCTAATATTGACAACAATACTGGTCCCTGGCAGGACTGGAAACTCCAGTTCCAGCAATGAGACCACTGGCAGAATGGCACTAACAGAAGACACGTTGCATGCATAGAGCAGCCAGTTGCATGAGCACAGACTGGTATCAAAGAAAGGTTCTGTCAGACACCTCTGGTTCCAGTCTGGATTCTCAAAAGGGACATGCTCTAGCAGTCAAGTTATTTTATCCCAGTCTTATTCCCAATTCCTCATACCAGTAAGCTTTTCAAAAGAGTACCTGCAATTCTAAACCTAAAATAAAGATGGTTTAAGTTGACTTACCTTCTGTATGAATAGCAAACCAAAGGTATTTGGAGATTACTTACACTAAGGCAGCAGGTGATATCTGATAACATCGGCTAAGACACAGATGCTGTAGGTACATGAGTTGTCGAAAATACTGGAAGCACTCAGGCTTTAACATCATGCTGTCACTGTACATGAGAGCACATTGAACAAAAGCTTAAGTATAAAGCACAGTAAATTTGGTGTTTCCAAAATTCAGGCCAAAAAAATTTAATGAACATCAACTTCTTCTATAACTGAAGTATGTTTTTGCTCAACATGGAAGCAACCCATCTCTAGTGTATATGTCTTGTGAAGGGAGGAATTTCTATTTTCACTGAAGGGCAAGAGAAGCAGAAATTTCTCTTCACACAGATAGTCTGTAGGAGAACTCCTGCCAAAACCAGGCAAGTTCTTCACACAGAGATTTCAGAATACTGTCACGGACTAGCTTAAAACACCTTTTTTTTTTTGTCCCCCTCTTATGTAGCCACGTAATTTATATCAGAAAAGAATTAAACCCTTTCTGGGATGCTTGGCTCATAACCTGTAGGCACCTAAATGCTTCCTTCCATTCTACCTATCGACTGCTCTCACTTGTTAGTTAACAAACCCCCTAGGTATACAACATTTATGCTGAGGTAACAAAATCAAGTTAGTTACCCGCTCCAGATCAGGTCATGCCAGATAGTAAATATTTTGTATTTTTAGCATAGGCAGTATTTTCTGGTTGTGCAGTGCTATGCAATCATGCATTACTGCTAATCCCCTGAGCCAAAAGGATTTAAGGACTAGCTGCACAGGGCTTACCTGAGATCTAAATGGACAAGAAAAGGACATCTTTCTACCAGTGTTTTCACATCTGAAAAGAGGTCACACAGAGTCAGTCCACCTTTCATTAACAAAATGAACACACTTTATACAGCCTACTCACTTCCATATATATTTATTTGTACTTCCTATACGGGAACCCCACAACTAAAGCACAACTTTTTGTTTGAAAGATACATACTTAAGACTTACAGCATATAGTCTGCCTATCATGATACCTTTCAGGAACATCTTTAAATCCTCAGCAAAGCAAATACATTTAGATCAATGAAGTGTCCCTAAAAGTCAGATGCACCATCAGCTTAGCAAGGGAGTAATTCAAGTGATATTTCTTTGAAATCTACCAACACATAGTAATACTGAGATGCCTGAAATTCTTGCATGTAGTGAAAAAAACAACAGAAATCTTCCACACATCAAATGCCCTTTCAGAGCACCAAGTTAGGCATCCGTATTTTTACTCAACGAAAGTTCTTTGCTCATGACAAAAAAATTATGGTTTTTACTGCCTGCAAATAACACTGACTCACCTGTGGCTCAGGTATCACCTAAAAGCCACTGTTATTAGGAAGGTACTAAACAACATGCAAGAAGGTTTTGGTATTTCAGAATACACATGCAAAAATTAAAGAAAATAATACTTAAATGATGATGGTTAATGTGCTATTCAAGTCCTATGCATTATAAATTGCACTGGAACAGAGTAAAGTCACTCAGAGAAAGTGTTTGGCAAACAGAAAAGGTGAGGACATTGTCTCTTATGGTCCAGTCAACAGAAGGTTCAAATTCTTGAAGTGGAGGAGATTATATAATGTATTTGTTTGTGAGTTTGGGGCTGACATAAGAAGATCTGTGGTTTTCCCACAAGGGGAAGGCAGTCAGGGTCTGTGTGATGTTTAAAGGGAAACCAGCTTGACAGCCCTGTTGTCATATTCACTCACTGAGTACATTAATTTTGCTTTACCACCAAAGCAATTTCACCCTTGATATATGCTCCTGTTCATTTTGTTGTACCCTCTCCCCAAATCTCGATTTATCTCTATTTTCTATTACCCTCCAACTTTACAAAAACTTCCCTCCTAGAACTACCAGCAAGTAAATAGGTAACTGTTGATTACTGAGATTATTTGCCTTTCAATTAACTGGTATATGTATGCCAGCCTGAAACTCAAGCAGCTACCGTGACTGTTCCCTTTTGAGAGATGCCTTCAGTGACCACAGCAGGAGAAGCCTTAAGAAAGCTCCAGGAACAGTATCTGGAAGGCTAATTCACAGCAGAACACAAAAGTCCTGCTTCAGGACTTACTTCGGAAGTAAGAGCTATACCTTTCAACAGAAGATGGAATGAGCTTTCATCTGACTGTTTTTAAATTCAGAAGAAAAATCATCTCACCCTTCTTGACTGAGCCAGAAACAAGAGAAAGATTCTCTGACAGCAAGAACTTCAAGTTATACAGAGCACAAAATCAGTAGTGTTAGTACATGATTTTTCTATACACAGAGTGATGCCAACCAGAAGAAAATATAAAGCTGACTGCTCTATCCCACAGTGGGATAAAAGTTTGTCATGCTGTTATTTACCTGCTATTTGTAGATTCTCTCTGTATCCACTTAAATTTAACTGGGTGACTTTTGAAGTAACATGATTGACTGCTGCTTTGACATGGGTGGCTGTGAAGTCACACCAGGACAAGTTCAGCTCCTCCAGCCTACAAAAAAATGAACAGAGTGTTAACAAGAATTAAATGCAGTTCAAGTTCTAATATTTTCTATTATAGTTGATACTTTTAAAGCAAGTACTTGTAACACTCCTACTACCAACTTCCTGTAGAAATTCCTACAAATTCTGCTATGACAATGATTAAGCACTAAGGAATGAAGCAGATAATCCAGCAGAATTTACCTTTGGAGATTTTCAAGATCCAACCAGAGAAAGTCTTCATCAACCTGACCAGTGCTGATTTTAGATCCTGATCTGGGCAAGGGGATAGAGTGACTTCCCAAAGCCACTTCCAACTGGAATGATTCAGTATCTTAGGAAGTGAAGGCTCTCTCCAAGGACTGCCATGCACTGCCTTTTCATCAGAAGAGTTTGTGACCTGAATCTGTTACTACTGAACAGATGGTCACATTGAGAGGAAAAAACACTATCCATCATTAGCACTGGTCAGATGACCAATTAATCCTAATTAGCATAAAATACTTAATAGTTTTATATAAACATTGGCCATGCTGTGAGCTTAACTCTTTACATGCTTGATTACCTATAGCCTATCACCATGGGGCTGGACAAAGTACTGTTCTGTGTGCAGGTGGTGTAGCAGTAACCAGAAGACAAAGGCACAATGAATGCACAACTATAGCATTTAGCTGGCAATCTCTACGTAAATGAAAAACAGTTAAATTGCCACTAGCATTCCTAGGATCAGGTTTGCCATCTGCTATTCACTGTACACTGCACAGACCGCCATCCTCTAAAGAGTTCATGATCCAAGTAATCAGACCAAGCAACAAGAAAGATTAAGGCTTTGGCTGTCTGCTAACTTGCAATTTGATTAAAAAACCTGCTTTAGCAGAAGGAAAGATTAAGTACATTGTCTAGCATGTCACAGGAAGTCAGCAGAAAGATTGGGATATAAATCCCAGACTCACTGGGGCTCAGTTCAATGACTTCCTGCCAGCAGATGGTTTAATCTCTGGAGCTGTCAATCTGAACACAACGCTTCATGAATGACAAGGTTACTGAAGGATTATTCTACCATGGAAAGGCACAGTGTTCTCTGGCATTCACGCTGTACTCTGATGGCAAAGGAAGCTCTGGGACTCCACTCTTCAGTTTCAAAAGACACACTTTCACTTTGTGAGAATCACATACTGTTTTCATTAAGAAAATCAAATTTACATGGTGTCAAGGAACATAAATGGGGTTTACTCACCAACAAGGATGACTAAGGAAACGCATGAAAAACTACCAAAGTACATCTTCGCTATTAAGGAAGAAAATAGCTTGATGGAAAGAAACTACCTGACTATTCTGCATATATTCAGCTGTTAGGCATTTAGGAACAGAAATAGGCACATTAAAAAAAAAGTATTAGATACAAGTATAACTGGGATGCCCAAGGAAAACAAATAAAAGGATCCTTTTTCTCAGGAAGAGCAGCAAGAAGGAATAGCAAAAACAGGTTTTGTCTTACACAGAGCAGCTGCTCAACATGATCTCCAAGGCTTCTGCAGAAAAGCCCGAGCACCCACAGAGGTTTAATCGCATCAAATTGGGATTTCTAGCAATGGTCCTGTAGAGAGAAAAAAAGGTGTTGCAACATTGCTTACATTGCTAGGATGTGTGATTGTATTTAAGAGCCAAGACCCCTGGCATAGAATTACTCATTAAACATGCAGTACTGCATCTTTAATCAACTGACCAACCTGAGTCACTAAGGGTCTCAACTCTGTACTTGCGACATCACAACACTGAGAGGAATATCTGTTTTTAGTTGAAATTCCTGACAAGTCTGCATATTTATAAACTACTAAGTTTACAAGGGAAAGATTTCTTTTCACCTTCTGTTGTATGCCAATAAACACACACTATAGCCTATTAGAGATGACTACGCCTCTACAAAAGACAAAGCAATGATCCCATTTCTGATGTCACCCCTCTGCAAGATGGAGGTTATTCTGCAACAAAACACATGTTCAAGTAGCATCCCTTGAATGCATCTGTTTGCAAGACTAGAGTAGACATGGAATTTTCAAAACCTGGAAAAACTTACATCCAGTATCTGTATTTGCACACAAGGCAATAAAATTCCATTATTGTGTCTGATTAGTACCCAATTTTCAGATAGTTTTTTGGCTGGTATCAAAAGCCAAACTATATTGGTTTACTTGTGTTATGGTTCCCCTTCCCTGGAGTGAGGAAAGCCTCAGAAAGCAGGACAGCCAAAATCTCTGCGATCTGACCTATAGTTCTGGCTCCTCCACAATCACCTGGTGTGATTGAACAGGAGGTTGACTGCACACCCACTAGTGTCTTTTCAGTTTAACAAAAGGAAGTTTGTCTGCTAGACAGAAGTAGTCTTCCAGGATCTCGAAGTGAAGTTCAACAAAGATGTGAGCAATAGTGCAGAAGCACAATGAGCATCTGCTGGGATAGCCAATGAGAGCCCTTAAAATAGAAAAGAACCTGTATACCAAACACAAAAGTTCTCTCACGAGCCCAGAAATAGGAAAATAAAAGTAGCTCTGCTGTACAGCTTGGATGTGGCAACAGCCAATGGACACAAACCCTGGAGAGATGGGCAGTTTCTCCAAACTCCTGCTACACTGGAGAATGGGGAAGCCCCACCCCCCAAAAAAAAAAAGGCACCAAGACACACTTTTCTGTGGGGGCATCTCCTCCTTACTTCATCTCTTGGACAGAAAGAGGCAGCTCATCTAGCCTGCCAGTTTGCCCTTGATAGATGCCTAAACCTGGCCATTTCAATACACCCCCACAATGAAAAACTCTCCACTGCATTCTCTCACTAGCCTGCACAAAATGATGGCACCAAATAGAAGGTATTTGCTGAATATTCCCAAACATGTCACTCACTTGATGATGTCGTCAGAAAGCACTAGTCCCTCCAAGCTGAGGTTCTGCAGCCTTTCACACAGACAAAGAACACTGTGGAGATCTGCAACAGACACTGTGCAGTTTGACAAATCCAGGTGCTGAAGTTTGAGAAGTCTTAAAAAAAAAATATGAAAAAAATTTCAGGTTACTAAAATCGCATTAAAATATGCTCCACAAATTCCCCACAACACAAATACATCCCACACACTGAAACCATACAAAACATGCAGAAATATGCTACTAAGCTGACTGGGCCTACTGCTAAGCTACCAGCCAGAAATTCAGAACCCATATTGCAGGCATTCGGGATTCCTCATAACACCTGAAAGTCTACCCTGCTGGAGTTAAACAAATTTTTGGGGTATCCCATATAAAATGCTGGAGATGGTGACAATTCTTGGTTTTAAAAGATATAAACTGCAAGTGCATTGTAGCACTTGATACTTTAAAAAAATTACATTAATTTGGTTTTAAATAGCTGACAGGTGAATGCAGATCCTCCTGTCCCAACACATGCCTAGCCACTGATCAGCTCTCCCACACTCCAGACGGTGCAAATGCTGCTACTGGTTGCTACTACCTTCAAATAAAAACTGCACAGAATAACTGTGAATATTTGAGACATGGTTCCAGGATCCAGAACACACAGAAAAAGCCTTACTCAGTTGTTTTAAACAATGGACTCCCAATACAGGATCTTGGGCAGCGGAATACAGTAACACCTGCAGGCAGCAAGTGTCCAATCACTCCTGGCAGCAGATTCCCACCAGTCAGATCAAGAGTCTGCCAGAGAGATTCATCAAACCTAAGGCATAGAATTTTACTTGTTAGTGAGGTCAAAAGGGTGACAACTATGAGTACAACTGAATAAAGTTTTCAGTGTCAAAAGAACACTGGGAGGAGATAAAGCTATTTAATAGACTATAATAATGTTGAAATACATGAAGCATCTTTTGATTATACATACATATAACTCACATACAGCATGAATGGAATTATTATATATGAATAAACAAGATGAGAACCAGGTCATTTAACAGTGTATGGAAACAAAGGTTTCCTTATACTAAATGAGGAGCAGTAATACTTACGAAAGACGATGCCATCTCCTGCAAATCACTGAAACTTTTAGCAAGTCCTTTAGGGGCAAATATGCAAAGATTGCCAAAAGCAATTCATCTGGAAGTGCATCCAGAGAAACACCTTGAGGGAAAGAGCAAAAGATATTCCAGTTAAAGCTGGTTCCTTTTTGCCTGCTGATCAGATATCTTGTTTGGTTTGGCTGTTAAAAGCACCTCTACAGCCTCTCTAGGATATACAGACATCAGACCAGTATTCATCCTGCTTGCAGCTTTTCAGTGTAGGAAGATATTATTACCATCTTTGCCTAGGCATGCCTGGCAAATGCAAAGGTTCTCATAACTTCAACTTTGTATTCACATTAATGCCATGGAAAAACAATTTTCCTGATGAAAATTACAATAATCATTATTGACATACTCATTTGGAAAACGAGCATTTTAGTTACTGCTTTTGTATTCTAAGGCTTGTGTGATCCTCTTTTTTTCCCCCCCTCTTCTGAAATGCCTGATCTTCCTATGCCTCCAAGGGTCTCAGAAGGGAGGCCAAGGCGAGCTATACTTTTGTGAGATAAATAGAAAAAAAATCAGTGTGGTGGTTTGACCCTGAATAAATCCCTGGTGTCCAGCAAAACTCCTTCAAGGCCTTTTTGCCCCCCCTTTTCGCCTTCCAGAGGGAAGGGAAAAAAAAAACCAGCTCAAAATTTACGGCTAGAGATAACCGAAAAGAGGAGCTTTGATTAATATCACGGGCAAAGCAGAACTTAGAATAATGCTTAAATTTATTACTAACAAACTAAGAACTAAAAATAAGAAATAGAAACAAGTAAGAAACACCTTTCCACCCCCACCCCTCTGTCTGTCTATGCCCCATCCTTCTCACAATGGTGCTGGGGACAGGGAAATGGAAAGTTCACAACCAGTTGTTGCTGGG
>JAWWEE010000085.1:61274036-61314143 GCA_035221455.1 Xenops minutus
CCTCCCTGAGCTCGCCTTAGGACACCTGCGTTACGCTTTGACAGGTGTACCGCCCCAGTCAAACTCCCCACCTGCCTTGTCCACCTCCCGTGTCCCCCTGCCGGCAGCGCTTCCTGCGTTTCCTCCGAAATTACTTGTTTTAAAATTGGTGGAGTTGAAAACTAACCCCGAACACCCGCCCTAAGTCAGCCCCTTGCTTGCAAATGCTGTCCTTTGTTTACTGCATAAGCGGTGGAGAGATGCGCTTGGAACATTGAGGGTGGGAGTGCGACCCGTGGCAAACAGTACATAGCTACAAAGTCAGGTACAGGGCACGCTGTGACTCAAATTAGCATTCATATAATCTTTAAAGAGTAATTTTTTAACCGTTTCCAGCTTTAGCTGAAGTCGTGGAACAGCTGTTCAAAGGTTATTTAAGCAGATAATCAAATGAAAATGAAAAAGAGGTGGGGTTTTAGTTAAAAAAAAAAAGCTGGATTTATTTCACTTTTCTATAGCCCTTTTTTTTTTTTGTGTGTGGATCATATCACTTTTCGCTGTTAACGTGTGGGAAATGGAAAGGTGGTTTTGCCGAAAGTGATAAAATCCAATTATTTTTTACAGCCTGGGAGTTGCCAGTCTGTTTGCCTGAATGGAGTGTTGGGGCAGTAATCATGTGACTGCCTTACTGACACCTGCTTTATGTGAGTGCATTGGCATGGTAGCCCAGGTAGCGATTTCCATTCTTTTTTTAGAATCTGATTGCATCTGTACAGCGTTTGTGTCTGATTCTGTTTTAGTTCATCTGATAAGCAAGTTATTTTTTTCAATGTGTTATTTGCTTCCCTAAATCCTTTAAAAGCATCAGCCTCTGTGGTACTTAATATGTTAAAGTTTGGACTTGGTGATCTTGGAGGTCTTTTCCAACCTTGATGATCCTTTAGTAGAGGACAAGGCAGCACGATGTAAAGCAAATGAGCTTCCTATGGTTTTATACTGATGGTCCTTGTTTGCATTTGAGCACAGAAATCTTAACGTTCCTTGGTCAAGCATATGTCTTTTATTTAGTGCTTCTGTGAAGTACCTGGTCTCCCACCATACCAGAAAAGTACCACTGTTTTGTGTGGTGTCAGCACAGCATTTTTTTTTTTTCCTGTCATTAGAAGGTTAAAAACTTGTTTCCCTAAATATTGATTCACTATCAATTGAATGTTTAGTCAGTCTAAATTTTTTTTCTTCATTGCAAGATAGTTGAACTGACCTGCCAATAAAGGTGCCAATAAAGGAGCAGTCACTACATGGACTGACTTATTTTTCTTAAAAGAACCAAGCCCTGCAAATTGCGTTCTTGATTAATCTCAGAGGTTGATTCTCTCAAATAGTGCAAGCAGATAATGGTCAGTTTTCTTAGGCAGTTTGCAGCTGTTTTCTTTCTTTAGATAGTTTTCTCACTGTGCTGAGATAAAGCAGCTCTTTGACTGTCGTCTGCTTATAAATACTTGCTATTTCCCCAAGCTGCAAGGATCAGTGTGTAATCATGAAGTAATCAAAAATGCCACAAACCCAACTCCCCCAAACCTGAAACCAAACTAAAAAGAAATCCCCACAATGCACTAAGCAGACTTGGATATGAAAATATCTGGAGGGATTATTCTTACTGTTGCTTGACTGCTTTTTCTTCTCTCTTTAAGAGTTCTGAAATGTGAAGTTAGCCCATCTTGTTGTTTAAAGATGGAAGTGTCAAGGGCTCTTAGTTTGGGGCAGTTTTGACAGTCCAAAAGGCTTACTCATGTCTGTCAAGTTAATTTTTTCTTTATGATTCTTAACAACATCATCTTGCAAAATAGGGAAGGCTTCCAAATGCAAGTGTTGAGCATCCTGTTCTTCTTTTGCCAAGTGAAATGTGCTGGTAGAAACTTGGTAAGAACTACAGATTATTCCATGACAGAAAGGCAGAACATCATCATTGAGCTGGCCATTGATACATTGCTAGAGATGGCAGCTTTCACTTTATACTTGCAGCTGAGTTGTGAATTCAGCTTGAGGTGGGAGATGCTGTCGCACAGACATTTGTTTGGGTGTGCTGAGGCTCTCAGTTTTGTTCATTGCTGTCTCTGATTTTCATAGTTTGTCAGCTTTCATGGGGACAGGTTTTTTTCAGATGTAATTATCATGTTTAAAATACAGAGTAAGGCTGCTTCTTCCTTCAGGTGTTTCAACTGAAATATCCAAGATGCCTAGATAGAAATGCAGCCTTTCCAGATCTGTTTGGCGAGCTCTACCTGACAATACTTCAAGGAAAGAAAAAGTGTGTAGTATTCTAGAAATGGCTGAGGTACCAAAGGTAGGAAAGCCAGAAATATGGTGGCTGTCCTTATTACTAATATTTGAAGGACAGGGAGAGCTACAGATTGGCAGACTCCTCTGCTGCTTTTTGAATTCCTGAAAAAAAATCTGTCACAAAAGCTATTCGTAAGCATCTAGAATACAATAGCTGAGTAAAAGACCGCATCATTTTGTCAAGGACAAATCATGGAAGTGATCTAATTTATTTCAGTAATGACTGATAGACCTACTGTATATGAGAGGACCAGTTGATGTCTTATATTTGGCTTAATAGGACTTTTGATTATGTTACTTAGGAAGTTTTTGCTTGGGAATGAAAGCTGGGAAGAGCTACTATTGTGATTAAGAACGCCAGTCCCCTGTCAACTACTCTTCATGGTTTTAGCAGTTTCCATAGTGGAATAGTGTGATGGTTAGAACGTAGGAATACAACAAAACTAGGAAAGGTATCATGCCTTTTTTAGTGTGGTAGTGGAAATCAAAATGCCTTAAAGATTCAGAAACGTGTGGAAGGGGTATGGGTACAAATGACTGTTTTGTGCCTGTGCTTAAGCAGGAGCAATCAACTACAGAAATACAGGATAGAGGACAGTGTTGTGTTTCTTGGAGGAAAATAATTTGGAGGGCATAATAAGCTGAATTTGTGAAGGGAATAGCACTCTGGTTTTAGTTCTATTTGTGCTTCTCAGTAAGGCATGTGAAGCAGTGTTTATCCTCAGTTCAGGCCTTCTCAGGAGTTAGCTGGGAAACTGGGATTGGGGGGGGGCGGTTCCTGATCGTTGTAGAAGGAAGTGAGTAAGCTGGGGAGAGAGTGTGTCAAGGGCAGCAGTGAGAAATATGCAGAAACTGATACTAGGCTGACTGGGAAGGATTGAAGCACCAATTACATTAGTCCACAGAAGGAACACACTGCTGGTAAAATGTCTTCCTGCAAAGTTTGAAAAGAAAAAAATAAACTGGGGTACAGTCTGATCTGGGATTTCTGGTTAAAGGGATATTGGAATCCACTTTAAGTGAGACCAAGGTCCTTTCTTCACAGATGTGCTCCTCTCTTTTTAGCCCTTCTTTAAGAATATAATACTGGAGTTCTTTGATAAATTCGGTGCTATATAAAAGCTGTAAGAAAGTGTGGTTTTTTTCATTCTTTGCTGTTTTATTTAGTAACTTGAGTGTTTCTGTACCAGGCAGAGTAGTTAGTTCATTTGTAATGTAGATGGTCATGAGTGCAGCTAGTCTTGAGGTTGGCAGGGTAATTTAATATTGTTGATAGTAGGGAGTCTCCAAGGGAATTAAGTCTGAACTGAGCATGTCCCAGTGCTTGAAAAGAGTTATTAGCTGGGTAAAATTAAAAACTGATTATGTCTGTGTCTGAAATGAAACAAGGAAACCCTAAGCCAACACAAGAACGTGTCTTTTATTGGTTGAGTTGCACTTCCAGTGCCAGAGTTTCAGCTTTTGATCTTATTTGTATTAATCTGTAGTTGCCTAGTTCTTCAGAAATAGTGTATGCCCATAAATACTTCTTCATTCATAGTGAGGGATTTTGTTACTTTGTCATTACTTTAATAGGAGCATCTTTAAACCATTTAAGGTTTTGCAGTATGCGAGAACTCTTCTGAAGTAGTTGACTTATCTCAGGAAAACATTTTTTAGGGGTTCAGGAATTTCAGCTAGCTGATTCCTAGGGAGCTGTGTGCTAATAGTGAGAAGACTGTCTAAATAAACTGAAGAATCAGAATGATTCACCTTTCCGTGAGCTAACAACCAGATTCAGAGGCAAATACTGTTTTCCATGGGAAGACATGGCTTTATAGCCTGCAGTAATGTATTTTAAGGTCTGATTCTACTAGCACAGGTCCTGAATTTGTTTGTCCTGTTAGGCTGGATTTAGTTCACAGGAAGAGCTCTTCTCAAGCATTACGTTTTTCACTTGGTGGGTTTTTTTCCCTTTGAGCTATTTGTGTGGAGAGCTATTTTTAAGTGGTTTCTATCTAATACTTTTAAACTGTTTCTGGGTACATTAATTCAAAATAACTCTGTTGTCAGTTGCAATCTCATGAAAAAATAGGCCTTTCATTTTGTGTTTTTCGATTAAACTCTCAAGGGACAAACGTAAAGATGTAGTTTACTGGTAACTGTAAATCTGCTTTTGTCTTTGAAAGTGAGTTAAGTTGTGGTAGCACTCAATACCCTCTTTGTTTTAACATATTCTGTGCAGTTTTACAATATTTATGAAAGTAGTAGTAGCTGAGTGCAGCATCTTACACAAAAACTTTTTCATTTCTGTTTTGGTAGCAGCTCTTTAGGTGTGACTGCAGTAAAACTTTGTGACTAATTAAGTGTATGCTGTATAATTTTTTTTGTTTACGTAGCAGAGGTGTGGCTGTAATGGGCACCCAAAGCTACATGTCAGATAGCACCGCCTTAATGAAGTTGATACATAATTGTTGATATTTTTATTTTTGTGGACTTTTCTGCAGTACTATAAATACAGAAGACTTTTCTGAGGAAACAACAATACAATAGAATAGACAAGAACTTAGAATAAGTGATTGATAAAGAGGTTAGGTATTTTGGATTTGTGATTTACAAATTATGTACCCAAAGTGTAGTACAGACTAGATAGTAAGGGCCTAACAGAACTGTAAATAATTTGATAAACATGTTTGATAAAAGGCAGACTATAAAAAGTATGTGCATCTTTGGCACAAAACGGGAAGGTAACTCAAGCTATTTTCAGAATATGGGGTGCTCTCTGTGCAACCGCTGCTATGGAGGAGAGAGTGCTCTGTTTAAAATTCAAATATGAAAGTAGAAAATGGGCAGGAACAAATTCTTGGGGAAAAAAATCACAGAATAATTGTCCTGTGTGTCCTCAAGGAAGTAATGGCATCACAAACTTTAGAGGTTTTTTAGTGCAAATAAGTTTTCACTACTTACTGCCCTCATGCATAACAGACCTGTGTAAACAGTATACTGAGAAATTAGTAAAAGAAATGGTTCACTTTACCAAATTATGAAGATACGTAGATGTAAATCAAGGAAAATTTTATTAGTAGCATTTCTTTTAAATCTCCAGAAAAGTGAAAATACTGAAAGTCTTAACAGTGGGAAAGCTATCAAAAATTATTTCACTTAGATTAAACCAGATGAAATGGTAATCTTGGTGCAGAAGCAAATCGGACAGGCCACATTAATAAACTTTTTTTTAAATAATGTGTGAAGTGCAGTGGTAAAATGTTGCTGTGGTAAAATGATGCTTATTGAAAAGGTCTGAAGCAGTTTAACTAATGATGTAACAAGTCAGTGAAATTTTCTATCATGGATTTGTGCAGCTCACTGTCCCTTTGATAATAGCATGTCTGTATGAAGATGTATGAACTTTTTAGGCACTTACAGCAGTCCTGACTAGAGGAGCTAAGGTGAGACCTTTGTTTTTATGAAGATGAATGAAAGAGGAGTAGGAAAGTGAACTGAAATTCTTGACATTTCAGACCTAAAAGAGGTATATTACAAGTAGACTAGCACATACTTTGCTGGATATTTATGCTCTGCTAACTCTTGACTAGAGAATTTAAATGTGTTGTTGAGGTACGGTTCATTAAAAAAGTTGTTCATTAGCTTTCAAGAAACATTTAATTTAAACATTTGACCCTTTGCCCAAATTAGTTGATTACTTTTAGTAGGGGGGAAAAAGATTACAACAGATTTTCCTCTTGAAGTTTATTCTGGACTTAAAGTTAGGCTAGTAGTCTGTTCAAGGACAGATTTGACTTCTGGACTGATTGTATATCAAGAGGATGAACAGGAGTTATCCTAATACATTGCTGGAAATGATAGCATTGGAATGATAGGATATTTCAATTTCTGTAGAGGAGTTTAGGGCACCTTGCTGAAAATGTTGGTTTATATTCAATCAGAGTTCCAGTCATGAGAAATATACGTTAATATATTTTAAGACGTCCACTGAACAACTCTTCTGCGTAAATATCTTCCAGAGATTTTAATGTAGTTCAATGTCTCTCTGTCTTACAGTTCTGATCTGCTTTCTCAAGTGAGCTGCGCCGTGTGGCTGGAGCGAACGTTCAACAATGAGTGGTGCAGCGTTGGGCATTGAGATAGTATTTGTCTTTTTTCTGGCCTTATTCCTACTTCATCGGTATGGAGACTTCAAGAAACAGCATAGGCTGGTGATCATAGCAACATTATTAGCATGGTATCTCTGCTTCCTTATTGTATTTATACTGCCTCTGGATGTCAGTACGGTAAGATACATGAAAGACTTCCTGCTTAGTTGCATAAAATGTGTATGGTGTATTTCTAAATCACTAATTTCAAAAGGCAGTCTCTTAAACAACAAAAAAATTTTCCATGTACTGTGTTATTAAACATTTGTTACCTTTATGCATTACAGTGTTTGTGTTTATGATTAGTTTTACTTTTTGTTGATCTCACCAGATAAATCTATTTCAAACATTCTAAAATTTCATTATTTGTTGCAACATTTTTTATCTGTGTAGGCAGCATAAAGACACTTTCAGTTTTTTACTTGTTCTGCAGATTACATGTTGTTTTGAGTGTTTATTAATATAATTGCTTTCAAATATAAACCTGGAGTACAGGAAAATGTCTTTAAAAATGAGACTTATTTTTAAATAAATGCAATACCTTTTTGGTCACTAACACAAAATGAATTGTCTTTTAGACTATTTATAATCGATGCAAACTTGCTGTTAACTCCAGTCCCGCAGAAAGCAATGGCTCTTACGTTACTCTTGCTCCAAGGTATGAGCTACATTTTTTTTCTTTAGGTTGTTTGAAAATAAGTATTTTATTATTTTTGTTTATTTTAACTTATGGGAATGTACTGTGCTTTTAAGGCTACTAAACAAGTGTTATCTATGTGGTACAACATATGAAGGTTGTAAGCATACTGGAAGGTGAGGGAAGAGGTGAAGAAAAGTGCATCTGTGTATGTTGAGGGTAATTATATAGTAATTCGGACTGATTACCCAACTGTTGTTTTTTATCACACCAGATTTCTCTTTTTTGTTGTTAAAGCAATATCACTGAGCTTTTTGAACAGTCTTGGTTATGAGGAGATGCTTTGGTGAATGCTTATCTTTCCTTCACAATCTAAAAGACTTTAAACCTGAAAAATCTAATTTTATACTTTATGAATAAAATTAACAGACTTTTATTGTATGTGAGCAGCATATCTAATTGTTATTATAAATATATATATATATATAGTAGTTGGAGTTATCTGATACTTACTGTATTCTACCAAAGTACCAATAACCTGCTTGTTGTCTTCTGTCAGGAAGAAAGTAATCCCTAAAATATGGTGAATGTAGATGGCTGTTTCTTTGGCTGCTCATTCTTCAGCCTGCACTGGCTATTTACCCATGCTTTAGATAGGTGCAGTGTAGTTATCTGAGAGATGAATAGAGCCTTTAACATGTTAGTTGATACATCCATGAAAAGTATTTCCAGGTTTGTTGCCTCAAAGTAGATGCTGTCTGCATGTTGTGTATCCATGGAAAACAGTGGAATGTTAGTCTTACTGACACAATATTGCAGTCTTTATTTAAGACCACCCAGTCTATGGTAATTAAAGATAATTAAGTAAATACATAACTTGAAAACTATTCATTAACCTTTCAGTTTGCTTATAGCTTCAGACAAATCTTTTTCAAAGACTCGTAGAATGGTTTGGGAGGGGCCTTAAAGACCATCTCGATGCAACCCCCACCATGGACACCTTCAACTACATCAGGTTGCTCAAAAGCCCCATCCAACCTGCCCTTGAACATTCTCTGGGCAACCCGTACTAGTGTCTAACAACTCCCACAGTAAAGAATTTCTTCCTAATATCTAATTTAAACCTGCCCTCTCTCAGTTTAAAATCATTCCCCCTTTTCCTGTCACTCTGCCCATATAAAAAGTCCCTCTCCCTCCTTTTTATAAGCCCTGTTTAGGTACTGTAAGATGCTCTAAGGTCTCCCTGGAGCCTTCTCTTCTCCAGGCTGAACAACCCCAGCTCTCTCAGCCAGTCTTTGTAGGACAGGTGGTGAAACCTTAAGTCATACTACCTGTCATTCTATCATAATTTGATAGTTTTTGAAAATATTTAGGCTGTGCCTGTAAAAACTTACAACTCAGGTTTAACTAGTTTGACCCTGGAAAACACCAATTATTTATCATTAGGTAATCCTATCTAAATTGACTTTATTGCCTCTTGCTTCATCATTGCTTCGTTACCCAGACAGGTGTGTGAAAAAAATAACAAAGTGTCTTAGTGTAGAGGGGCACCTTCATTCTTTTTTTATTTACTAAAATGGCTCGCTCCTGTGGCTTTTCTGGTATTCTGAAGCAAATATTACCTGTCAGAAAACTATTAGCTTCACAAATCAAAATTTGTGTAAGACTGACTGAATCCAGCTGGAAGAAGCAACAACTAGTATACTTTTTGTACCACTAAATACTCTAGATTATGGGGCCCACAGATATTTTTAAAAAGCCTGCTGAGCTAACTAAAGTTGAATGATCTTCTGTCTACAGATTTGTTTGTTTGTTTGTTTACATTAAGTATTTCCTGCCGGAAAAGAAACATTATAACTGTAAATTGCTTAATTGATTGTTCCTCTCTGGTCTTTGAGCTTCTGTTTCTTTCTCTAACAAAGCTTTCTTGTCCAGGTAGGTTATTTGAGGTTAGGAAAATGAGAAGAATTTTTAACTGGTGATTCAGTTTCTTTCTTTCTGACGTAGTTGATAATTGACTGCATACTTGAATAGTATTGTATTATTTCTCTGCTATTTTCAAAGACTTTTCTAGAGAATTTGTAGAAAATGCTTTTATACCTTTGGGTCTACAGTTAACAAGAAACTTCTTTATGTTGTCACAGCAAACAAAAATGTTTCAAACCTTGGAGTTATATTCCTAATGGAATTATGCCAATTTTCTGGCGTGTTGTATATTGGACGTCTCAGTTTTTAACATGGTAAGTAAGGCAAAAGAATATGAATAAGATGATGATATGGGTATAATTTTAAAGTGCAAGGTCTTAACAGTCATAGCTTATTCTTTAAGAATCTGTGTCACTGTTTCAAAGAGCTCTTAAATCATATATTGTTTGCTAGAGGTGAAATTTCTGTTACAATTACTATACTAAATTGAGCATACTCTTTTTTTTACTTGCTCCTGTAGAAGAAAATTTTAGGTGGCAGCCATTTACTCTTGGTTCACTTTTGTAGTTGAAACTGAGAAATTTACACATAGAAGTGTTTATGGATAGGTTGTCTGAAAAAAATGTGTTTTAGGCAAGCAGATACCAAAACAATTTCATGAATAAGCTGGGTAATTTGTAAGTAATATTGTAAATTATTTTGTTTTATTGGATATACTATATAAAGCTATAGATACAGCAACAGAAAAAAGATTGTTTGTACTTTTGGGTTAGATAAATATATATGCTTTCTGATAAACTTGTCAACAAATAATTTTTGTAGTTCCATCATGAATATCAGGACTGTCAGTCAGTTTTTAGTTATCACAGATTTTTCATAGTAAAGTTATTTGTATTGTTTTTATCTGCAGCTTGTTTAATGTTTGCAAGTCAAACAGGTGTATCTAAAATAAAAGCATATAACTACCTAATTTGTTAAAGCTTGGGGGCCTTAAGCTTTAACATCCCTGTCTCAGCATCCTGATGCTGCTAAAGTACTTTTGCAGGGGAGTTGATTTGTTGTTTGTGGGTTTTGGTTTGGTTTTTTTGTTTGTTTCGCTGATATGATTTGGTTTTGTTTGCTTTTCTCCTAGGATTCTGCTACCTTTCATGCAGTCATACGCGAGATCAGGAGGGTTCTCCATTACTGGAAAGATTAAAACTGCGTTGATTGAGAACGCAATATATTATGGCACTTACTTGCTGATTTTTGGAGCATTTTTGATATATGTGGCTGTAAACCCAAACTTCAACTTACAATGGTAAGATTAATGTTGTAAGCATTTGCATGAGTTCTTGTAGAATTGTCACTGATAATCTCTTCTGTGGATGAAATTAGTCTTTTTAAAAAAAAACAACAACACAGTTTTAGTTGATACAATTTTCTGCTAGGCAGTTGGAAAGTTATGTTAACTTTTTATATGAAAAGTGCTTCTTCAACTATTTGTACAAATTTCTTTTCTGATTGTGATATGTACAGCAGAGGAATCCTCCTGTATTTGCAATAGGGTTTTTTTTTGTCCTTACAAACACCTTGGCAGAGTTACTGCAGAAACTCTCAGTGTTTTCAGAATAAGTTGTTTCAAAAAGTCGGTATGTCCTGTGTAACACTTTTGTCTGCTGTGGGCTATATAAAGGTGGTAAGGAAAGTTAAAATAATTGGCACTTACAACATTGTTAGTGGTTTTCCATACTAGAAGGAAATTTCTGAATACAAATCCTGCTTTCTGAGGCTGTTTCTTATAGTGACTGCCATTGTGGTGTTTTGACCTCACTTTCAGTAAGTTTGCTAAGTTCATGTAGTTTCCTAAAGGTACATATTCCTTTGGGGACAAACTTTTTTGTCTTCCTTCCAGAGGGGGGTTGGAAAAGTGGGAGATATGGGGAAGTAGCAGACTGGCTCTAGGCAATAATTATAGGTGATACAAAGTCTCTTCCTATAAACTTAAAAGCCATATTGGTGCATAGATACTTCAAGGCTGCTTTCTTTCAGGTGGGCTAGGAGAATGTTGTTTTTCTGGTGTTTTGTTGGTGGGTTATTTGGTTTGGTTTTGCTATCATTTTTTTCCTTAGGAACCAGCTTCAGACTATTGGGATAGCTGCTGCAAACACATGGGGTCTCTTTCTTCTTGTGTTGCTTTTGGGTTATGGTTTGGTGGAAATCCCCCGTTCTCACTGGAATGGGGCCAAGAGGGGTTATTTACTCATGAAGACATATTTCAAAGCTGCCAAACTGATGACTGAAAAAGCAGATGCAGAGGAGAATTTAGAGGATATTATGGAGGTAAGTAACTAGCTTTCACTATGAAATAAGTGAAGGCTACTCTTAATAGGCTCTGAATTTCCTTGTGTTGGACACTTATAGCAATAAAATATAAGTAGCATGAGTTTACTGTAAAATACCCATAAATTAAGAAAATCTTCATAGTCTACCACTTGATAAAACTGAATTTGGTATAAAAATCAAAATAGAAATAGTCCCTGATATGAAGAACTTCACAATTTACAGTCATAGCAACTTGGGAACCATTGTTTGTTGAGTCTATTCTTCTATTGACCCTTTTAGAGTAATATTGGTAACTAATAAATAACATTTCAGAGTGAATTTGAGCATTCAGTGTACAGATATTTCATTGCTATTCAAATTGTGTACCTCTTCTTTTGTGCCCTGCTCACAGTGTATTTCTGAAATCTTAAGATTTTCCAAATTGTGAGATCATGCTATGTGCTTTTTAGATAAGAATATATAGATTACTGGTTTTTTCCAAAGAGTTTCTTTTGAGACTATATTTATTGCTAAATATTAGTGAGCAATAGACTCCAGTGTATTTCAAGAATAGAATGGAAATGGAGCTCTTTGAACAGCTATTCCTTGTTCTACTGCTGTGATACCATGGCTTGGAAAAAATGCCTGAACTGTTTTAGGGTGGTGTGGAAACTTCTGGTTTGTCTCAATATAAATCAGTAGTAGAATATTCTTTTATCAGTAATAGCATTTTGAAGAAATTGCTAGAAACATCTTAGTGGGATATCCCTAGAAAACTTAGTAGAAAATGAGCAAAGAAGACTTTTTTTACCAGGATAGCAGTGAGGATAGAACAGAATATTTCCATTGGAAGGGACCAACCGCAATCATCTGGTCCAGCTGTCTGACTGATTCAGGGATAACTAGAAGTTAAAACATTGAGATTATTAAGAGCATTGTTTAAATGCCTGGAAAGGGAGCTGCTGATCTCTTCTCCCTGGTATTCAGTGACAGGATATGTGGGAGTGGTTGCACCAGAATAGGTTCAGGCTGGACATTAGGAAGTGTTTCCTTAGCACAAGGGTGGTGGTTGGTCCCACACTGGACCAGGTTTCCTAGAGAGGTAGTTGATGCCCCAACTCTGTCAGTGTTTAAGAGGTATTTCCTCTTTGCCTCCTTTTAAAGTACAACTAAAAAAAAAATGTATTTTTCCATTTCAGCATTCATGCATAGAAACCAATCCTCCACACATTTGCATACTGGGATTTGGGTTTTTTTAAAAAATATGTGTTCTTTATAAATATTTCACTTATCTTTTATTACATGTCTAGTAAAGCTATGCCTTTTACAGAGCTATATTTCTTTTAAGCTTTGTGACTATCTTTTCCATTGGGAGGGCTGCAACTCTTATTTGACCATATAAAAATTTGTAATTTATTAAAAATTTATTTAATTTTTTAATGTAACATGATTACACTATTCTGTATTGTTTTCCTCAACAGGAAGTCCGTAAAGTAAGTGAGAGTATCAAATATAACCACCCCTTGAGAAAATGTGTTGATACCATACTGAAAAAGGTAAAAAATTGTTCATCTTCAGCCTAATTGTTCAACTGAGAGCCCATGCTTCCTGCATCTACAGAGTACTTGTGCATTGTTTTATTTTCCTCTTAATATAAAATCTCTAATTGGCTTCTTCTGAGTTTCTTTGTGAAATCCTTATTTACAACAGTCACAATTATTCATCATATTTTGACATACATAGTATTTTAGAAAGAGAAAAATGTCTGTTTAGAGTGAGCTTTTCAATTGCATGAAAAAATGCTCCAGACATTTACTAATAACAAAAATCACTTGCTACTCCATCTTCAAGTTAATTTTGCCTTTTCCTTCCAGTGTCCTACTGAGTACCAGGAAAGAATGGGTAGGAACATGGATGATTATGAAGATTTTGATGAAAGACAAAACAGTTATCCAAGTGAGAAAAGTCTGGTCAAACTTCATAAGCAGGTATATCAATAAATGAGCGAATGCCTCACTTATTCTGATGTATGGAGAGTAAATGCTAGTTAAATAAAGATTTTCAATGCACTCTACATGAATTGCAGAGTATAGTGAGGTTTGGGAATGCTACTTAACAGAAATTTTTCTTGGTGAAAGAAAACACAGACGCTTAATATCCCAAGTGATCAATGTTCTAAGTGATTAACAGAGTGTTTTTGTGTTATATCTGTATAGTGTTCTAGATGTCTGTGAGTAAGCCTTGTAATGACTGATTGACAGTGCATTCTGAAAAAGAAATTATAGTAAACCGTGATATATACTAAGATGCAAAGATAAAGTAGTATGTTGGAAGCAGTAGGCTCTTACTGCTACAATGGATTGTGACAAAAAACCCTGCAAAACTCAGGAATCATGTATGTAGTTCTGTGATTTATGGTTTTAGAGAATTAACTGTCTGCTATTGAGCGTATACAGAGTTAGTCCTTCTAACTCTGCAATGCACAAGTTTTTAAGGCATTTTGCATGGCTTTTCTCTCATTTCTTGAAACAAGTGCATGGTAACACTAATTGCAATTTATTGTAGGTAATCTATTCAGTGCAGAGACACCGTCGTACACAGGTTCAGTGGCAAATTCTTTTAGAGCAAGCATTTTACCTGGAAGATGTGGCAAAAAATGAAACAAGTGCTACTCGGCAGTTTGTTCATACCTTTCATTCCCAGGAACCAGAGAATAAAATTATTCAGTATTTCTACACACCAACAGTTGGTAAGTGCTGTTGTGCCAATTTGGTGTATGTAAAAGCATAACTAACACTGTTTTGTAAAAAGAACCAATTGTTTTATGTAAAATGT
Organism: Xenops minutus; assembly: GCA_035221455.1. Classification (NCBI taxonomy): domain Eukaryota; kingdom Metazoa; phylum Chordata; class Aves; order Passeriformes; family Furnariidae; genus Xenops; species Xenops minutus. The sequence goes on from JAWWEE010000085.1 coordinate 61,288,191, forward strand.
TCAGCTGCAGAAGAGGGAAGTGTATAATCTTAATTCATTTGTGTAATGGAATAACCATCATATGCTAATTTATGCTCTTGACCATAAGCTTAAATTTTACTTAGAAATTTAATAGCAGCTACATGTTTTAGTAAAGCAAGAGCAAACTTTAAAGCCTTAGAAGAAGAAAGAAAAACAGCAGCTCTAAACAATTAGATGATGCCTACCTTATACATTTTTGGGGTCTTACTGAGGTGGCACCACTCTTCCAGTAGAGCAGAGGAAAGGACCCTTCATCTGTCATGTACCAAACATTAGGACATGTGGCTGCTTGTGCATCTCTTCAGAAAGGTATCTTGTCCTAATCATGTTTTAACTTACCATTTGTTGTGCACTAGCAGTGAGTTATTTCTAGGGTAGGACAATGAAATTTTACAGCCTAGGTGTTGTTTCTGAGAGAGTGACAGATGAACAAACAAGAAGTAAATCACTAATAGTATCTGAACCAAAACTGAAGAGTTGTTCTACACAACCCACATTCTCCAATCTGCAAAATTTGCCTCCCAAATTCCTCCCTGTTTTCCTCAGTTGGGCATATGATTCCTTGGGCCTGAGGCAGATCTATGCATTGGAAAAACGCTGAAATTAAGTGTGTGACCCTGTAGATTCCAGCCTTGGTTTTAAGGGTGGGCATGTAAGAAGTTCATCTTTTGTGAGGGAGTTTCATTTCTGATTTTGTAATTTTCACTAACCCAATCTGGATATATTTGTGTGTGTTTTTGTTTTTTTTTCTTCCAGAGTGGTACTGGGAATGTCTTCTACGACCATGGTTTTACAGGGTGCTTGCAGTTGTGCTGGCTACGTTCTCTGTAATAGTTGTGTGGTCAGAGTGCACATTTTTCAGCACAAAACCAGTTCTTTCACTATTTGCAGTTTTCATACAGCTGGCAGAAAAGACATATAATTATATATACATAGAGGTAAGTTGGAGGTAATTACTTGACAAACACATTTTCAGGTAGATGATTATGATAACAAAGTCGATCAAATAGATTTAAAAATAAATCTCTACATAATCTGTCAACTTTTGGAAGATCTCTAAATATATAGCACCAGACTTTGTTTTCTGTGGAGAAAGTCTACCTTTTGCTGCTTCGTAAAACTCTCCAATGCCAGGTGAAGGTATGACTCAGCTGGGCTGAATGTCATGTGTAGAGTAATTTCTGAATCACTAGCTTGGAGCTTAGGTGCTAATTAGACTTGGTGTCTAATCAGCTGCGTGTGTGACCTCTCTTTCCTAAACAGGAATTTGCTGATGAGGAGGAACCCAGTCACAGGTGTGGCTGCCATATGTATACACAAATTTATCAGTAAAGGAACTGAGCTGAAAAATTCCAACATACTTAAAAAAGGTTGATTTGAAAACACTTAGTTTTATCCCTTTTTTGGGGGAAGAAACATCAAATCAATCATAGTAATTACTGAGGCAATTGCAAAACTTTTATTTACATAACAAGAAGTAAAATAGATGTTCTAGGATCAATTTTGTTAGCTTATATGTAGAATATTACAATTCTCAATTTTAGTCAGAAAAACTCCTGGAACTCTTCTCAGACCTGGTGATGTTGTCCCATCTCAAAATGGAAAATTAAGACTGGGGATGGCTTGTCGCACAGATTATGTGCTAAATGAATTAAAACCTTTAGTAGAGTTCTGTATTCCAACAACAACATTTTTTTTCCCCTAGATGGCCTGTTTTCTTACCATCTTTTTCCTAAGTATCTGTGTTTACTCTACTGTCTTCAGGATCCGTGTATTTAACTATTATTACTTAGCTTCACATCATCAGACAGATGCATACAGTCTCCTTTTCAGTGGCATGTGAGTATGTGGTATATATTTTGCAGATTTCCTATCAAATACACAATTGAAAATGTCCATAAATTTTAAATTATGTTCTTTAACGGGTATAAATCCTAATGAGCTGTACATCATTATTCAGTGATAGATCCAGTTATGATTTTACAGTTAATATAAGAAATTCTTTTAAATGCTGTTGTCTCTTGCATTTTGCAGGTTATTTTGCCGTCTTACTCCACCATTGTGCTTGAACTTTTTGGGCTTGACCCATATGGATGCAACAATCTCTCACAAGAACACTCAGCCAACTGCTTATACATCTGTAAGTACAAAAAATGTCGTTCTGAGCCTTCAGTGTGGTTTGGAGAATAGACAAAGTACTTGTAAATACTTCTTATAGTAAGGTTCAACTATTCAAATCTTTTCCCTAGTATTAATGGGGTAAAAATGATTGTAGAATAGAAGTTTGGTAATGATTTCTAGGAGTCATCAATTGATCATGTTTTGGTTTTGTCTTCTTATCATAAGAAACTAAAGTATTATACTTTAGAGTTCAGACTGTTCTTCACTTCTAATAACTTTAGTTTCTACTGGCTTTAGCATGTAGGACATCTCTATAGTCTGGACTCAAACCTAACTTGCTACTGAAAACCAGTGAGTCTGGTTCATTGAACAACTGGTTTTTGTTCCACGTTATATATCACATCTTTATTGTTAGTAACTAGATTCATCATGTCGTCTTGATACTCCTTTCACAGCTAATGAAAAAATTGCACCTGATTTGCACTTGTTCTGAATTAGGTGGGATTACAAAATCAAGCACCCTAGAAACCTCAAAGTGGAGGTGGCCTTTTTATGTGCCTATTCTGGATCAACTGAATCAGTTCTGTGGTGCTAATACTTGCCTATGTTTCAGTAACTGTAGAGGATTGTGTATTTATGTGAGATGGCACAATCTTGATGGTTATATGTAGAATACAGCTAATTAGAGCTTGTTCTTGTGCTTTTTTTTAAAATCTAGATAATGGGATCCATGAGAGTGCTGTCCTTCATTGCAGATGGATTCTATATATACTATCCAATGCTTGTTGTCATTCTCTGTATTGCCACGTATTTTAGGTAAGTGATTTGCAAGACAGATACTTCATGTTTCTTTAATAAGATAAGTTTCATCAATGGGGAAGATACTCAATACTCCTTTTTCAGCAGTTGAGTTGTCATATTAATAGAAATGCAAAACCTAAATTATTAAATTGCTGTTTCTGTAGGTGAAGTGTGTACATTTTAAGAATATGGATTGTATTAAACTGTAACTGAGTTTTGAGGGGTTTTTCCCCCCAGTAAAGTTCATTCCTAGATTTTGAGGGGTGATCTGTTCAAACTTTGAAACCTGGGGACTTCTAGATTCTGCTTGAAATTAAAATTGCCCTGAGGAAGCTATGTTTTCAGAAAGGTTTTCTAATAAACTAAGAAGCATTGGCAGAAATTTTAGATGTTGAACTTCCTAACAGACTCCTAAAAATTTCCTGATGTGTTACCAGACTTCAGTTTGAAAGCACACTGGTTTAAATAATTTGATCATGTTTCCCTTAGCCACAATTCATTGGAGGTTGGAAGGGTAATTGCAGAAAAGATTATTGCATGTTTCCTTTATCTTACATTTCAAAATGTCTGCTTTGATCACTGAAGAAATGGGATACTTTTGATCTGACTTGCTCATTAATTTCACTTTTGCATTATCATTCAGTCAGAAGCAATTTTTTTAATCATGTACAATGTAGTTAAATACCTTGAATTTCCATTAATACTCTATGTACTTCTATAGGTAGTAAGATAACAAGTATCTAGTCATGAATGCCATGGTGAAAAGGAAGAGTAGAAGTTAAAGGAGAGGAAATTGCTTTAGTGACCTCTCCTAATTCAGATACATACAAAACTGAAGGTGTAGTTGAAATCTACTAAGGAAAACTTGATTTAAGCTTTGTTTAACCCAGCAGTCTTAAAGTTCAGATAGTATAAGAAAAAAACTTCAGCGTAAGTACACAATAAAGCCAGTTTTGAGGATGATACTGATGTTCCAGTTTGGAGAAAGGAAAACAGTAACAAAAACAACAGTTGTGTTCTCTGGTTGGAAGTTGAAAAAGTGAAAGTGGTCTCATGCTATCTAGTTGCAAGACTAACTTAAGAAAGGTGGAACAAGCTTATTGTCTGACTGCCGCCTAGTGGCTCTCCAAAATGTCAGCCAGCATCCCTACATCTTAAGAGTATGACACATATTTCTCCTGAGTGAACCTGAGGTGAAGGTGGCTTTCCTACATTATTACTCTTTCAAAAACACAGAATTCATAGTAAGCAGAATTTTTATAATAAGTGTCTTCTGGCAAAGAAGTGTCAATGACATATCATAGGCAGAAATTCTGTTACATCTGAGAACATCTAAAGCAATTGACTTAGATTAAATCATTTGCACTACTTGTCTCTCGATTTGAATAGGATTATTCCTTAACTTTCAGTTGGACTTTGGAATGTGCCACTATTCTGGATTTTCTGGTTTCTCAGTTAGTATAATAATCTGTCTTCCGTGTTGCTTTTTTAGTTGGATTGTGCATAATTTTCTGAATAATTTGGTTTACATCTTGTATTGTAATATATCTAAACTGTTAATTGTAAATTAACAAAGGCAATTCCTTCTCCTTCTTTTACCAGTTTAGGAACTCGTTGTTTGAATCTTTTGGGATTCCAGCAGTTCATGGGAGACAGTGAAATGACCTCTGATTTGATTGATGAAGGAAAAGAGCTAATCAGAAGAGGTAAATTAGGTCCTCTGTCATAGTCTTCCTACAAAATCAGAGAACCATTGAATCATCAAAGTTGGAAAAGACCTCCAAGATCATTTGGTCCAACCCTTAATCCAGCACTGCCAAGCCCACCACTAAACCATGTCCCCAAGTGCCACATCTGCACCTTTTTTAAATACCTCCAGGGTTGGTGACTCCACCACTTCTCTCAGCAGTCTGTTCCAATGCTTGAAAACCCCTTCAGTGAAGAATTTTTTCCTAGTATCCAAACTAAACATCCCCTGGAAAAAGTTGAGGCCATTTCCTCTTGTTTCGTTTGTTACTTGGAAGGGAGAGACCAACCCCCAGCTCACTACAGCCTCCTTTCAGTTGGTTGTAGAGGGTGATGTCCAACCCCTGCGCCTCCTTTTCTCCAGATTAAAACCCCCCACTTCCCTCAGCTGCTCCTCATCAAACTACTGCTCCAGACCCTTCCCTAGCTTTGTTACCCTTTTGTGGACATGCTCTAGCACCTTAATGTCTTTCCTGTAGTGTGGGGCCCAGAACTGGACATGGGAATTGAGGTGAGGCCTCACCAGTGCCCAGTACTGGGGAACAGTCACTGCCCCTGCTCCTGCTGGCAACACAGTTGCTGACACAAGCCAGGTGCCAATGGCCTTCTTGGCCACCTGTGCACACTCTGGCTCATGTTCAGCCACTGTTGGCCATCACCCCCAGGTCATTTTCCACTGGGACGCTTTCCAGCCACTGTGCCCTCAGCCTGTAGCACTGCAGGGGGTTGTTGTGGCCCAAGTGAAAATTGAAAGGCAAGTGGCTTGGTGAGTGCTTCCACCAGCTCCCTCAGTGCCCTTGGGTGGACCCTATCAGGCCCCATAGACCTGTGTGTGTCTAAGCAGTGTAGCTGCTCAGTAGTAGTCATGGTCACTGACCACATCCCCTTGGATTTTGGGGGCTTTATTCTTCTCCACATACCTGTCTTCCGGCTCAGGGGACTCAATACGCAGACAACAAATGATAATCTTAAAGACTGAGGCAAAGAAGGCATTAAGTACCTTAGACTTTTCCTCATGCTATAAAGGTTTTTGGATTAAATTTCTCTGAAATGTGGCAGGAAAAAAACCATATAGCATGTCATTGTTTTGTAAACTGTACTGAGGCAATTCATGGTACAAAATGCAGTAGACTTGCAGCACAGTGGGTGCTATATAAACACCAATGGACTTCACTGACATCTTAAAGTGAACTACCAGTTTTACTCATCCAGTATCTGAATTCTAGGTATTTCTAAATATTTTACAGTATGTTATTGATCTAATAATACCTAAGCAGGTGCTTGTGTCAGAAAGGATATTTAGCATCTAAATTGTGTTTATCATTAACAAACTAATTTTAATCTTTGTTAAATATGTTGATTGACCTGTGTGAATTCAGTCATTCCCTTAAATGTTTTTTACTGTGTCACCTTTGTTTTACCAGAGAAAGCACATTGTTAGGTAGAGCTGTAACTATCTGCTGGCTTGGAAAGGTTTTTATTAAGTTAGTTTTTTTGAAAGTTTTTCTTCAAAATTGAAAGCCACTCTGGTTCTCGGGTACGTATTTAGAGATTAAAATTTCAGGATACAGTGTTGTATTATGAAATACTTTTATTCTCCTGGTTTACAAAAAACAAAACCTGGATTTACATAGAGTTCTAGTACTTATTTATTTTTTTTTTTGGAGAAAGATGAATGTTTCTCACTCCTTGAAACAAGAGATTATGATTACTTTGATACTGTGATTTCATACTTCCAACCTAATAGCAGAAATGGACACAAAATATTTGGGCCATATTTTGAGCCTCACAGAACTTCTGCAAGATCTCAATTCAATAATGCTTAAGCTTTTTCTTAATGTCACACTTTTCCCAGCTGTTATTAAGAGGGGGTTTATTACCTTTGTCAGCTGGTATCCAAATGTCATGCTGTGACCCAAGATACCGTCATGACAAATTCATTTTCATGGGAAACTCCATGATAGACAAGCAGCTTTTTGTTTTGTTTAGTTGTGTGAGCTGTCTATTTCAGTAAGAGTCTGCTAGTTAACTTTTGATTTTTGTTTGCTTAAAAAAATATTGCTAATGATTTTTCTTGTATAGAACTCAGACAAATAACATTTTTTTTATTTATAGAGAAAAGAAAAAGACAGAGGCAGGAAGAAGGTGAAAACAGAAGAAGGGTATGATATTGTTTTAGCTAATTAAAATATTATACTGCAATATCTAATAGGATTTGCTATGGCTATTTAATTCAGTATAATCTAGTCCACAAAAAAATTAATCCCAAATAATTGATGGAATCAGTTTAATCTTGTTCAATAGTCTTAGATGGTCTTAATTATTAATCTTAATTACAGAAGGTAAGAGGATGATTTTAGTTACACTAAAATCATCTTAGTTACACTGCTTGGACACTCTTGTTACTCAGTGTGCTGTGGTGTATGCCAGTAGGTGTAACAAGCATTAAACAGGTTCCTGGTTTCTAGGATGCAGAATAATCTGAAATGGTGTATTATCAGTCGCTTACGTTGATACTGCTGCTTGAAATAACTGTAGTTGCAGTATCATATTTACTGAAATGGGCACTGTGTGCTCCTCCCAAACTTACCTTCTTTTATGTAAGTAACTGGCACAGGTTTTATTTTGTTTTTTTGGTTGGTTGGTTGGGTTTTTTGTTTGTTCTGGTGTTGTTGCTTGGTTGTTGGGTTTTTTTTTTCCCAGAGGAGGTAATTGGATTTGAGACAGAAATAATACTGTTACTACTGAATAAAAAACAGAATGCTTTATTCAAATCATGTTTTGTTTGCAGACTGAATTGAAAGATTTGTGAAGATTTAATTTTTCCATTAAGTTGCAACATTTGGAATCTAGCATAGAAAGTCACAGATATGAATAGAGAGGATGCATGGAGGATAATACTGGAACTAAAACCTCTAGGCTTTTAAAGCTCAGATGCACTTTAATCCCAGATGACAGTCAGTACTGCACAGACTTTTCTTCTGACCGTCTCCCCCAGCCTCATGATTTTAGAACTTGAACGTTTTGTGTAACAAAATAGTAGCAAGTGCAAAATACATTTAGTATATAATGAAATGGTCTGACATGAAGCAACAATTTTAGCTGAGCAATAAACTCAAATTTCAGATGCTGCCTGTTATTTTGAGTTTTTCATTAAATACTGTAGTATATTCATTTTTTAAACTTTTGGAGTTTCTGAGAGTGTCATTTTTTATTGGACCCTGGTTAAATGTTTACTCCTTCTGCAGTTTAGAATTGCAACATATGGTATAAATTAACACAGTAATTTTTGAGTCTGTCAGTTCCTACTAGTCCATAATCTGGGATCTAGATATGACTCTGAAACATATTGAAGTTAGTAGAGCAATTAGAAACATTTCTATAGAGACATGAAGTTGTATCCTAATAAAAGCATGAGACATTTTCCTCTTTAATATTTTATTATACTTCATACTAAAATGTTTACATGTATGTGTCAGAATGGAAACAACAGAACAAGCTTAGTAAACAGGGCCTGTCCAAATGTTTTGGGGTTTTTTTTGTGCTATTTGCATCTCTTTATTTTTCCACTTTACCACTAGATGGAAGTAGTAATCAATAAAAGCAGCAGTTCCCACCATAACTTAGAGGAGTTGAGTGAACTTTTGAGTGCAGATTTGAGATTCAGTTTGTTTTCTGCAAGTCTTTTTCTAAAGAGCAGTTACGGTAACTGGTTTAGTGAGGAGACACATCTTGAGTTTAAAATGAAACAAAAATTTTTCCTGTATCTAGTTACTGAACAGGAACACTTTTAAAGTATTACTTTTATAGTCTGATTAATTTAGCTCTAAATTATGGACCTGGAGTATTCCTTGATTCCACATATGCTTTTGATGTGTTACTTTATTCTCACAGTTTATGTTTTCTTTTGTTGTCTTTTTTTCCAGGAATGGAAAGAGCGATATGGAAATAGAGATGATTCCACTAGAAACAGAGCTGTCCACACAGACCAAAAAGAATCCAGCTTCACAGAGACCAATGCCAATAGACGTAAGCATTGTGGGTTTGGGGTGAAGTTTGTTTTGTTTTCTTCTCTTTTAATATCCTGTCTGGACAACTCTGGCTGTGTGAGTAGTTTCAAATATATTCATTTTTGTCTTAGGTGATGCACTGATATATTTGCTTCTGTGGCACAGTGCCCTCTTGCCATTTAAGACACTGAAAAGAGTGCTGTGTTTCTTTCCATCTCTTCAACTAGTACGGATGGAAAATTCTGGCTACTCTAAGACCTATTACTTGGTCTTATGTGATATATAATGGATGCAGTTAGAGTAGCAGTTGCCAGCAAAGAAACTATTTATGATAGGTCTTCAAGCTGGGTGTTGTAAATCTTAACATTTACCTCTTTTACTTACAAATTAACTATTTCAAACTGGACTAATGGAGCAATCAGGTGACCAACAAATGTTAAACCAGTAACATACCACACAAGTGGATACATTTTCATTTAATAATGTCTGTTAGCAAAATACTTTTTTTGTGGATGCTTTAAACTTCCAATAAGTTTGTCAGAGTGTTAGTGTGTTTTTTTGTGCATTTTTGAGCTTTTTTGGTACTGCTGTAAGGTAACAAGTTAAATGAAACTGAAGAAAAAGGGGAGGAGAAGGGAAGCCTTGAATATGCTTTTGAAACAGCACTGATAGGTTGCTCCCTCCTCTTTGCAAAGTTGGAAACGCAGATTTTTAGGGGTAGACTAACCAAAGTTATATTTTAATATTAACAATATAAATATTTATCATTCCAGCACCAAAAGTAGCAATAGGTACTGGCCTAGTGAGGGTCGGAGAGTGAACTGCTAAACGACTATATTTCATTAATTATGAGATTGTCTCTTTAAAAACAAACAAAAGCCAGTAAAAAACCTTCCAGCTAGCTTAGTTAAAGCCGGAACCTGTGAAGATGAATGGGTGATTGTTTGATTTAAAAGTAAAGTTTGCATGTAGGTTCTCATTTTCTTTGATTCTTTCTTGCACGGTAGATCTCATCCTATTTGAGGGGCAAAAGAAAAGTTGTAGTTGCATGTGTTCTGTGGAGGTGCAAAATTGAAATACTATAAATTTAAGCAAGTTTGGTTTAATATTGAATCTACTCTAAATTAATGCACTTTTGCTTTGCATGAGTTAGTTATTATTATAGCCTTTTAAATTTGATGTCTCAGTATGTTCCAACTGTTCACAGAGCAAATGAATGTCTTTTGTTACTTTTACTTACACAGCACTATCAAAGTATACCCGATCAAATGGTAGGACTGAAAGAGACAGAATAGAACTCCTCCAGGATGCAGAACCTTTGGATTTTAATGCAGACTCTGTTAATGATGACCCTCTTGAATCAGACTCAGGAAGGTGAGAATTATTCTGTGTTATTTACAATTAAAAGTATTAATGTCTTGTGTCTTCAAACCTATGACAACTTTGTCAAATGTTTTCATAATAATAACTTTGTAAACTAAATTTATCATTTAACCTATGCCTTTTCCTTTCTACCTTCTGCCCCATGATACAGGAATTGTTTTAAAACCAATGGAAACCTCAAGGTTTTTCAGTTTTTTTTAGAAATGTCAGAGTAAGATATGAATATCACTTTGTATAGTGGCATAATCTGAAAAATATTGCATATAAAACTGGTGAAAGACCTGTATGTTAAGGAAACTTCCCAGTCTGCCTATTCAGGAGGCACTCTGGCTATTACTGTTTTACCAGCCCAGACTTTCACAGCTAGGACTGAAGCCCCTTCACAGCATGTAGGTCCAGTGACCCTCCAGGTGCCCAGTTTCACTCTGCACACACCATGCTCTCACAGTCAGACAAGTTTCCCTTTCCAGCTCAACCACAAGTTTCCCATAGCAGAGTCCCAGACATCTGGTTCCCTTGAGTAATTTAATCATGGTGCAGTGACAGAATAATGGCTTGAGTCTGTGCCTCTGAGAAGGGACCCCAAACAAAGGAATGCCTGAGCTTTTATATCCTGTAAGTCTCTGCCCATGATACTCCGGGGTCTTCCAGCCCAGTCCTTGGCTCCTGCAGTCTCCAAGTGTTCACACCTGCCTGGTGCCACAGGTCCCCTGCAGAGGGTCAGTTCATACCCCCTTGCCTGGGGCTCCTGCCATTTCCTGCCATCCAGGGCGCAACCTGCAGCTGCACAGAGAGCTGCCTGCACTAGGTGTACTCCTCAACAGACATATATACAACGTAAGGTTTTCTGTAATTTCCTATTAGACTTCAGAAAACTCTCTTGATTTCTCTGTATAAGATCCATTATAAAAGGCTGCAAGAAAGAAAACTGGGTATTATAGGACCTGTTGCAAGAAAACAGCTGAGCATCAGGCCTTGGAACTACTGAAGTAAATTAAAATCTGAACTTCCTGAACAGAAAGTATAAGACTGCTCTGTGTAGCTCTCTGTTACAGAGAATTTTGAGATTTTCTGGATGTGACTGCAACAGCACATTTCCTCAGTCACAGAGCATCTTAGCTCTGCTCATATTTAAGAAATAAAATACTTCATGGGTGCTGTTTTTATCCAGGTCATTATAATGTAGAACCATTTAATATAAATAATTTAAAATTCCTGTATAAAAACTTCTCATTTATTATTTTGCAGCTAAAACTAGCATACCCAATCAAAAAAAGGCACAAATGGTTTAGTGGACTTCTATCAATAAGCATGTAAACTACTTTTTGGATGCCATTATTTTTTCTGGGGTTTTTGTGTATCAGGTTTCTACTTTTGTTTGTTTAGTTGTTCGTTTAATTGGGGTTTTTTAAGAAGAAAGTTCTGTTCAACCAAAACATCTAACTTCTATCCTTTGTATCAGGAAAAGAAGTTCTTAAAGACTTCCAGTATTCATATCACTGTTTTCCTTGGTCACATGAGGTTTAATTTAATGATTGTCTATCAGAATCTCATGGAAACAGTAATTCAGAAGAACTTCAGGTGCCATAATTCACTGAGAGTTAAGGAGTAAGATTCCAGTGAGAGTTACTTGATTTTGTGGGTCTTTGTTTTTCTATGTCCTGTGGTATTTTTAAATATTTAAAATTGATTCTGCAGGTACCAGCCTGGTGGAAGATACCTGTCAATGTCTCGAAGCAAAATATTTGATGATGTGTAAGCTCCTCAAAGCTAAAGAAAATTCAGTGGAAATCTAGCTCCTGCTCCTACTCATTGCTTGGAAAATACTGTATTTGTGATATATCACTGAACCATCAAAGACTGGTTTTGTTTAAAAAAAGAATATGAAGGAACAACTATTTTGGAAATGCACATGTATGATAACTTCACCACTTACGATAAGAATATGCTTCTACTGTAGATACTGTTGTGCATCAGTGTGGGCTTTTGTGTCATGATGAAAAGGAGAAAATTATTAATTTAATGAATGGTAAACTCATAACTATACCTTGAAGTGTATATACAACTTAAGCTGTAACAGTCTAAGTTCTAGGGAGAGATTTTCTGGAAGGATTTTTTTTTTTATTTTTTTTTTATTTTAACTGATGCTGTGAGAGCATCTTAATGCATCCAAAGTGCAGTTATATCAATTACCATAATACTTTCTATAATTTTTATATTTGAACTGTAGTTCAAAATCTGCTGAGCAAAATGAAGGCTTCTCTTGCCTTCAGTTATGTTTGAATCAGACCTGAATAAGAAGAAAGATTGAGTGTCAGGTGGTTCTTCATAAAACCACAACATACAGTATTTAAAGGGAGGCTACAGAGAAAATGGAGATTCTGGTTTTACAGGGAGTCACATGGAAAAGACTAGGGGTCGTGGGTACAAGTTATTCCTGGGGAGATTCCAACTGGACACAATTGAAAGTTTTTGCACAATGAAAACAATCATCTGTTGGAATAATCTCCCCAGAGAAGTGGTGGATTCACTAAGATTGGACACTTTTAAATTGGCTGGACAAGGTGTTGGGTCCTCTTGTCTAGACTGTGCTTTTGCTGAGAAAGATTGGACCACCTAATCATAGAGTCAGAGAATGGTTTGGATTGGAAGGGACCTTAAAGATCACCTTGTCCCAACACCCTCTGTCCTAGGCAGGGCTAGACTGTGTTGGTCAGAGCCCCATCTAACCTGTGCTTTCACACTTCCAGGGATGGGACATCCACAGTTCTCTGGGCATCCTGTGCCAGGGTCTCACCACCCTCACAGTAAAGAATGTCTTCCTGATATTTAATCTAAATCTACTCTCTTTCAGTTTGAAGCCTTTCCCCCTTGTCCTGTCACTACAGTTCCTGGTGAAGAGTCCCTCTCCAGCGTCCTTGTAGGCCCCTTCAGATACTGGAAGGTTGCTATGAGGTCTCCATGCAGCCTTCTCTTCTCCAGGCTGAACGGTCTTACCTCTCTCAGACTGTCTTCATAGGAGAGCTGCTCTAGACCCCTTATCAGCTTCATGGCTCTCCTCTGGACTCACACCAGCAGGTCCATGTCCTCCCTGTGCTGGAACTCCTGAGGTGGATGCAGTGCTCCAGGTGGAGTCTCACCAGAGCAGAGCAGAGGGGCAGAATCCCCTCCCTCCCTTGCTGCCCACCCTGCTCTGGATGCAGCCCAGGACACGTTTGCTGTCTGGGCTGTGAGTGCACATGGCCGGGTCATGTCCAGCCTCTCACCCACCAGCACCCCAAGTCCTTCTCAGCAGGGCTGCTCTTGATCACTTTTCTGTCCAACCCATGTAGTTGTTGGGACGGACTCGATAAAAAGCAGGCGTAGATCCTGAGTAGATAAGAGTGAAAACTCCCTTTATTTTTTCACACAGCTACTTTTATATATTGCACACAAACAATCACCTATTGGCCACAGTTACAAAGTACTGTCTCTCTACAAACTCATCCAAGTTTCTTATCTTCTACTTCTTTTGAATTCTCTGTCTCTGCAGCTGTTTATTTTCACAGGTACACAACAGTCTGGCCAAGGTCAAATTCTTCTTGCTCTGTCAAGAAATCCACAGGCCTGGTGCAGTTCCCCAGAAACCTGTAGGTGTGTCTGGGACTGCCCTGACCCAAGTGCAGACTTTGTACTTAGCCTTGTTTAACTTCATGAGGTTTGTACAGACCCACCTCTCAAACCTTCCCAGGTGCCTCTGCATGGCATTCCTTCCTTCCAGCTTGTTGACCACACCACACAGCTTGGTGTTGACAGATAATCCTTGAGGTTTCTTCCAGCCTGGTATTCTATGATTCTATGAAATTTGGTGGCATAAATTTTGGAGCAATGTGTGTTGGTCAAGAAAGGCTGTATTTTTTCTTTTCCAACATCATATGCAGATAAATGATTTTAGCATGTGTAAATAGTTGAAATTGAATATGGACCAGAGTTTCACTGTCTTAGAAGCATGTGTGCAATAGCAAGAATACATTATCGAAGATACAATATCTGCTTAAGATCTTTACAGTTGTAATGGTTCAAAATTTTGGCACACTAGTGTTTTTGTAACTGTAAAAGAAATATACTACAAAAATTGAGTTAAATACTGAAACTTGATAATTTGCACGCACCTCAGGCACGGCTTCGAACTGTAGAGTATTTCTTTAAAAGAAGGGAAATACATAGCATGACTAGATAATGGCAAACACTTTTAATATCCTAAATACCCTGGTTGCATTACGTATCAGTTTTTAAGGTGCCTGTATTTTGCAGTAAGTTGTTGCAAAAAGAATTAATACTTACTCATTTGTATGCCATTCAAAAATGCCAATTATTAACAGTGTAGAAAAGCTTGACATTAATTTCAATGGTGTAGATATATTTTTAAACCATAGTTACGTGAATGAATTTTCAAATGTAATCATAAGGTAAAAGATGTGGTCAAATTCATGATAACTTCAGTGATTTGAATAATATAAAATAATGCTTTTTTGCAGTTTGTCTGAAGTCTTTACCACTTGGGTGTTTTCTTACATGCTTATTGCAGAGTTATGTTAAAAACTGAAAGAGAACATGTGTCTATCATACATTCTTTATCATGCGTAAAAAAACAGACATCTCTTAAAGCAGCTAGGAATGAGTTGTTCTGCAAAATAAGTTTTCATGAATGGCATATTCTACTAACTTTTAAAAGTAGTCTGTGTTTTCTCAAGTTAATTGTTAATGGGGATCTAACTCTACCTCCTGTGATTTAGTACATGTTCTAATGGTAGTGGTATTTGTAATATATTGACCTGCCTGTTTTAAAACACTGAATTGTTACTATGAAGAAGAAAACAAAATCTCTATTTGTATAGAAATAATTATATTAATAAATTGGCGGACATACAAGAATTGTCAGTTTTGTTCTTAGGTGAATATACTGAATGTCAGCCATGCCCACATGTATTCAAGCTCATGCAATTTTCAGATTTGCCTGTATGAGGGCACTTTTCTAGTTTGGATATTTTGTGTTTTTTAAAGCTTACTTCGAGTCTTATGGCTGTATCAGGGACTGGAAGCTGAGAAAATGAATCTCTCTTTATTCAGAGTTTTCTTTAGCATCTCTGTTAGCACCTGATTAATTTATTTTAGATCTGCTTATAACTGCTATCCTGAATTCAGCCTTATGTGAAAGGGTTTTTGGATGAATGTTCTTATACTTGATATGTCTGTTTTAAAAATTTGTATCTCATTTAGTTTCCCAGAAGTTTATTTATAAGAATCTTTGGATGAAATAAGATTCAAGTTCTTTGTTTAACTCTTGAAATGTCACTGCAAAGGGATCTAATTCAGTGCTAATGGCAAAACTGTAGAAGGAATGTTTTGTTTTTCTGAATGCCTGTGAAGTATCCTTACCTAGTCCCTGGTGACTTCAGAGACAGATTGGGCCTTCTTGGCACCTGGTTTTTTCCCCTCTAGGCTGCAAACAGAATTTTCAGGGGAAATGTAGTCAGGATTTTATGTACAAAAGATCAGTAGTCCCTGGTGTAAACCTTACCTCTGTGCACTTTTCATGGGAATACAATAATTTGTGGAGTTGACAGTATAAATTAATGGCAGTGGGATTTCACATTCTAACAAAGATATTCTGAGCTCATTGAGGTGGGAATTCATTGACCTTTTTGAAGTTGTAGTGAAGTAAAGGAGTAACCAATGGCTGCTTTTTGAGTTCTGAAAATCTCTAAAGAGTTCCGTGGCTTGCACTTGGCGATCCCTGGTGTCCCATCCTCCCTGGATGCTGTTTAAGAAAGGAGTTGATAGGTGAAGTCAGGTTTCATCTGTAGTGTGCATTGCTGACCAGCAGTTACTCTTGATCTAATTATGTGCAATTTGTAGACCAGTTAATCTAAAGTGTGTTTTGAAAACTATTGGTTGATATAACTGAATCTGGAAGACTTTCAATGGAGAATATAAAGTGCAACTTTGTAGAAAAACATTGTAGAAATAAGGGATGTGCCTGCACAACATTTGCCATTTGCTTGAGCTGATTTTAAACCAGTTTGCCTACTGCTCATACAAATAATGCAGAATTTATCTGGGGGCTCTTGTGCCTAAGGATTTGCCTCTCTCCAGGGAGGTAGTGGATGACCCGTCCTTGGAAAGTCAAGGCCAGGCTGGACAGGGCTTTGAGCACCCAGATCTAATTGAATATGTCCTGGCTGGTTGCAGGGAGTTGGTCTGGATGGCCTTTACAGTTCCCTTCCAAACCAAACCATTCGGTGAGTCTGTAGTGCTTCCCAGCCTGATTGTGGCAACTTTTGATGGGTTCTTTGCTGCTGTATCTGGAGTCCCAGCAGCACTGCAGCTAAACTAAGTTAGCACTAGCTTTGATATGTGGAGCACTGACTGTACTATAGGCTAATGGTGTTCCTGCATCCCATTTGGTGCTCCAGATTACTTGATTTTATATACAACTCCCTTGCAAACTGTGCTTTTGGAAACTGTGTGTTAATAGGTTTTTCTGTCAGTATATATAGTCATATTTATTTGCAGCTAAAGAATGTCATTTACATATTTCTTTGTTATTTCTTCTGAATTACTGAGCAGTTAGTGTGTACATTTCACCATCATTTCCACAGTTTCCTCTTCAGTTGTGAACACCACAAAAAACCCCAAAATGCCAAAAATCCCACCCCAGTTAAGTACAAATGTTTGAATGTCTTCATGTCAAAGATTTAAACGAGTGAG
Organism: Xenops minutus; assembly: GCA_035221455.1. Lineage (NCBI taxonomy): Eukaryota > Metazoa > Chordata > Aves > Passeriformes > Furnariidae > Xenops > Xenops minutus. Next base: position 61,305,023 of record JAWWEE010000085.1, read on the forward strand.
AAGAGTTCATGCAACTCACAATGAGCTTCAAAAAACAGGAGTGAAAACAGTAGCTACTTGAATACTCTTGTCACTGTTGGAGTTGCTAAAAAGTACGGATAGCAAAATAGTCAAACTTACTACTCCTACACTAGATTTGTAGTTTGGTATTTGTATTTTGATATGTGTATTGGGAGATAAGTCCTATACTCTACTAAAGAGAGGTGCATCTCAGCAATTAAGTGGGGGAGTCTTTCTATGAGGGAAGCTAAAGGATGTGTAACTTCTAATCTGTGCTAATAGTGACACTGGGCAAATGACAATATAGCTTATTATTTAGGTAAAGTAATGTGTAACAGTAAGAAAAACTTTATACTACTGTAACTTAACACTACTGGACAAATCATGGTATATAATCTGCCTTTTTTGCAATCAAGCACTTGTAAAATAGTCATTAGCAGAATTAATAAGAATGGCGGAAAGCTGCTGTCTTTTCAATATTTATTCTTGCTGTTCTAAAACAACATGACAATGATTTTTACATATGAAGTATTAAAAACATGATTTTCTGTAATTATGATAATTTGTATTTTATTAAATTTATCTTGGAATACTGTAAATGTTATGTGAAAAATATGACATTCTGTTTCAGTTTTCATTATTGCTGTAATTACTTGAGATCTGAGGGGCATTCACAATACCAAATAGAGGTCAATTTATGAAGGAAAACTTTTTATGAGGCTTCTTCAAGAAATCTGACTTGTTCATTACAGGCAAATATATGCATCTGAATTATTAAGGAGAACATTACTAAGGGGATATATTGTGTCCTAGCTTTTAATTTTTCTTTGAAATTCAGAAAATTGTTACTTTTTTCAGAGCAGCTTAGTTGTGAATCTTGTAAACTTTCTGAAACTTTTACATTCCTTTTCCCTAATGGGCTCTGCAGGAAGACTTACTGCTCTGTGGCAGTTATCTAATACTAGCTGTGCCTCTAACTAAGTAGTCTAGTCTGAAGCTGAGACACTCCTACGCCATTTGATTATGTTAACAGAAACTCAGCATTCCTAGCAAGAAAAAAAGCACGTTGAACTAGATCCCTTTTAAATATATTAATTGCTGTCATTGATTTTATTGCATTATATTTGATACCTTTGGGTCATATGGTAAACCCAGTCGGATTTATTCTTTGTTTCTCTTAGAATGCATTGGAATGTATTCCTCAGCATGCTTTTGTGTGCACGTGTATTTTAGTTGTAATTGACAGGCAATAATAAACTGCAGCTTCAGTTATTTCATCAGGATAGTGTTGCTGTATTGGACATATTCCTGTGAACTGTAATAGTTGTATAGTGATAGCTTAGCTGTCACCATAGAAATTAATTATTTTCTATAGAAATACACTGTGTTTCTGTAGAGGTATCTGGAAGATAAGGGAATCATTTGTAAGCCTAGGTTTAGTAATAGTCTTCATTCTCCAGTGTATATCAAGATAGGCTGTAGGAGTGCTGCTTATGGATAGACTATCTTTTGCCTTATGATACAAGTATGTATGCATAAATACCTTGTTTTGAAATTCAGAGTTAAAAATTTTTCTCTGTAGTGTTCTAAATTATTGTACTGGATATATTTTTGAAATGTGTGTTATATAGTCAAAGAGTTAAGTTGGCATGAAATAAATCATTTCTGCAATACATTTTCCCTGGTGTATTTTAGATATTCATACTTCCCCAAAATGTTTTAGAAAGTCATCCTTTAGAGAAATCGGGCCCATTTATTTTTTCCAGGTGGAAATCATGTTTACTTTAGAAGACAATCTGGCCTTGTTTTGGTCATCATTTTGTCTTTTCTTTTAAGCAGATTAAAAAGGGAAACTGAGAACAATCTTGCGAACCTGGACATGTTGTCAGTCTGAGGAGGAGACTCGGGCCCACACTTGGTCCTGTCGCTGACACTCACCGTGGCTGCAGGAGGCAGGCAGTGCCTGCAGGTGTGAGGAGACAGAGGTGCAGCCAGGCTGGCTGCTGTGTGAGCATCTGCAGCGCCTGGTGGGGGCCTGTGAGGACCCTGTGTGCTCCTGGGACTGACTGGGCACTGTGTATTCCTGTGGGGGGAAAGGTCGGGCTCCAGTACGTCCCCTTCTTTTCTGTAAGCACTCAAGCTGGGACATAATTCCTTGTAGCTGACACTGGCCACTGCTGAGAATAGAGGCGAGACTTTCCACTACAGCTGGGAGGAGATGGGCACAGTGAAGCAGGAGTTAACTCTGTCTCATCTTTCACTGCTTGCATATTTATCACTTTTGTCATCCCTACAAAAAGGGAAAGGAAGAAGAGAAAGATATTTATTTAAATATTTTATTGTCTCTCTACAACTACAGTGGAGGTTGAGGGAGGGGATTCTACCCCTCTGCCCTCCTGAAACCCCTCCTGAAGCACTGCATCCAGCTCGGGTCCCCAGCACAGGAAGGACATGGACCTGTTGGAGCAGGTCCAGAGGAGGCCACGAAGATGGTCAGGAGACTGGAGCACCTCTCCTATGCAGACAGGCAGAGAGTGTTGGGGTTGTTCAGCCTGGAGAAGAGAAGGCTCTGGGGAGACCTCACTGCAGCCTTTCAATACTTAAAATGAAGTTTATAAAAAAGATGGGGACCTACAGACCTTAAGGTCTGAAGCAAAGGACAAGGGGCAGCGGTTTTATTGCAGGGAGGTTCGAACTAGATGATCTTTACAGGTCTCTTCCAACCCAAACCATTCTGTGATTGTAGGAGTGATCTTCCGTGTATGTTGGTTTTTTGTTTGTTTGGGTTTTTTTTCCCAGAGGTGGTTTGAGCAGTGAAGTGAGTCATTCTCCACATAGTTAATCAGCCACACTCTTCCTTCAAATTTAGTGTGATAAGTAACTAAATCTACCATACACAGTTTAGATATGGGAATTGTCCTTATGTAATACTAACTCTCTATTATTCATTTTCAGAGGTTTATTTGCTTGGAGAGCAATATAAATTCTGGTGTTTAATTGTTAGTAGTTACTAAGGGAACTATGTGAGTGCTCAGTGAATTTCACATCTTCTGAATTAGCATCTGACAGACTGAATTGCCAGGCTTGTGAAATTAACTCTTCCCTTCTCTCTGCAGCTGTGCCTGCATGGTGCCATGGTGCACCTGTCACAGCATGTTGCTTGTTCATCCTGGTCTCTGCTCTGCATGCTGTGCTAAAGACCTTAATCCTTTCTCTTCATAAAGGCCCTGTGTTTTGCATGTTGTTATGTGTTGGTTCATTACACACCATTGCCTCAAGGATTTTTTGAGAGCTTTACCAAAAAGCCAAAGTTGCTCAGGGCCCAGCTTGGACAGAAGATACGTGGGGTTTTTTTTCTTCCCTTCTTGGGAAACATGCCCTGAGCTGCAAAGAGAGATGCAGCTCATGAATAGAGGTCAGGTATTGGAGTAGTTTATGAATGTGGGTTATGCACAAAGACAAGAAAAGCTCAAGCATTCTTTTCACAGAAAGAGCTTATCTGTCTAAAAGCTTGTGTTTTGAGTCACTCAGTCAACACCAAAGCAAGGGAATAACTGAGGCAGTGCCTACACATGCTCTGTGGAAACCCACTAAGCCTTTGAAATCCAAGTGAACATTACAGTTGAACAATACACTGTCAAAATAATTTCCAAGGTCATCTATTTTAAGTAAACTTCACAGAGACCCGATGCTGGTGAGAATTTTTCTTGTGTGTTCCCTGTTCCTTTCCCCCCCCAGAGGCTGACTCCTTCCATAAGCACCTGTACTTCTGTCAAAACATGCTTTTTATTTTGGAAGATTTTGCTTGTTTTAAATCTATGGGAATTATGAAGAAAATGCAAAAGTGGTGTACTACAACACTACGTTTCAGTGAGCAACAGCTTTCAAGCCCAGGTTTCACAAACTACCAAGGCTTTGCAAGAGACCAGCACCCATGGCAGCCAGTGTGCCACAGCACCACCACCTTGCGTGTGTGGAAAGGAATGAGGCAAAGTCAACGGAGGGCAGAGAGAGATGGGACAAAGGAAGTGGGCTGAGAGGTAAAGCAGAGCGTGGGAGAGTATTTAAGCAGTGGTGGCAAGGGAGGTGTGAGCTCTGCTGGCTCCTGGGGTAAGTTTACACCTTTTGCTGCTCCCGGCCTCCCTTCAAATTTTCTGTAGGAAATCTGTTAGCAACATGCTGATGGCTGGCCCCTGAGGTCTACAAATATGTAGCTTTGACAGAGGACCTACAAAGAAGCAATAAAAACCTGTGTTGGGCTCAGTACTGTGCAAACACTCTGTAGCTTTTGCCTCTTTTCTGGTATCAAACCTGAGCACAGTTCACAGCTTGAAGAGTATCCTGTTAGAGGGAAAAGGAGGAAGTGAGTTGGGAGGGAGCACGTGTAATTCAGAGCACCAAAATACTTACATTGTGTTTTTGCCTCTCAGACAGTTCCATGGACAGTTGGAGTCAGGATTTCTGGACTAAAGCTTAAAAGGGCTTCACAAATCCCCAGAAATTTGTTATCTCTGAGCAGCAAACATTGAAAGACTGTGGCTGCAGGCTTGAATGCTGATGTGCTGTAAAGTGATAGCCAAGCGAGTGCAGAACAAGTGAACTGGGATCTGCTGGCTCAGGGGAATCGGTGGGTAGGCAGGATCTGTCCCAGGTGCCCAGAGGTGGAAGCCCTCTGCTAAAGGGAGCAACAGCATGAACTTTGGTGAGTGTAACCCTTATTGTTGGTTCTGAGTGATTTAGAAGGAATTCAGGGCTAGAAATAAATAAAAACTCCAAAACCACTTCCAGAAAATGGGATGGACTTCCTTCCTTTTTAAGCAGACATCTGTTGAAATGGTGCAGACATACAATCAGATATTCAGTCACGATTTACTGGGAACAATAAGTACTAATGAGCCTTAGGAATTACCAGGAAAAATAATTACTAATGAGCCATAGGAATTAACAAGGTTGATTCTACTCTTATTGAAATTAGGACCTTTGTCAGTAGCAGTAGCAGACCACATCTTATGTGGTTGTTCCTCTGGGAACTATATAGAGCTTGACTAAGTGCATTAGTGTATTTGGATAAAGAACAAATAGGAAAACCAGGCATTTGATTACCTACAGGTTCTATCTACTGAAGCCCACATCTTGTTGATCCTTCAGAGAGATCCCAGCTCTAATGTTCACAGCGTGGTAATTTGAGCTTATCTACCATAGGGGAAGACAACACTTCCACTTACTTTGGGGTAGATAGATTGGGCCAAACAAGTATTCCTCCAGAAGCATATATTCAACAACAGGACTCAGAATAGCTCTTCCCAATGTCACAGTGAAGAAATCTGAGCTTTTGATTTTTGCTTCTAGCACTTACAGAGAACAGTAAAACATGACGGTCTGTAAAATTATTCTTTGGTTTCAACAGTATGTGTTGGGTTCAATAGTAGTTTCCTTGGATGCTTACACTTGTGAAATATTTTTCATTTCTCTATTGCTTTAAAATCAAGAATTCCAGTAGTCTCTGCTATCTGTTATGTTAGCTTCTTCCACCAAATCAGGAAAAGCAAGCTAGCAACTGTTACCCTATGTAGATTGAGAGAATTATTAATGTCTTTAAAAAGAAAGAAATCTATATAAACACATTCAAATTTATATTGGATTTGATTGTTCCTTCTTTGCCAATATTTTCAAATTTGCTCTGTTCTTGACTTTCTGCTGTTAGTGATCCTAGTAAGAGGCACTAAACTTTTCTTCATGTGGTTTCAGACTGTCACAGCTGAACAGGGATGAAATAGAGACACGAGACTTATGTGTCCATCCCAGCTGGGGGACTGCTAGTGGTTGGGCACTCTGCTACAGCACACACCTTAATTTTCTGCACCAGAGCAGGAAGGATTAAAAACATCAACCATGTTATGCTAAACTTCTTCAAGGAATTGAGGTCTTTGAGCAAAATACTGGTATGGCAGCTCATTCATAAAACTCAAGTGAGTGCTGAGCTTTTATTTGTAATGGAACAAAAGCAAGAGTCTTTAACTGGGTGTTATTGTTTTTGAACATTTCAATTGCTACTTCCTTGTCAAATCTATAAATTGTGAATTCTTTAAATTTTAATGGTTTAGAAATTAATGATGTTGGCTGACTCTGCAGGTGATCCTATTGAAAAAGCTAATAAAGTATTTATAAAAAACATCCTTGATGCTTGTTACCACTGCAACAGTAAGACTAAATTTCTTTTAGAGCTTGTACTTGCAAGATTAAATTTCTTTCACAGCATGTCTGCTTGAACAGGAGCATGTACCTTGTTTCAGCAGCCTCCTTGTCAGCTACATGTGTGACTGTCCCACTCAAACCCTGCCACTTCCCATCCCACACCACCACACACTCTTCAGGACTTGCTTGCTCCTTTTCTTGTGAAGGGAAGCTATGGGTTGCTTTCCAACAGACCTGGGTTAAGGTAAGTATCACTGTGCTTGAAATAGCCCCAGTGTTCAAGTGAGACAAAGACCTGCCTTCTAGAAAACCATGAACAGTCTTGCAAAACTCTACACAACAGATTGTGCTGGTGGGCAAAATCTGTTTAAGTATTTGTCTATGTGTACCGCTAGCTATCTGTCCACGCCAGCCACTCCATGAGAAACTTCTTGAATGTTCTTCATGACAGCCCCAAACTCAGTAAATCCCTGTTCAGTGTAGCAATCCTTTCATCTACCTCATCAACTGAAGAACCCATTCAGAGTGGTTTTACACTGACTGTGGAAGAAGATTTGGGCAAGACTAGAGCAGGATTTTTCAAGAGGAACCCCACTCTCCCTCCTGCAACAGTGATGGACTGGGCAGAGCTCTTGGCATGGGCAGAAGGAGTTCAGTGTTTATTCTGGTTTGGATCTGAGTTGTGACATTTCAGAACCTGTAACTCAACACACTGGCTCTTTCCAGGAAACTTCTCTAGGAAAGTCCTTGGGCTAGAGAGCAAATTAATTAAGCGTTTTGTAAACTTTGCAAAAGAAGCCTTGTACCACCCAAAGGTTGCTCCAGTGTGCTCACTGACTGCTGAGTTAGACACTAAGGCAGGGGACTGATGCCTTATGCCTTCCACCCACAGAGGATTTCTCACACTGATGACCAGGGATGTCCCAGTGAAAAATCCAAAACCCTGAGAGAAAATGTCACACCACACAAGTAATAGATGTGTTGTTTTGTCCTTCCTTTTTTTGTCCACATACCTCAGTTTAGTTTAGTTTAGAAATGTTTAGTATTTCATTCAAAGCACAAAATCCACCAGGGAAGTACCTAGACTTGAAACTGCAGGACTCGATTCCTTGAATGTGTTTACCTGTCTTGTCTTGCAGCATTAGCTTTGACTAGGAATAAGGTGGTAAAGAACTGTATGTGCATGGGGGAGAGAAAACTTCCACAGAATGACTTTTGCAGCCTTACTTCATTATTTGAAGTGTATTCTTTAAAAACCCACTGTTTGGGACTATGAGGAATGGTGATGGGGTTTGCAGGTAACGCAAGCTGCTTTAAGGAACTGTGTGCAGAAATGACCAAGACTGTGCATCTGCCCTCCACAACCCTGTAGGAGTTGCTGGCAAACCCTCTTTTATGTTCAGCATTGCAGTGCTGGCTGCCAGAGTACCTGGTATCTTGGCAGAGATTGGAATACTCCCATTTTATCTCACATGATATTTCCAATATTTTCAAAGGGAAAACATTTTTTAACATACAGCCTTTAACTCAGCCTTCATTTCTTTGTCCTCTAGATTCTTCAGAGGCTAAAATTTATCTTTTCTTCAAAAACAAGGAATAATTAACACTTGCTTTTTCACAGCTCAAGGGTAAAATGAGGCAGAGAGTACACAGTTCTGATTTGCATCACATTTGTGACAATGTCAGTCAGAAAACAGCTGAATATCAGGCATGAAACCTCTCAGACCCACCAGCCACAGTATTCTCTGTGTTCTTGTCCTCAAAATTTACCCACTTTGTCCCTAATTAAGAAACAAGCACTATTTTGTGCCAGGTAATGACAAATCCTTCAAGATAAGCTTGAAGCTTTATATTTCCCAAAGGTCCAGGGCCCCGTGTTTTAATTTAGAAGCTGAAGCAGTCTCAGGACTTGTCCCACCTTCTTTCTTGGTCCTAGGTGATCAGTGGTGATGGCAGGACAGGGCTGTGCCAGGTCAGGCAGTGCAGTGTCAGAGGAAGAGCTGGACTTGCACACTGGAGTTGACACCTGTGGGGAGCAGGTTACATCCAAGGAAGCTGCACATCATGGACTGCAGTCTAGCACTGCAGCCTCTGTCCCTGGCAGGCAGCTGGACTAAACAGGCCTGGTTTTTGGTTTTGGGTTGGTGTTTTGTGTTTCTTTTTTTCTTTCTTCTTGGCATCATCAAAACAGTCATCTTTGGTAACATCCGGGTCGTATGACTGTAGAGAAACTTGTGGGGTTTTGTCCATCAGAAGATAGCAACTTTCCCCTGTAGATAACAAATATGACAGATTATGCAATTTCTGTGTAGATAATGTTAGCAAATTCTTGCTAGCATTATCTGGCCTCAAACACAGGAATGGTGTATCAAAAACACAGCAGTAATTGTAGTCTGGTTTCTTGTTCATAAGGTAGAAGTACAATTTTCACTGGCATAAATCCCCTTGAGAAAATATGACTAATTTGCTTTTAAATAGGATAAGTCTTCAGAGAGAAAAAGTAGTTTACAAAGCCCTGAATACTGACTCATGCCAGGATCCCAGACTTGATTCTGTATAAATGACTGCATCCTGGTCACTGCTAGTGGTTTGTAATGTGGCAGGTTCCCCATCAGCATCACTGTCTGCAGTGGAGATGTACAACAAGACACAGATTGAGAACATTATCTTTTGTAAAGGGCTCTGGTTTGGGTGACTAACTTCAGGGAGTAGTACAGGCACTGGACACTTCATCTCTTGCATCACACCTAACCACACATTAGATGCCACACTTATAAAATCAGAAGGAATTTTGCTAAAGTTATGGCTTGACTAGTGGAGAAGGTCTTGAAACACAGGAGAGGCTGTAATGACGTGCGGAATAACCCCACAACCAGGTAGTTGTAGAGAAGGTACATTTATTCAGCGCTGGGTGCATGGGGGATTT
>JAWWEE010000085.1:61314201-61368081 GCA_035221455.1 Xenops minutus
GTGTCCCCCTGTGCCCACCCCACGCTGCAGGGGCCAGAGGGGGTCCCTGCCTGACCGCGCCCGGGCGATCCTCCAATGGCGATCCAAGCTGCAGCTGACGTCACCTGGTGCCAGGTAGATCTCCTGCCCTGGCCTCCAGCCCAACCGACCCTCTCGCGGCGCTGCCCCGCCCACCCCGCGCTGCCATTGGCTACTCCGCGACCTATTGGCCAATGGGATCCGCTCTCCTTCGCGCGTCATCAGTCTCCGGGCAGGCTGTGGGCGGGCTCCGGGTACCCCGGTGCTGCCCCGCACATCGCGGTCCCTTCCAGCGCCCCCGGCCCCATCCGAACCCCGGGCCCCGCTTGAACCACCCAGGGCAGCTCCGCACTGATCCTCCTCGCCGGAGGCAAGAGCAGCAGGGTCTGCTCCCTGGTGCTTGCATGTGCCCAGCGAGCCTGGCTGCAGGTTTGGCTTCTTCGAGCAAACCTTGGCCAGATTGACGTGCGGAATAACCCCACAACCAGGTAGGTGCAGAGAAGGCACGTTTATTCAGCGCTGGGTGCATGGGGGATTGCTCCACCAAAAACATGCACACCTGTCTGTGCTTACAGGCCTGTTTATATATAGTTAAAACATGCATATTCATTATTGCTTTGTACATATGCATTATTTTCTGAGAAAAGACAGGGTTATTCTAATTAGTTCCAAGAAGTAATTTCCATTTTCTCCGCCTTGCACTCCTCCCCTCTGAGTTTGTGCATTGGTTTCCAGTTTTCCTGGGCCGGGGTCTTCGGGGGTCTTGGGGATGAAGATCGTGGGTCTTCCTCGCTGTGCCCTTTTCAACTTGGCTCAAAAAGTAACTTAAACTGGTTTTGTTGGCAACCTGAACTGGTCTAATTAGCAAACTTCTACAATTATCTTATTTTCTTGACACATTTCCTGATTTATTTTAGTTTTAGAAGCTTCAAGGCCAGGTACTGATAGCAACCATAACATACTCTCTGTAGCTAATAATGGTGACTTCAACCATGCAGTCTATCTTTGCTACTTCAGCAAAAAGCCTTTACAATTATTTCTATTAACCCTTTCAGTGTTAGTTCCCTATTGATATCTTGTATCAGTTATTGATTCCTTAAATCAGTAACACATTGTAACTTGGCAAGTAGAGTCAGAAACATTTGGGGAATCCTGCTGCCATTTCTGCAGAATGGGGTGTGCCTACTTGCCTGCATTTCCTTGTCTCCTGTCCTCTCCAACATGTGCCTGCAGATCTGTGCCACCATCCAATGCTCCTTGGTCCCTTCCCACACAAGCCATGCAGATGTCTAGTGCACTGCATGAGGTGGTTCATGAATGATGGCCTGGGAGTGATGGTCTCCCACTCCTGATGCCACTAAGCTGCAGTTAGACAAGGGCACCCAGGTTATGGAAGGAAACCTTGTGTACATTTGGGGGAGTTAACAGATTTTTTTCTTCCCAGAAGTTGTTAAATTAGAGGTCAGAGAGAAGGAGAGTAAAAGTTTCTGGTGTGCAGGAAAGAACATGTCACAGCAAGGGCATGTTTGCTACAGGCTGGACAGGAGGATCTATGCTGGATGACCTGAATAACTGATGTGAAATATGCTGGGCATACCCAGGACATGCCATCAACTCTGTTTAAAAGCATTCTTCATTATCTGCTTGGTCATTTGATCGCAGGGTCAAGTTAGGGGCCTACACAAAGACATGACTACCCTGCAGCCCATATGGTGAGAGACATCACCTGCCAAGCCTTCAAGCTCATAAAAAAACCCACCATCCCATTTCAAGGGAAATGGCATCAGGGAGGGGCAAAGCCATCTCACTGCTGAGATAGACCTCAGCTCTGTGGGTGTGAAAATAATCACACACACAATAACAGTCAAACTTCCCATTAATGTGGTTCTCAGCTGGCAACATGAGTCATGCACCTCAGAAAGAGCAGGAGTGAGGTTACAGAATGCCTTGCTGGCCTCCTGCTAGGAGACGAGTTTGAAGAGGCCTTCATGCTCATCTCCCCTCTCTTGTGCTCGAGGTCTTGGTTATGGTCAAAAAGAAAGAACAGCTCACATATAACTAAGGACAAGAATTTATTGTTAGTTGAAATCTAAAGAGTATATTATTGCTAATCCAAACTGAGTTGATACAGAGGAAGGAAGAATAATACTGCAGTTGAAACTTCAATGTGGGGAAAGTGACAATAATAGTATTAATAATACAGTTGCAACATACAATAGTGCAAATAAAATACACCTAATTTTTATCTGTTTTCTTGGGATGTGCTCACCCTTCCATTATTCCTATAGGTCTTGGTGTCTGCATCTTCAGACTGCAGAATGACTAAAAACTGTAAATCTTTGGTTTCTGCTGTCCTTTGTGGGAATATTATCACACTGATGCTCCAGGATCTACTTGAGGTCTTTTGTCTGTGTCTTCTGAGATGCACTTGCACCTTTCTCCTTTTCTTTCACTGGTCTGCAGCTACATGTTGCAGCTCAATTTACTGTATGTGATGCATTCCACACATACTAAAGGCTTTTGGGTTTTGTTCCCTTTACTACCCCTAAACTCAGTTTTGTCCAATACCAGGTCTGTATTTCTCTGACCACTGGTGCAGAGCTGGGGGGTCTCCAATGGCAAGCCTGTGTCCCAGACAGGGACATTTATCATTTCATGCCTGTACTGCTCTGTGCTCCATGCAGTGTCTCCAGTCTGGTATTTCTAGACCCTGCATTGTTAGATGTAAACATCTTCATTATACATAGAATTACTAATAGTTACTGCTATCTGTATAAAACTGCAGCATAACAAAATTAAAATTAATTACTGTAGGCAACTGGTCAGTCAGAGAAATTGCTGCCACAGAAAATAAAACAAAGCTATAAGCAGATCAAGAAAAACTCAGCCTGTTGCTAGCAATGACAATGCCAGGTTACAGGGCTACCCTGCTGCATTTCCCAGCATTTCTTGCCTGCCTCTCAAGGAGTTAGGCATGCTATCATGTGGAGGAGTCCTTTAAATTTTTATAATGTAGTACCTCCAAATGCAAGTCCATATATCTCTAGTTTAATGTTTACTGATGAAAGAGATTATTCAGATTTTGGAAGTTTTAGAAATCAATAACTATGAGTGGAGCAGCAAAGCAAGAAACAGGATATGTGTGCATGTGGGTGTGTGGTGAAGTGGTATTTGTTTGTTTGTTTCTTTGTTTTTAATTTCCCATACCATCCTCCACCATAGTAAGCTTTTGGTGCACAAACACTTATTTCGGGACCTTTCCTACCAATAGTACTATGCTGCCCAACTGGAACCAAAGGTTTGAATTGTTTATGTCAATGGCATGAGAAAAGTATTTCTTGTTGGATAATTCCCTCAGCACTGTGATTTTTTTTTAATTTCAGTGGTTTGTAGTTCACAGGGACAGTAAGCAGACAGAACTCGTTTACATGCATCCATTCATGTGAATTCTTTTTTAAAAAGGACTTTTTATAGTAAGATCTGTTTGGCTGAAGCCTTCAATGTCATTGTAAGAGAAAGAGACAGAACAGTATAGAAAGACATCTCTAATCGGATTTGCAAAACTGCTGTGTGGGGAATTGGCAGTTTCTCCTTGTAAGCATTTACAAAGCCACAGAAGCTCACAAGTTCTAGCTGGAGTCTCCTGTCTCAGTGGTCTGCTTTGTCTGTGAAGAGCATGGCCAGACTGGATGCTGGAGAATGAAACTAGAAAAAACCATCCAAAAGCCAAACTAGGGAGCCACTAGATAGTGATGAAGGGCTCTGTCTTCATCTTAATCCCATATATCTGCCCTGTGAGAGCTGTGGGCTCAAGTCAGTGCTCTGTGCTGTGATGGCAGGTTCCCCCATCTCTGCTGAGCACTGTGAATGTCTGTGAGATGCTCCTTTGGAAGCTTTGGGGGAGACCAACCCCAAGGTCCCTTGGGCTTGCCTGAAGTATGTCAAAGACATCTACACATGTCCACTGTTCAGGTAGGGAATGCATGCACTTATTTTAAGAGGGACACTTTCACAGAGATGTAGAATTTAGACACTCATCAAAGTGCAGAATGTGTGAAGCAATTTCAATTCCCCCCAGGCTGAAAGGTGGCATCCTCAGAAAGCCATGTCTGATGACCTAGCCTGCAATTACAAACCTTTAAGTCTGTCTTCTACACCAGGGAAGCAGGATGAAAGGGAGAGCTTTGGAGCTGCTGGAAAATACCCAGCTGAAAATGAGCCAGCAGTATACCCAGGTGTCCAAGAAAGCCAATGGCCTCTTGACCAGTATCAAGAATGATGTGGCCAGTAGGACTAGGGAAGTGATTGTCCCTCTGTACTGGGCACTGATGAGGCTACACCTCTAGTCCTGGGTATAATTCTGGGCCACTCACTTCAGAAAAGGTGCATGCACGTTGGGGTGCTGGAGAGAGTCCAGAAACAGGCAATGGAGCTGGTGAAGGGTCTAGAAAACATGCCCTATGAGGAGCGACTGGGGGAGCTGGGGGTGTTCAGCTTGCAGAAAAGGAGGCTCAGGGGAGATCTCATCACTCTCTGCAACCACTTGAAAGAAGAGTGTAGCCACATGGGGCTCAGTCTATTCTGTCATTCCATTCTCTCATTCTTGAGCCAAAATATGAGAGGAAGTGGCCTTAAGTTATGCCAGGGAAGGTTCAGATTAGATATTATGGAAAAAAAAAAAAAATCACTGAAAGGATGTTCAGGCATTGGAATAAGTTGCCCAGAGGGGCAGAGAACTCACTATCTCTGAACTGTTCAAGAGATGACTGGATGTGGCACTTGGAGATACACTTAGGGATCATTATGGTGGTGCTGGGTTAACAACTGGGCTCAAAGACCTTGAAGATCTCTTCCAACTTTGATGATTCTGTGATTCGGAGGGTAGTGCTTAGGCTTTTATCTCCATTCTTCTTGATCATGTGCATCTGTGTTATGCAGGCACTTCAGCTGGTTGCCAGCAGTGCTGTTTTCATCTAGAAAGTGTTAGAGCCATCTCATGCCTCTCCTTCTCAGGCTTTGGTCACGTCCAGTGCTTATAACTCGATGGGGGCTGCTGTGGGGATTAAGAAATTGGGCCGAATGTTCAGATTCTTGTGGTCACAAGCCACAGAGTTTTGGGCACTGCAGCATTAGAAGAGGGTAAATGCCAGTACTTGGCATTCATCTGTTTTGAGATCTGGCTCCTTAGTCTACTGACTCATCCCTGTACAAATCTTTTCTTCACGGACCGAGAATGGAGACCTTCACTGAGGCAACAGCTGCTCCTATGCCAAGGTGGCACCATCTCAAGACTTCTGTGCAGAGGAGCCTGGCAAAAGCTCATGTTATGGTTGGCAAAAGTCCCTTCTGAAATGCAAAGGCCACGGAGAGAAGGGACTCTGGGACATCACAAAGCTCTCCAGAGCAATGGTGTGTCCTCACCCATGCTGATGAGTGTCACAAGCATGTAGCGTGCTGAATCGTGCTGCCCTGTCAAGCATGCCCTGGTTGATAAAAGCATCTAACTCATATACCACCAGCAAGTTTCTAGAGTCAGGAACCCAAAAAGTCCCTGGTAATTTCTAGAGGAAGCTCCAGAGAATAATAAGAAATAACTACATCCTATTTGTGGTTGTTTTAGAAATGGTACCACACAGGCTGAAGTCATAGCTGCAGTCAGTTTGGCTCCATCAGCTGGCAAGAAAAGCATTCCCCTCCCTGCCAAGCTGCTACAGCCTCTCCCTCCACCACCTCCCTCCAGATAATCCTGCAGCAGTGCCTTGCCTGACTCTGCCTTCTCTTGCACAACTACTGACAGTCCTACTACCACCTTTTCTTCTCCTGCTTGGTGGTGCCAGCATGACTCCTGTAAAAACCTTTCAGAGGACTGGGGGGGGTCACCAAAAACTGATCAAGACTTCCCCTCTTGGCATATGCCTGTGCACAGGGGCTTCACAACCATCCTTCCTTTCCCAGGCCATTCCACCACTTTGTGATCATCCTTAGGGAGGCCTTTCTGAGGAGCAGCTAGCTGAAACCTCTCTGGTTTTGGCTCCCTCCTCTTTGCCCCTTTCACCAAGGACAGATTGTTCTGGGTTTTGTTGCAGAAAGCTGCAAACTGTTCTTGTTCTATTCTTCCTTACTTCCCCTACTTCGCAATGATTAAGGACAGCTTTTCAGCATCAAAAGGTATTTGATCCCACTAAATGCTGGGGCCATTTAGCAGTTTTCTTCTGTGGACAAAAGGGAGAGAGGGCTGAGCACAGAAGTTTCTCATGCATGTCAGACTTCCACTGGATTGTTTCACTGTGGTTGACAGAAACTTGCCAATATTTTCGAGAAATGTAATAGAATAAAAAAAAAAAACCCTAACCCGCACAACATTGTTTTTTCCACTTGGCCTGAAATATATAAAAACTCCAAGTTTCATTATTTCAAGACATGGGATAAAAATAAACAATTTTCAGTAAACATTAGTTGCTGAACTTCTTAGAAAGCTGATGTATCTAGTGTTTTCATCCTCCAACTGAAAGCAGATTTATGGGAGATTCTCAAGCAAAAATAAAAATTCTAAACAACTACCTCCATTTCTGGAATGCTCCTAGGCTCAAATCACCTTCAAAAACATGTCAAGCGACACATGCCTTTAGCAGCTGACGCAGTGGTAAAAAAATTACATCTGTTTGTGCTGCCCTGCAGTGAGAGGAGAAGGCAAGTAAAGGTAGATTATGAATGCTGTAGATGTGTACCCAAGCAGATCAATCTCTTGGGCAAGCGCTGCTGGCAGTGTTCACCCTTAGGGCTGGGAAGGCTCGTCATCCCAGAGGGATGAGCTGTGGGGTCAAACCCATGTGGAGACACTGGGCTGCATCTCTGTTAACGAGCAGGTCTGGGGACCTGACTGAGCAGGCAGGTGGATGGTAACCCCTCTCTTTGGAACTGGTTCAGTAGCACAAACACAGGCTTCACGTGCCAGCTGGTCTTTGCTCTGGATAGCAGACAATTAATTTCAGCTGGATAACTACAAACCACATAGGGAGAGTTTTTGAATATGAAACATTTTATTTGGTGTCAGAGTTCAGCTGGATTTGGAACTAGGTGATCTGTAGGGTCCCTTCAACACAAACCATTCCATATTTCTGTGATTTAACTGAATTATAAATCGGAATACTTCTCCCTTGACAATGTACTTACCACGAGGGTTTCTTTTTCAGTGTATGTGAAACTTTCTTAATTTTAATATCAGAAAGAAACCCCAATGGTTTATCCTGTAAAATTAGTTGTCTTTGGTGCACAGTGTTCTGAGACTTCATGCTTGCTATTTTGTTTTTTTAACCTCCTAATTTAGTTGTATCGAACACAACCAACCATGCTGATTTCCCATCCAAGAACAAAGGGGATGTTTTCACTTCTCACAGTTGGAGAGTTTATCCACAATGAAGGTCACAGGTGGCACATTAATAAATAAAATGCTGTCACATGTAAACTAACTACAGCAAAACACCCAGAGCCACTATTTTTGAGATAATGATTATAATGATAATAATGATTTCTGAGATAATGATAATGATAACTTCTGATAATGCTTATAAGGCACTTCTTATACCTTCCCTCCTGCCTAAATTCAAGAAATCTGAACTTTTGGAAACTTAAGTTGACAAGTTCTCAATCACTGTCATGAGTTTCTAGATCATGTTACACTTCATAGTATATTTTTTTTAGTAGATTCAGTCCAGCGTGGAACAACAAACTGAGCAGACAGTTTAGGGTGTTCAAGCAAAACTGAAAATCAAACAGGTATGTGTTCAGAGCTAGTTAGAAAATAAGGAGGAAAAAATTCATAGTTCTGATGAAATCTCTATCTCCTTCGTGATAAATTCTCAATTCACTGAACTCTGCATACAGCTTTGTGCACAGTAACAAAGCAGGTACAATCAAGTAAACTTCATCACAGCCTGATGTAATCTGAGACATCTGAAAGCACATTAATAATTTTTCAGATTGGTAACTCATTAACCAGGTCAGACATGGCACAGTTCAGTTTCAGAGGAGTGTGTGGACGGCAGACTAAACATCCATGTATGGCTGTATATGCCTTGGCTCACTGGCAGAGGGCAGGAGAGGCAGCAGAAGGCTGCTGAGTATCCAGAGATTAAGTTCATTTATTCATTTTGCTTTTAAGAGCCCATCCTTGTTGTTCCAGTCTACATGCACCCTTCTGAAAGCAGTGCAAATTCTGCGTCTGAAGAATTTCTTTACTCAAGTGGAATACTGAATTCCAGTTACTGACTTGTTCAGTGAAAACCATTTCTCCAGGCCCCAGTGCCTCTGCAGAGTGTGTGGGCAGGCAGCAGGAGCTTCTCCTCCGTGCCAGCAGCCCAAGTAATGTTCCCAGGCCCTTATCTCTTCTCTATTCCCTAGAGGTCTCTGGAGATCAATTCCCAAAACAAAGCCAGTGGACGGAGGGATGTTACATTTTCACAAGGTCAATATTTCTGAATCAGTAAATGATCAAATAAGCATTGTTTCCTGCTTAAGCATTAATGTGCAGTCAGCTGCCAGATGAGAGATACACAAGCATATTTTAAGTCTTGCACAAGCTTTGGTTTAGTACCAGGAAGTACCTGTCGATGAAAGATAAGCAGCCCGCCAGGCTGCAAGTGGTATTACTCTAGCAATTGCCTAAAATAATTTTCTGCTTCTGCCAGGAAATTATGTGCTTTTTCATTCTCACTCAGTGTTTTATCTGCTGCCAGAACTGGGCTCTCCCTCCAATTCCTTTGTGCTCTCGCACTGGCTTGTATGAACTGCTGTTGCCATCAGCTTTGGTGCCCCGTGTTCACCTTGCTGCTGCCCGAGAGGCAACACAACACAGGGTATTTCTTACACCTGAGGAGTCTGTCAACACCCTGATTCCTTCCCCAAGCATTACATTATCTCACTGACAATGTCTGTGACCTTCTGCAGGCAGAGTTTCTAATAGCCGTGTCTAGGCAGAGAACAACTTTTCCTTGTCGTATGGATGTTTAACCTTTTCAGTTTTCTTCTTGCTGCAAATGAGCACAAGCTCGATGTCTCTCCAGAGGTTCCAACCACCTGCGGGTCTATGAAGTGGCAATTAAGCAGCCAGGAAAAACATATACCATGTTGAGGGATTTTTTTGTGGCAATCTTTTACTTATATTCTCCTATTATGTTTTGAGTGAAAGACTGAACCAGTGAGTTTTTTCAACCCTATCAACTAGGAAAGGCACGTTATGAAAACACAGTCATGCTCAAGGACAGCTTGGCAATGCAGCACCTTCCCACACTCATCCCTCAGCGAGGGGCAGCAGGAGGTGTTTCCCACTCTCCCCTATCTCCCAGCCCATGCGGGCAGATATGGGAGGAAGGACATTCTTTTTAAGAGATGAAACAAAAAGACTCTCAGAAGCGCACAGCCATTGCCCAGGGTAATTGCAGGTTGGTCCAGCCGCAGCCTCCAGTGTCACCTTGGAGACCAGCCCGCAAACTCCAGGCCTCCCAAAACAGGGGGGGCCAAGGCAGATGGGTGTGTAAACAAGCACAACGAGATGTTATAAGGAAGCTTTGCAGTGAGGCTGTGGCCCATTTTTCCCTCAGCTTGCTGCCTGTCTTCATCCTGAGCCCAGCAGCAAAGAAGCAGGTGAGGGACGACACCATCTCAGTGCTCTGAACAGCTATTTAGACCTTGGTGAAAACCTGAGGTACAGGAAAACATTGCAGGTAAAGGGCTTTTCTCCTGCTTATTACCTTGCAATAAGTTTCTCCAATCAGCCAAGAGCAGATTTTTTAATATATGTATATAATTATATATATTCACATATATATTCTATCCGTCTGTCTGTCTGTCTGTCTATCTGTACGTGCAAAATAGCAAGAGCAGTAGTGTCCACCTGCCAGGAGGCTAAAGCTGGCTGATGCTGGGGATGGTGGAGAGACAAGACGGGATGCTGCAACAGGGAGGGTCAAATGCGGGTGGGAAGCCAGATTTTTAAGGAGGTGTTAAGATGGTTGACAAACATTCCCGTCGCTTTCATGCTTTTAATAGTTTAATGAAATTATAAGGAGTAAACCAAATGTGTGCACCTGGTTTAGGCCACTTCTTCTGTTCCCAGACACTAAGATCTTGTGTGTTGTGGGTGGCGTGCTGCTCTTGTCTTTGGCTGGGACAGGGGCTTCCAGGAGAGAGGCAAGTATGGGACTCTCTCTGCCTGCTATGCTGTAGTGTTTTTCAGGGTTTCACAGGAGGATTTTGGCTCAGTTGAAGGATAACATTTAAAGGAGTGGTGCAGAACTTACACTGAATCTGACTTTTTCCAGGTTTAATCCTCCGGCATAGAGGAATGTGAAAGGATCTGGTTGCTGAATGGCCTGAGATTTTGCTGGAAAAACTCAGCCCAAAATTTAAGGTTTTGCATTTGTTCAGAATAAATGCAATAATTTCTTTCAGCCTCCACAACACAACATCCCCCATAGAAACAAACAATGCTAACAACGTGGTTATTGTGATTGCTCATAGCCCAGCCTTTTAAGCAAAACAAAACTCTCTAGCATTCAAAATGAAAATAAACACTGCTGGTTAATTTCACTGAGGGAGGCGGCTGATAATTGCCTAATTATTTAGACAAAGTGGGTTTATAAGGGACCTTCAAGTGCCTGCATGTGGACAAACTTTTAACAGGTAATTCTTTAGTATTGTAAAAAAACGAAAGCACATCTAATGATGGGAGAAGTTTGATAGAAACAAAGAATGCATTTTAAAAGAAAAATTATTTAATACTAGAACAACTTGGCCTAGAGATGGTGAATTCTCAGCTAGAAGTGCTTGTAGATGTAGTAGCAAACCTTTTAGTTACTGCAGATAACAGAGGATTGGCCAGTTTCGGCTTTTATCGAGGTACAGGAGATCAGAAAAGCCATCAAATTACATTTTCCCGCCCTATCCTGATTTCATGAATCTTGCTACAGTGATTTTATACACGTTGCAGTATACTGGAAATTATTCCACTGAACCCGAGGCAAATAAATGTTGCACTTTTTTCACGGTATGTGTTTGTGTAGATTTTTGCAGCATGCAGTGGAGATGAATTATGTCCTCATATACATACATATAAATACATAATATAACGTAGAGCTACAGTGCACAAGGCATGCATTATGCATTCTCTGTATTGATGGACAGTCGTTATACATAAGCTACAGTGCATAATTATATAATGTAAATATAGTTTGCACTGTGTTTATGTAACCTCACTGTATTTTATATTCTTTCCAGCTAAAAATTTCCCCTTAAGGACAGGTCATTGTTTACAGAAAACGTTTTTGGCTGCTGATCTCACACAGCTGTAAGGTCTTTCTGGTCACTGGTTAATGAGTTCCCAGAAGAACTTTGCTTATTTGTTCTGAAGCAAAGGCCAAAATGGTCTCTATTCTACCTCTCTAGACTTCTACAGTAAGCTAGTACTGAAATCAATTGGGATGTGCAAAACAATTTTATTTTTTCTGTTTTTCCAAGCTCAGCTGGAGTCACCTGAAGGGATTATAAAAGTCAGGACATTGGCATTAGCAGCAGCCATAGCCAATGCTCTGCAGACAGGAGTGGACTAGTTAAGATGAAATAGTTTGATTCCATGTTTCTCAGAAGTTTCCTCTGATCATTTCAGTTTGCACTTCTGTACATGCAATGACAATGGGGCTGGAAGTGCCACGTGCACACTGATGCCTCACAGGGCTTCCCATCTTCATCTTCTCATCCCAGCACTGCCTCGGCACAGCACCAGGTGCCATCTGGGTCTAGAGCTCTGCTGTAACCTAGCCCGGTCCTTCTGTGACTCCTTTGTGCCCTGATACCGTGATGCTTTAAAGGCTGTAAAATGTTTTGGGAGCTTTCATAGTCTGCAGATCCAGCAGCAAGACTAGGGAGCGGCAGTCTTGGCCCTGAGCACGTGCCCAGGGGTCGGGATCCAATGTGGCCCTAAAATACTGGCATGGGCACGGTCAGCCCTGCTGTTTTTAGCACTAGGCACAAATAATCCCTGTGGGAGAAGGAGTGACCCTCTGGCAGTCTGGACAGTCTGCTCTTGGTGGTGCTATTGCAGCACTGTAGATTCACAGACTGATTTTCCCTCTTTATTCCGCTGTCTTCCTCTGAGGGAAGCTGGAAGGCTTATGTGACTTGGCAGAGTCTGAAATCCCGAGGTTCAACATGCTGTGCGAGTTTAAGGTATTAATTTATTCCACAGTTGTGTTAAAAAAGCAGGAGGTGTCATCTGTAGGTGGTCGCTGTTACTCACACATGCAATGAAAGAAAGCTCTGCTCTGGAGAATTAGGGCCTTAATGGAACAAAAGCAAACCTAAGGCAAAGGTCTTTAACCAGGATAATTTTTGTGTTCCTGTGGTCAAATGCTACCTGCAAACCTGGGCAGGTGGGGGAGGGAAGTGACAGGGATGCTGGGACTGTGGAGGCAGCCACGCTCTCCTTGGTGCATCCACCAGTTTTCACTGTATTCTCACACTGTAGGCAGAAAATTCTTACTCACACTTTCCTATCTAGTCACAGGGTGGTTGGCTGGTCTTTCCTTTCATGGTTGGTGGCCTATATTGACAGTGTTCTTTCTGATAGAAGGGTATAAGGAAAAGGAAACAGAGAGTCAAAATGAGTGATCATGAAAGAGTTGCCACAAGCACCTTGCAGGTGAGGGATTTGGGATGCTCCTTATTCTAAGGCAGGTTTCAGCAGTATGCCTGAATATGAATCCATGTCATATGACTGCTTTGGTCTTTCAGATGCCGGGCACAGCAAGACATGACCGAGACATGGCAATTCAGGCCAAAAAGAAACTGTTTGAAACCACTGACCCTGTAGAAAAACTACGTCTACAATGTTTAGCAAAGGGATCCTCAGGCATCAAAGGACTCGGCCGGTGAGTCAGCCCAGTAGTGTTTGCTGCAAGAGGCTCACAGGCTAAACAGGGACCAAAATTTGACTTTCCTGGTTCCAATGAGAATGCCACAATGTATGGAGCCTGGCCTTGGGACTCGTGTTTTTGGTACATAGGACTGATACGCTCACCCATTGAAGGGACGAGGACCATGAGTTCCTCATGGGGAGGTACTCCTGTAAGACCCAGAACAACTTCTGCCAGGGAGGGGAGGGGAACATAAACCACGTATCTCTCTTTAGTGTTTTCTAGAATTAAGTATCTCAGTACTGGGGATTTTATATTTCCTTTCCTTCTGAGTGTGATTCTCTGGTGTGTAGTGGCCTGATGGTGCCGAGTTTATGGGAGGCACCTAAACTCCTTTTGCATGCCAGTCCTAGGAAGGGAAGTTGCATCACATCTTGAAACCCGCCCAGGCCCTATCAACCACAAAGGGGTCCCAGGTGGTGACCAACTGGAACTTCATCTAAATGCCCAGATTGCAGAGGTCTATAGTGAACAGGAAGACCATAGCATTTCTTTTTTTACTTTAAGATGTGTAATAATTGGGCACCCAATAGAAAAGAGACATCTCTGCTGCTTATAAGTGTATTTGAAGGGGGAACTTGAGGGGGAACCTCTTTTCTTTTTTTTTTCCCCCCTCCTCAGAAGACTGAACAAGGGGGAAATGTTACCTCATTCAGGTGACACTGTGCTCCAGCACTGTGCTAAACCACTGCAGTATTCTCTGTGTTTTCCTATGCATTTTCCTCAAATTTCACCTTTTCTACAGACTGTTTCAGATTATGGATCATAACAAGAGCAGAACCCTTGATTTCGATGAATTTATGAAAGGATTAAATTATTATGCTGTTACGATAGACAAGGAAGAAGCACGAGAGATTTTCCGCATTTTTGATAGAGATGGGAGTGGAAAAATTGACTTCAATGAATTTCTTGTTACACTGAGAGTAAGTCTGGGAATCTTTGTTAATACTGCATTAAAGGGAGAAAAATATAGCAGAACAGAACAATATAGAATAGAATATTTGCAAATAAATTGTTGTGATTTTTTTTCAATGAATTACAGCCTTGATTAAATTACCTAAATTCCTGTGTTGCAGTCTGGGTACCGAGGCGGCTCAGCCCATCCACCTCACTTCTTTGTTTGCTATTTTATGATGCATCTCTTTATAACATGAGCTGATCCAGAGAGACTTTCTCTAATCCACCACAGTATGGCTGGTTTCGGTTGGAGTCTGTTTGCTCTGCTGAAATCTAAATAATTTAGATAGAAAGTATTAGTGTTTAGAGTAAGTAGCAAGTTCTTGTTAGAAATATTTTAAATGGGTAGAAGAGAAAAGTGTTCTGGTAGCATTTTCTGTCTTATTGTCCATTTGCTATTGTTCTTTTTGACACTGAATAGTCTCATTCACATTGCTTTTTATGATGATATGTTGCCCTTTATAGCTCATGGACAGTGTAGACTGTCAGCAGTCTGTTGTCCCATGTACCTTGAAATAGTTTTGCTGCTAACAACAGGAGGTACTTGAATTTGGAACTGGACAAGTAGTTGCCAAAATAAAATTATTCTGTTAATATTTCTTTGCAGCCTCCCATGTCAAATGCCAGAAAAGAGGTTGTCATGCAGGCATTTAAAAAATTAGACAAGACTGGAGATGGTGTCATTACAGTTGAAGATTTACGAGAAGTGTATAATCCCAAACATCACCCCAAATACATTAATGGAGACTGGACAGAAGAACAAGTTTTTAGAGTCTTTCTGGATAATTTTGGTTCATCCTCTGACAAAGATGGAAAGGTAAGTGAAACACCTGATGTCAAGCCATGAAATTACCATCTGACTCAGCATTTGATTTCCTGAATATAGGAGTGATTGCAGTGCCACACATGCATCTGCATCATATTATTTTTTTTATGTTAAGAAAAAAAAAGTAAGAGTAAAGAACGTTTAAAGTAAAGTAAAATGCATAGCACTGCTGGTACAGCTTGCTTACACATTCTGAGGCAAAGGGGCTCTGCAGGAGCTACAAAAGATTTCATTACCAGGCTGGTAGCCTTAATGCTCTGATTTCATGGTTTACTCTATCTTAAGACTACCCCACAAAACTGCTGATTTTCAAGATCCATGTGAATTGGAGGATTTTTCACTTCTTAGGAGAATAAATACTTGGACCCCGTTCAAAAGCAGTTCTCTAATATGTTAAATACTTTAGAGTTAGTTCTTCTCCAGTGTAATTCCTGAGACATTTGACTCAGAAGTCAGCCCATAATAGACAGGTTTCTCTACAGAGAGTT
Source organism: Xenops minutus (assembly GCA_035221455.1). Classification (NCBI taxonomy): domain Eukaryota; kingdom Metazoa; phylum Chordata; class Aves; order Passeriformes; family Furnariidae; genus Xenops; species Xenops minutus. Next base: position 61,329,459 of record JAWWEE010000085.1, read on the forward strand.
GAAGGGAGAATGGGGTTGTGTGTGCTTCCATCAGCTGTGTGCCCTGAGGAGAACATGAGCTGGGACAGAGCTGCAAGCCCTTTCTGCCCTATGCCTCAACTCTCTGCCAGTTTTATTCTCTCTCTCTCTCTCTCTCTCTTTTTAATGGTCATTTTATAATGATTCCACCTCAAAATACCTATGAAAGTTATTCAGAAGTCCTAGGTATTTGAAAAAATATTTGCTTCATTAAGTGAGACTTGTTTAGATCAATGGTATTTTCTCTCTGCTGTCTGTGGGTTGCATCAGAAACCCCATCCACCTTTATTAGTAATAATGCAAAGAACCAGATTATGTCATCTCTGAAAAAATACATTTAAACATTTGTATTTTTAGGCAGCAGTGATTTTAACTTCAGTTCCTGCTAATGTTAGTGAATTTCACATGTTTCATTTCCACCCAAGTGCTCTGTAGGACAAGAGCTCTTGTTTCTAGCAAAGAAGTGAGCTTAAGCAAATTTTCTGTTTCTTTTTCCTTCCTGTTGGATTCCTTTTTGTTAGCAACAATATGAAATAGCAGATGTTCTTTTTTCTAAAGATACACCTCAGTGTGTGGTTTTAAGACTTAGAGCATAAAAAAAAAATCCATTTTCCTATTTTAAATCCCTGTGTTCCAGGTCACATTGGAAGAATTCATGGACTACTATGCAGGAGTCAGTGCTTCAATTGATACAGATATCTACTTTATCATCATGATGAAAACTGCTTGGAAACTCTGATCATACGATTAAAGAAGCAAAACTTTACTTCCACCTTTTGTAGGTTTCTTTGATTAAGTGTATGCACAACAACACCCTCTTGTTCCGTAACAACAGTTTCCAGTAACTGTGCCAATTACAGTCAATCTGCACAATTAATTCCCAGATGCTTCAGTAGGCTCAGCCTCAGGGGTTCAGAGAATAATCAGAGAGCAGATCTGGCATCCAGCCACCCCGCACATCTGTCCCTTTTCTCCTCCCTTCCCTGGCACGTCTTTTCTTTTGTAAGATGAGCTGCTCCTTTCTTTTCAGACATCTGCAGTAGGCTCCTGTGGCTCCTGAGCATATCCCCTCCTCCAGTGTTTGATACAGCTCTGTTCGACAGAAGACCCAGTATGTTGAAACCAAACTATTCTGGAAATGTGGTGGTCTTGAGCAGGCTGTTATAAATGGGAGGAAGTCTGTTCCAAGAGTGTCATATAGGGCTTTCACCTGCAGCACTGCAGTACTCATGGCTTCTTGGGTCTCATCTGTGGGATGGAGCAACTGCTTATCTCTCTGCTGGGAATGTTCAAGTTCCCAGAGCCGGGAGGATGGAGGGAGAAACAAACCAAGAAGGGGAGACATGCATCAGAACTGCAAAATGCTCTTTAAACCCTATTTTCTCCCTGACTCACAACTAAACATTCAGGCATTTTTCTTCAGCATGCCTTGTTTCAAACCCCAATGAGCCTGCTTATAGATTTCCACTCACCTTCCCCTGCTTTGATTCCTTTGTTTTTGTACTATGAGATCATTTTACAGGTATTTTTCTTTAAAGGGGATAAATGCATCACAGCACTTTTTTCTGTCTGCTCCTGGAACATTTGCTGGCTTAGTAAGTGTTGTATGTACATACCTACACTGAAAGTTGCTTACTTTGTTGTATTTACACTGGTTTATGACCATGCTATGACTTCTGGGAAGTAAAGAACTTGTCTTCTGTTTCTGATGCTGAATAAAGACTGGAAACTTGTTTTCCTTGTCACACCAATGAGGCTGTCTTTGTTCTTTTGTCCTTTGCCCATACAGACGGTGGGGAAATGGTGCACAAAGAAAACTGCATGAAAAACTAAAAAGAAACAAAACAAAACAAAGCAAAAGAACAGAATGTGAGTGAGTCCTGTCCAATTATGTTCCCTGCTTTGATTCCTTTTCCTTTTACTTTCTGCTTCTCTCTCATCATTGTACTGCTCTCCCAGACTGAGAAGGTGCTGCTGTAGCAAAGAGTAATTGGCTTGTGCATGGCAGCACTTGCTCCATTTCAGGCTGGCAGCCAGGTAGAAGTGGTGCAGGGTTATAGACTGCATTTTCAAAAGAACCTTTCTGATGAAGGCTCGCTCTTACTTACTCTGGGTTGCTAAGAGTTCAAACACTGAAGTCCTGAGTGCTTGCTGCAGTGATCGTGTGCAAACCCCTTTTTCGTTTTGTCCAGTCATGATTTTAGTATAAGCAATAGCTTCTTGAAATTCCTTAGGGAAGGCTGTGCAAATTACTGCTGAAAAGCTGTAAGCCTTCAGAAACTTGTGTGCTGGCAGACACTGGAAACTGATAGAAAAATTCTCCTTATGACTGTCATCAATCATAAGAGGAGCCTTTACTTGGAGTGATGCTGCTGAAGTGCCAAATATATAAAAAACAAACTTGCTATCAAATAGGAGCTGTACATGTTTTGACAGCTTCAGTGAAATCCATTTATTTCTCTTTTATTAACTGATTTCACAACATGCTGTCATGCCATCTGTCTTCTCTGTTTCAAATAAAAAGAAAGTAATGTGGATGGACTGTGGGAATCACAAAATGAAAAAACATTTCCTTTTGACATGGTATCTTGTGTCTTCAGACACCACAGTGATCTGACAGGCTGATATGTAATCAAGTGCAGTGGAAGTTTTAATCTGAATAACTGCAACCCGTTTGTCTTTGAGTACAAATACCTTCTAATGTTACTTAATCCCAAACAAATATATTTTTTCAGAAGAGGGAAGTGGTACTGGAAAGCAACTGTTATTTTTTAAACCCAGCAGAAGCTTTTTCACTGGCCTCTGGGAGCCTTAGCTGAGCCTGTAGTGGCTGGGGAAAGCCCCGTGCTTCAGGACAAGATCTCTGCACTGACCTTGGCTAAGAGGGTTTGTGTGGGGACCTGAAGGACAGAAGCCAGGAGAGCTCAGACCCCCTCATTGTGGTGGTGTGGGTGGCATGTCCCTGGTGCTCTCAGAATGGTTCCTGGCTCCTCAGGACTGCCTGTGTGTGGACCTCATCACTCACTGGATAAGTTTCTCAGCATCAGGAGAACATTGTTCACAACTGAGTCATTGCAACCCTTGCACAGAACCATCTTTTCAAGGGCTGGTTTCAGGCTCCTTCAAAGCCAGCAGCAAAGTTGCCTTCCACTTCTGTGGGAACAGAGTTGCTCTTGAAGCAGTCTGAGTGAAAACTGGTAACTGCAGAAAAAGTATAGTGCTTACAGGAAAAAAAAATAGTCTGGGAAGTAGTAATGTGATTTTTCACTTGTCACCAGATGCTGTAGAATAAAAATTGAAATCTGTCCTGTAAGATATGTAATTTGATTAATATCTGTGCAAATTCATGGAACAAACACAGGCATTGCATCAGCTGCTAGGCAGGAAAATCTCGACTGGAAGATGTGCAGCTATAACAACACACTGAGCACACACACTGGAGATCCAGAGGAAGCACTTTTCAGGACCTGATGGCAAGTTACAGGGATTTGAACCAGACATGAAGGATTATCAGGGCTAACATCACGTACCCAGAGCCACCCTATGACACTTTGCTGTCCCTGTCTGCAATCTGAGAGAGCCAAAAATGAAGCTGCAATGCCTGTGTTCAGCTGCAGGCTGTTGTGTGTTGGTTAGAGACCCACGAGATGAAGGAGATAGGTGGAGATGCAGGCTATCCTGCCAGCCTGTGTCTGCACGGTGCACACGACAGATTTTGGGAGATAGGTGGCAATGCACACCATCATATCTGGTGCTAGCATCAAGATTATAGATCTTGGCTGGTGCTTCATGTTTGAAGCACTATTTCTTCTTTCTGGTTGTGCAACAGATGCTAAACAGGATGGCACAAACCATAGGAGCATCTGGGTCTGCAGGGCTGTGGGGCAATCCCAGAGGCAGAGGTTTCGCCTGCACCTTGAGATCCAGCCTTGCTCCCATGGCACAGTGTCTTGTCAGGGATAAGCTCTGCCCTCCCCATCAGGCAGAACCAAAGCTTGCTCCAAAATTCCTGGTGGAACCCCGTGGAAAAGAGGGGAACAGGCACCCTTATAACTCCCCTAAAACTCTGCCCAACTTCCTGCCAGTGCCTGAGCCATCAGAGCATCTCTGTGACACCACCCCGTCACCCCAAAAGAGCACAAGGCATGAAGACAAAGGGGTATGAGACAGCCTTTCCTTCTGGTGTGTTTCCCTGGGAAAGGTGGTACTTCTGCAACATCCTTCATTGCATTTTGATTTGCCCTTTCTGTGCAATTTGTGCCTTCATGTTTTTGTCCTGGAGAGGAAATGTTTGGCTTCATATGGTCCAGAATTGTTGTTTGGCTCATACTGTCTCCTGCAGCATAAAATTCTGATTCAAGCAACTGAGTATGCAAGCCCCACTCTGCCATATATTCTTAAAACTAGACCACAACATATATTCAGTGATCTGATTAATTTCCCTGCCCTTCTGGCACAAAGCTGTTTTGGCAGAGCAGATGGAAGCAACTGAGGTTTTGCAGATGAAACCACCTGTGCACATTGCTGTACAAAAGCCAGCCTTTATGTAACTCCCTCTACATGGTGCCTTCTCAAACCTCTGCAGACGTGTGGGCAGAGCACAGCTTTGATATTCCAGAGCTGGGCTCATGGCCTCCACTGTCACCAGCTGGCAGAAGGAGCGAGACCAGTGCTTTTAGTGTTTTTTGCCTCCCAGCTCCTGTCCTCCACACTGGCAGAAGCACCAGCAGTAGCAGCAGCAACATACTCAGCTTTCCCCAGTAAAACAGGTAATGCTGAGAGCAACTTGCCACTGCCAGCAGCTGCTCACTGCCCGTGGCTTTTGCTGTGATTATAGCCCACCCTGTTCCTCTAGCAATCCCCTCTTCTAGGGGGACAGGGTGAGCAGAAAGCAGGTTTCCCAGTAGGGCTGTATTTAAGGCCAAGTCCTCAGGTGGGCTCAGAGCAGCCCCACTACTTGCAGCAGCCCCTTGGCCATAATGGTTTGCCTCAGCTGAGTTTGAGATCTCTGTGATTCCAAAGTGAGCACTGGTTTTGGCTTCAGCACTGTTTCCACTCCCATGCCAGCAGCAGCTGCAGGAGGTGGGAGTGCTGTAGGACTCAAGGGCTTCAGCTCTCTGGTCTGCAGCCACCCCAGGTACAGCAACCCCATCTCTGCCAAAACCAGGACCCAGGTTTCCTCCCAGCTCACAACTCTGCTGCAGATCCCAGCCGGAGCTGCAGCTGCAGGCTGGGGACAGCATCCAGACTTTTTGAATGTCTTGGCAGACAGGAAAAAATAAGAAAGGAAGTACAAGGAAGTTAAATCAAGCCTGGTTTTCTGTGGAAAAACAGAGATTGTGGTAAAACATGAGGAGTGTTTATTTTCCAGAGATTAATCTGTTCTCTTTTTTCAGTGAAAACGTGGAGGGTTTGCCAAAAGCTGAAATACATATATCTTAATTTCAAAATGTAGGGATTTGTTTTTAGCTTCTGTACATTTCCTGGAAAAACAAATACTGGATTGTATTAGTGAAGTCCCAACTTTGTGGCATTGATTTGTTCCTTTAGACATTTCCATCAATGCATTTCTGCTTTGTGTCTCATTTTTCTGTTGCCTGACAAACCTATGAGGCTTTTTATATTCATTTGGTGATGGTGCTGATGTTGGACTAAGCTAATTTCCCCATTTCATCTAATATATGCAGTGAATATTTAACAATAACTGGAATAATTTTTCTTGTATTACTTTTTTGAGGACATAGCAGCAGTTTTGTTTCCCAATGCAAGAAGGTCAAACATTTATGTTATGTTCTAGCTAGTTTTAAAGGATAGATTCAGAAATCCACAACAATAGAGATAACTAGCTCGATTCAAAGCATGTTGTCTAAAATCCAACTGCTGCTCCCCCCAGGCTGCAGCACTGCAGCATTGCTACATAAATACAGGCCTTTGACTCAACAAACTCTTCTGCTAAGAAGCTGAGAACAGGCTGCACTCCTGCCCGGCAGAAATACCCTGTCAGCATCACCAGGTCCCTTGCTGACAAAAAGGATGGCTTCCTGGTCAGCTTCTGCCTGCCGATAACTTTCCCAAATTCAGCCACCTGTCCCTGTGACAGCGAAGGTCGAGCCACCCCTTCAACATTTGTTTCTTGGCCCAGACTTCACATCACACTCATTTAACCATCCCTTCACCATGGCAGAAGCAGTTGTCCTGCCTCCTCATGCTTGATCTTTTGCTGCCCCACTGACACACAGAGCATTTGTGTATGTTTTTTAAGCCTGTCTCATGAACATGCACAAGATGAGATTTGGTAAACAAACTGATAACTTAAGCAGGGGATGATTATCGCCTTGAGATGCAATTAACATTTTTCAGCATCATTAAAATTAAGCCATGACTCACTATTGTAACTGACAAAAGTCTAAGTTTATTTGTGTATAGCTAGGAGACATTTGCAGAGTGCAAATGAGCTGCATGTAGATAAGGGCAGAAAGGAAGATGGGAGAGTGTGCGTTGTCCCACAGCTGCAGAGGAGCTGTCGGAGCCTAATGGGTACATGCAGAGAGAGGAGAATGTAGCTGCAGGCACTGTATCATGAAGCAGCTACATAGGAACCAGGGTCACTGAGTTCTTTTTGATTGTGTGGCCGAGTAAGAGAACCAGAGGCAGAATGTGTGGAAAAGGAAGGTTATGCTGAATTAAAGAAAGTGCATGGAGTATGTGAAAGCTGAGCAATACTCCTGAGCAGATACTGAGGCAGACTGGAGTTTGTGAACAGCTGTAGGGAAACTGCCTTGTAGAATAAGGAAACTACTCAATGAGCTGTTGTCCAGGGATAGCCATGGATGTACCTTCATATATGTATTATATATAACCTGGCCATGCACAAGGAATGCTGTGCTGCATATTTGGCTTTATTTTTTTTCCCCTAAAGTAAGCTGAAAGTGGTTATATTTACATATACCCATCAAATTTGTTGATGGCTATAAAATGGAAGAAAGCATAGCACATACTGTAGAGCATTTTCCTGATGTGCTTTTGCTTCTCCCTCTATCCCCTTTTTGTTTTGTCACTGTGTTGCTGGAAGAAATCTTTCCAGTACAGTCTGTCTCTATCTACAATTACACTGTGCAAGTCCACATAGTATGAGCATTAACAGCAGCTATTTTTAAAAAGAAATACAAGCATTATAAAGCAGATGAATGTCGAGAGCTTCCATCTTTTTCTTCTGCATCAGTCAATGCTTTGTTTGGTGATAAACAGCAATAAAAACCATGCTGTAAAATGTCACTGGAATGCTTTGAGCAAAATCTGAGGCCCCTTTACATGCAGTGACTGTAAGTTCTCCCCATTCGAAGGTTTCCCTGGTATTGGGTGGAGGTGCAGAAGGTGAAGTGCTGTCTTGGAAGGGCTGGTTTTGGCTTCGTATGGTCCAGAATTTTTTTGCCTTATAGTACCTTCTGCAGCATAAAATTCTGATTGAAGCAATGGAGTTTAATGCAATCCTCACTCTCTGTCATGTATTCTTGAAATTACACCACAAGATATATGTTCAGTGATCTGATCAATTTTGCTGTTCTCCTGGCACAAAGCTGTCTTGGCAGAGGCAGATGGAAGCAGCTGAGGTTTTGTGACATCTCTGTGACCATTACCAGTCAGAACAAATTCTAGCAGCTCTGAGAATGAGAGAGGATTCTTTTCACCCTTAGACTCTTGGAATGTGAATGCAATTTGGCATAGGAGAGTTTCAAACAATTAGAGGAACTGAGGCTGCACAGTAAGGTGAACCCCAACCCCAGAGTGAAACAAAGCAGCTTGGATGTCCCAAGGCAGCACTTCTCTGCCGTCCCACAATCATGTGGCTGTAGCAGCTTTATCTCCAAGTGTGTGCTCCACAATGTACAGCATCTAAGAAGGACTGTGAAGTGGCTCAGCCATAATGTTAAAAAGCCCCCCAAAAACAAACAAGAGTGATACTTAAAGAAAAAACAGTCACAATGCAAAAATAACAAAACAAAACAAAAACAAAACCAAAACCTTACCAAAACCAACAAAATACAAAAATCCCAACAACAAACTAAATACTGTCTTCAGGCAATTTACAAATTACTTTAAAAAAGAAAATAGATCTTCTGATCACTGGCAGAATCCATGACATTTCATCCATCTTCCTGAGCCAGACATTGAATGAGAACATTACTAGTATTGGAAATAATGCTAGTAAACAAACATGGTCAGCCCAGCCTCTGTCCTTGAAAGTACTTACATGCTGCACTAATAGTTGCACAATAGGGGCAGAGAAAGACATCATTGTGCATTTTACAGCCCCAATTCAGTCTCTAGGAAGAGAAGGGACTTTGATTTTTTGTAGTTAGTACATGAAACATTGAAGACCTCAAAAGTATTAGCAGAAGTACCTGTGGATCCTGTAATTAACTCCATGGCAGATCTTTACCAAGAGCAAAAAGCAGTGGCTTGTAGGGTTTTGCTTTGTTTTAATTTGTGTCTCAAAAGAAAAAAAAAATTAAATCAGCCTCCGGAAACATCTTCCTACAGTGGGTCCACATACCATTTCTCCTGAGGACTCAGCTAAATCCCTTTTCAGTATTCGAGCTCCTGAATCCCCAGGCAGCAAATGCTTGATAGTGACTGATTTACTGTTTTATGGAAAACTCATGGACTTACACTGACTGTGGAGGAATTACACTTGACTTACCACTATTTAAGAGATTGGGTTCTATTTAACTTGAATTTCTTGCCATATTTCTTGTTTAGGCATTAATAAGATCGTAGCTCTGTAACCAGGAGGGTAACAGAAGAGTTCATTAACTTTTATGAGATAATGCTGTGACCCTCAGTTGGGACTGCACCGCTGTTGCTCTGGATTAATCAGATTTGAAGATTAAAGTCAGGTTGAATTAAATTTAATTTCTGCTGCCGTGGAGACTGCTAGCAGCATAATGAGTGCTGAGGTCAGTTCTTGCTGTAAGGTGGGAGAACCCACTTCCTTGCAGGTATAGCATTGCACTGTGAGTAGGCTGCGTGGAGGAGGTGGGAGCTCACAGGATACAGGCAAACAAAACAGGAAGCTTCAGTATCCTGCTTGTGTTAGATAAAAAAAGACACGCCGTCATTCTTGCGAGGTTCACTGAATGTTGTAGAAGCTGGACATTGTTACATAGGCTTCCTCATTGTTTGGTGATCTCACTTCGCTGTCAGGCAGCATCTGGGATACGGTGTCATTACTTAGGGGCTCTGGACTGGGCTGGCCAGAGGGATCCAGGGGAGGAGTGGAGGAGAGGTTGGCACCACCAGTGTGCAGGGGCACCCTGCTGCCGTGGCACACCTCGTAGGTGCTGGAGCTGCAGTTTCCTTCCAAGCCTGCCAACTGGCTCGTGCCCAGGAGTCTGTGCAGGGCTTCAGCCGGCCAGACGCCTCCGTAAGCCACGGGCAGGTTTGGGTTCCTGTTGTCTGTCTTCACAAGGATCATCTTCAGGTCTGATCCGTTCCTGGATTTTTCTGGAAGGCTTGTCTCTGGAGCAGTTGGTGGCTGCAGAAAATTTTCCAGTTCTGCTTTTGCCCGAATACTGTCCACTTTATGGATATGAACATAACCAAAACTCTCTGGGTTAAAGCTTATATCAAAACTCTGTGTGGCAAAGGGAACAGCACATTTAGTTAACAGTGGGTAATACTTAGGAGAAAAGGTACTTTCATAATATATTTGATTTTTTAAGCAGACTGATTAGTAGGTTAGGAGAGAATAAAGTAACACATGGCTGAAAATCCCCTTCCTTATTAATCTGTCTCTATTCTGTGTCCTTCTGCAGGCAGCACCACTGCAGTGTTTCTTGTTCTACAGAATGTGGTGGGAACTGGTGTCTCAGAGACTTCTCTGACACACTCATCTATTGCATGCCTGCCATTTCATAGGAATAAGTGTGTCCACCCAGGCAGTTTCTTTCAGTTTTACCTTCCTAACTTAGCAAAGGGGAAGTAAAAGTTTGCCATGACTTCCTGAAACATATTAGGAATCCCTGCGCTGGGCAACACAGGGGCAAGGGAGTTCTCTTGGATCCCTTATTAAATTAAGAGCCTGTTAATAATGTGCCAGCTGGAGACAACTGAAGAGAATTTGTGACTGTGAAAAAAATGAAGTAGACATATAGTTTTAATGCAACAGGTTAATCCCATGCCTTAGAGTCTGTAGCATTTGACCTTCTGGCTTTTAACTGGCAGAGCAGTTCCTGTATTGCATGGTGTATGAACTATTCTTCTGACCACATAAGGGCATATGAACATCACCAGGGATGTTTGCAAAAGGTCCCCATCCAGCCCTGTGATCACAGGTTCATAGAATCACCAAAGCATCTTCATTGGAAAGGACCTCTGGAGTCCAACCTTGTTCAAGAAGTGTGACCTGGGTTGGGTTACCCATAGCCCTGTCAAGGCAAGCCTTGAACGTTTTCCCAAAGGGGAACCTACCTTGCCTCTGGGCAAACTACAAGATGTTTAATTATTCTCATGAGAAATATTCTTTACTTGTATCCAGAAGAAACTTGACCTGAAGCAACATGTTTGTTGCCGCTGGTCCTGTCACGGTGCAGCTCTGTGGTGAGAGTACCTCCCCCATCTCTCTACTTTAGGTGTTGGAAGGTTGTAAGTAGTATTCCCCATCTCGAGTTCCCATTTTTTTCTATAAACAAACTCATATCTTTCAGCCTTTCTTCACGTATCAGCTTCCCAAGCCCACTCTAATTACTTTGTATGAGTCAAAGCTCAAGCACTGGTTGAATTGTCTATTATTTCCATACCCTTAACCCATGCAGATGTGGGCTCTCTTCAGGGAAATGTAGCAGGATTTTTGAAAGACATTCTAATCAATGCAGAAAGTGCATGAACTGTCTCTCACAAGTATTATTTTTGTCCCAAGAGTCTATACTGAGGTGGAAAAAACAGTGGAAAACATACGTTTTTTGGCTTCTTGCATAATTGCTCCAGTGTTTTTTTATGATCAGAAAGGTTTGGCCATACAGCAGGCTTGATCCTGAAACAGCAACAGCAGACAAAAAGCAGCAAAAAGAGGGATATGTTGAGGTATCAGAGGTTCATATTGCGTCATTTATACTAATTCTCACAAAGCCTTAGGGCTGGGTTGCATTAGCCAGAATAACAGCAGAAAAGTTGCAGAATAGAACAGACAGGAGAAGAGAAGTTGTAAAGGTCACCAAGAAGTCATTGTTCTTTTGAGTGCACAAATTGCCACAGTTAAAGAAAAACACTTCACTAAGTACTGGAAAAGCAGCAAATTATGCTGGCAAGGAGCTTGTTTGCATCTAGCTGTGTTAACAGGGCTCTGCGTGGTGAAACCAGTTTCTGCAAGTGCAAGAAGATGCTGTGGTTAAAGTGCAAATTTGCTGATATTTGCCTCTGCATGTTTACATAATTCAAAGAACAACATATTGTACTGCTCCTTGGCCAGCTATTTTTGCCTCAGATATTTGTACTGTAGTCTTGTCCCACAGGTCTCATTTTTACTACTTGATTAACAAAGTTCTCATGTTATTATCCTGGATACCCCCAGCTGTGATACATCTAGAAAATACTGTCCAACTGACATTCAATATTGCAATGAATTAAATATAACTGTACATGTATAAGAATATATAGTTAATTTTATTTATGTGTCTGTATATGTGGTTGTATATACACACATGTATAAAACCTTCTTTCTTAAAATTATCAGAAAGTATCACCTGTTTTTGCTGCAGTTTTACATAAGCAAAATTTCTAGCAGTTAGATAACTGCAGGTTGCCAGCAACAGTAAAATGCAGGAGCTAAAAATCTCATCTGTACTTGCAAATAAAACAGCAACAGGGCAGATAACTCCAGTGTCTAAAATGCTTAATTATTAAAATGGCTCTTTTCTTGCTGTGCTTTGTCTGAGGCCAACTAGCACATTCCCAGGTAAACCCCATCTTTAACTGAGGAGTTAGCACAGCCTAAGTGATGTCTCTCAAAAGCAGCTCATGCGCAGCCACCCCTCTTGAGCTGGGTGTCATGGGCAGGCTGCTCTGAATGCCATTGAACAGTCCTGGGACTTTCTGTCTTGCAAGGAGTTCATCCTCTATGGTTAAACTTCAATTTTTTCACTTCAGATTCTAGTGTCACTGGTTTATCTACATACCTGTTCATTTTCTTAAATTTGTCAACTGTAAATGCCAAAACAGCACATATAGCCATGTGGTTAAAAATATATTTAGAGTTACCTGTCTGTTGCTGTGTAGCAAATATATAAAACAAAAACCAATACAGACAAAGGACTTCCTGGGTAATGAATGTATCTCCAGATACAGTCTTAATCTCCTAATTCTGTTCTAACTGCTTTGGTGGAGGATATGGAGCCTGGTTTCACCACATGACTGGCTGGATGTGGATCTGCCTGGGCTGGTGTCTGACACCACAAAGCCCTTTTTGCAGAGGGCTCTACCCTGCTGCTTCTGCAAGTGCTGCAGAGCAAACACCCTGCTGACTCAGCCTGTGAAAGGGAAAGAGGAAATCTTCCTGGTATGCTGTTTTAACACCTCTTGGGACTTTATTAAAACCTGCATGTTGCTTTCTTGCTCTGGATCTTGCTCTTGAGTCAAACCTGCCTCCAGTGGGACACTGACTCTGTAAGTGTTTTGAGCCCAAGAAAATCTGCTCAAAGTGGCAGGTCATCTTCTGTCTGCCAACACCATCTCTTGTATTGCCCATTTCTACTCTTTGCTTGCCTTCAGCTTGCTACAGAATTCCAGAGCTGGAGAGAGAATAGCTCACAAATATAAGAGAGAAAGTGAGTAAGACTGTCAGAACAGCATTGGCTTCTAACACTTTTACTGATGTTAAGAGAGTTAGATTACCTGTTTACCCAAAAAATTATGATCAGTGCAATCATAACAATGCACAGCATGAATCCCAGGATGGAGAGTATAATCGTGACGACACTACTATCTAAAGGAAAACAAAGAACATCAGCCAATGCATGTAAATGTCTCAATCCAAAACCACAGTTCACTGTGATGTATTTTCAGATGATAAATTGGGAATTAACACTAAGTATTGCCCGTCTTTGTATTGGTGCAATGATTCATTTCTCCTGTCTCCCTGAAGGAGGAAAAAGGTAGGCTGCCAGAGCATCAGCACTTGGCTGAGCTCCAAGCTGGATTCCCAGACTGGATTAAAGCAGTTTGAAGTCTGCTATCACCCTCAGTGAATTGAAATCACCACTTTCTATGTCCTCACAGCAGCACTGAAATTACTTCTAACACATATAATGCTGAAGGTGCCTCTGGGTACGGTAGGGACTGTAAGGACTACATGAATTATTCCTGTTCACAACTGCAGTGATGAGATTTTATCCTGTGTTGCAGTTGTGATTAAATTCCCATGTTTGCACACAAATCCAGGGGCCTGAAGTGGGTCATGTTTCACAGCTCTTTGTGCCTTACCCTGCTGCCCTTTGAGTCCCCTACTTGGGGTGCCCGGTGTCTGTGGGGGCTGACCCTGCTGTGGTGTGAGCTCTTCCCTCCCCATGCTCTCAACCCTGCTGCTGCTGGGGCTGGCCAGAAAGCCCAGGGCCCCCAGCTCAGCTTTCCTCCAGGTGGACCAAACTATTTTCTACCCTTACAGTTCTCCGTGGAGTGCTGCTCTCTTGGTGTCCTGAAGCTCTTGGAAGTGCTCCATTCACTCCATGTACCCTTAAAATAATCTCCATTGGGTTGTGAACGTACTTTCACCTCATATGACGCATCATTTTCGAGCGTTTTCCCCAGCAATTTTATTTGAAGGTATGGCGACTCTATTGTCTAAACACACACACACACACACAAAAAAAAAATCCAGTTATTTTTCCAGCAGACAGTGGAGAATTATCTTTCATTTTTCCTCAGCAAAATGTGTGAGATAGGTGCATCCCTGCAATACTGTGCTGTTTGTTCCATGCCTGTTGTTATTACACAGGTGCTTATCAAGGCATCAGCCTCGTTTAATAGCAAGGTATTCCAGGCAGTATTGAGAAGAGAAATACCAGGTAAAAGCTCCTTGAAAAACAGCTGGGACTACCAACTGTGCTTTGCTACTGCTGACACTGCAGTGGGTAATATATGCATCTCTAGGAAGGCTCAGAAGAGAGAGGGGAAAAATACAGCATTAAAAGACAAGAGCAGCCTGAATCTTTTTTTTTTTTTTTTTTTTTACTTCTAGGTACAGTTCTGTTGTTGCAAAATGCAGTTATGTAAACTTTCTCAAAATTTTATCTGATCTTTGTATATTTTCAGGCCTAATCAACAATAAAGGAGACATAATCCATGAAACAGATGGCAGCTAACAAGTTCTAAGTGATGGCAAGGTGTTAGAAAAACAAATTATTTGTTGATAGAATTGTCTTGTTATGGTTTAGGCCTTGACATGTTTCAATGACCTCAGAGTTAGGAGGAGGTTAACAAAGCTTGGGAAGAAGGGTGATAGTGAACAAAAAGAATGCATAATTTATGGGCCACAAGGACATCTGGCAGAACACCCAAGATCAGGAAGAAAGTAAAAAAAAATACAAATCAACAACTGTGGTGAAATTAGCTCCAGCTGGGTAAAAGGTATTTCCAGCAGGGGCAGACTGTGACTGCTGACTCACAGACCACCAACCCAAGACAACCACAGACTTAAAGAAGAGGAACACTGAACATACAGACTAAATAGCATGAGAAACAAGAGAATCATTAACCAATAGAAGATAGAATACTAATTAATAAAAGAGCTATGTGACTTGAGGCTGACGAGCATTAATTCCTTTGTTATCTAAACCCTATAGTAACATAGTATATAGTAATACAGTAATATAAAATAATAAAAAGTTTTGGTAGTCGGGTGCTTGGTTTATGGAGTACCAGTGGGCACTTAGGCTTGCACAGCTCTGAAATAAGTAATCAATGTCTCTCTCAGGAGCATCACAATCGGCTTGCTGCACCCTGTGTAACAAATCTGATTTGTTCCTTCCCTAAGAACTGTGGACAGCACTGTGTTTCCTCCATGAAGAACAGGTGTAGTCCCTGCTTTCAAATTTCATGACTGGCATTTGCAGGGCTGCCTCTGTGACAGGGACATAGAGCTCCCTGCAGCTGGCCAGCCCAAACCAGACCCATCAGCTGCTTCCTTTTACAGCCTGAGGGTGGGAGAGCTGCAGGGCTGCACCCAAGGCCTGGAAGGACTCGGTGAAAAAGGGGCTGGAGAAACTTGGTAAATAAGAAAAGAGGTCATACATTTTGCTGGTGGATGAGCACACAAAATAAAAGCAAAAGTATCACAGCAAAGAGCAAACTATCCAAACACTTAGAATGATTTTCCACATTATGTCTTTCCATCCCACTGCGAAACCTAGATGAGGGAAACTTTGTCAGCCCAGAGAAGTGTCTAATTGAGAAGGGTGCTGCCAGTGGAGTTATTTTTACTCAGGAAATTTCCAAATGCCAAATATTGCAGTTTCCCAAGTTTCCAGTTGAAGAACAGTAGAAATGCAGATTTGAGAATATTTACATGGTACTGATAATTTTGATAATGTTTAATTTTGGAAATTAGTGTAAGCCACAGCAATGCACCATCACTTACCTTCCAAGTACCTTCTTTCTGCCGAAAGGCTATTTGGTGTATTAATTTGTCCTTTAAGTATTTCTTCGATGAGTGTGGTGTATGGTAACAAATAAGATATTCATTTGCCTCCTTTTGATAAGAGATGTTTATAGCGAATGGTACTTCAGGCTTAACTGCAAATGACAACAAACCAGGATACAAGAGGAATAGAATCAGGTTACTAGAAAATAGACAGATTTTGCAAAATGAAAAAAAAAGTCCACTTGAAGTCACAGCTCCTGCAGGGTGATCTGGGTCTGTCCTGGGCTGGGCATTCCAAGCCCAGCTCATCCTTACACCCTGATCCTGAGAGGGTCTTGGTTTTGACCTGCTGAAGCATCAGTTTGACCAGCAGAGAGGGTGCTTGTGCAGGATGTGACATTTAGTCTTGGAAAGCCATTCCTGAGCATGCCACCCTCTACCCTGGGGCTGGCTGTCAGGGCAGTGGGACTGAGAAAGGGACAAAGTGTGAAAGTGTTAGATAGGGCAGAGGAGGCTGTGGCTTCAAACCCTTGCTGTGAACCCACTCCCTACCTGGTCTGCAGGACACTGTGTCAAAAACCATCTGTGCAAGTACATCCAGTCCAATATGCAGCCCTCAGGACTCTCCCCAAACTGAGCCTGAGCTGGATGTGCTTGCAACCTTCAGAGACCTGTGGCTGTGACACTGAAGCGTCCTGAATTCACCTTGTAAAGTACATCAGCTCTTACAGGAACCAGAGAACCCACATCGCTCTCCTCTCAAGGAAATGCATATAGCCATAAATTGTACTCACTCTTTCTACAGACTTCAAACACTTAGTCCTTCCATGCAGATCCCACGGTTTCTAGAGAAGGGACTGCCAAAGATGATCAAGGCTGGCCCATAAACTGAGAGGTAATGTAAGATTATTACAAAACTATTGAACTGAGGCAGAGATGTTTCACAAAAGAGGGATATTGCAGTGCCTACTTAATCAAAGACAAAGCAATGTGGCACCAGAGAACAACAGAGAAGAATCTGTCCTACATGGGCTTTTCTGCTGCCCTGGAATGAGACCAGTTCCCAAGAGGGCTAAATTCTATGGAAATCCACTTCCTCTTGAGTTTTCTCTTCCTTGGCTCAGGCAGGTCCCTGGTGTGACATGGACAAGGCCATTCATGGGTTCTCAGTGCAGGATCTTGCTGGGACAATAGGATGCACCACAATGCAAGGTGTGAAAAAGTGAGATCTTACAACCTTGTGGTCCCTGTGCTACTGAGCTCATCCTTTACATGGGGTGATCAAACCCAAAACTGCATAATCCCTAGTAAGAGGTGACCAAAATGTCCCTACTTGACAGTTCATCCACACTCAGAAACAGCTGCTTCACCTATGGACAAGATCTGGGCAGAGTGTCAAAATAAGTGGAATTCAGCTGCACATCTTGAATGGAGGTTAATCATGTTTGTCTTTGAACCAAGGGAAACACGACACCAATAACACTCCAATCCAGACTACATGCCCTGCTAAGGCTCTATTTTACACTGCCTCTATATCATCCAGATTGATGCTTAGGCTTTGTGCTGAGCTATTTTTTCCCCAATTACTCATATCCTGAAAATGTCCAGTGTTAAGTGTCTTACCAATATCAGTTACAACCAGACTCCTGCAGACCCTTCTCTTCATCTCAGAGAACATGCAAACATCTGTATTTGAGAGTATATCAGTGAACTGTAAGAAGTATGCATCCTCCTGTTTCTTCATATTGTAGCACATGTAATTGTTGTCTTCCTTGGTACTGTTGGCCAAAGTGATATGACATTAATTTCTTCTCGATCTTACTATAAATTGACTAGTTACTATAAGGGATGAATCCTGGTCGCTCATTTCACTTCAGCTGAAGTGAGACTGCATGTGAAATAAGAGGAAATGCCATGCAAATAGAGAGTTTGAGACACTGATAGTGTGGTCATAGACCATAGACCTTGTGGACTTTGAGCACAATAATCAAGTGATATGAATCACACTGAGACTAGTGGAGCTCTCAAAGAAAAAAAAAAAGTAATTCTTTAATTATAGGTTTATGTGTTTAAACATTTGTGTATTTAAAAATTATCTTAGTGCTGCTCTTTTGAATTTAGGGCTTTGATGCTCAGTGAAGAGAAAGAGAAATTTCTAATTGATTTAAGTGGGAGGAAATGCAGGGCCAACAGTCAGCCTGGCCATGAAGGAGTCATGTGGCAGTTTCAGAGCAGTGTTATTCCATCTGTGTTGCTCCCATTTTTGGGCACTATCATCAAATATCAGTCAAAATCTGTAATAAAGACCATGAAAATATAAAAATGCTAAAAAACTATGGGGGGGGGGTGGGGGAGGGGAAGGAAATAATTATTAATGAGAATAACAAGACTTTAAAAAAATCCACCTCTTTTGCTCCCTGCTGCAGAACTTTCAGGAAAATGGAAGAACAGAAGTATGCTGAAGAAACAAAATTTGAGCTTCTTCAGGTAGGTGCAACAGTGGGAAAAAAAGGTGGAAAAAATTTGAAAGCCTCAATAAGAAGTGGGGATGACTGATGTGTTTGATAACTGTTGGAGTTGTGTATACTTGTTTTAATGTGTTTTTATGCATGTATGTGTGCAATAACAATAGCTTAGATTTTGTCTTAGCCTACATAAAGGTATTTTCTCTGATGTGGAAAATTAATCTCCTTGCTAATGAATTTTCTGTGGCAAGGATCTGTGTCTTCAAAGCATTTTTTACTTTTCAGGTCATGAAGGCTGGGTTTGGGTTTTCTTAAAAATATCATTTAACTTAAAGGAAAAAGCTCTTAGTTCATACTGGACTACATACATAATTACAGATGTTCCAGAGCAAAGAGACAAGCTCAGAACTATTGTAGATGTTATAATCCCCTTTAGAGATCCTTCCTGCTCTTCTTTTTTTTCTTATAAGGAAGTTATGTTCTCTTTCACTAAACTCCCCTTCCTTGCTGAATATAGTATTCAAAATTGGCAAAACGTTCTGAATAAGAATTTTGTCTAGCTCTGCTGTCCCTGTTTCCCAGCATGTGGCAACATGACTCACTAGTGCTTAGCACTTCACTTCCCAGAAGTTTGCCAAAGGACAGACTAACAGCACTTACCACAGAGACAGGGTATAGTTAGTGTCGTGAGGAGGCAGCTCGGTAAAATTGCAGGTCAGGCTGCTAAAGGAGTCCTTAATTTCCAGCTGGCTGAAGCAATCAATGTCAAAATTGTCTGGTTCATCATCTCCAAGAGTCCCTAAGGAGAGATTCACAGGATGTTACTGAAGCAAACCCAAGAGTGTATTTAATTTGCAGCTGCATTGTAATAAGAGATTGTTTCTTCGTGTGGCTGCCTAAAAGGAAGAGGATCAACCCACCTGTTTTGTGAGAAGAAACCTTGTTTAAAATGAAGGTAGAAGCCTTTTGCACCTTTCAAGGTTGCTCTCTCTGCGTGCCAGTGAAGCCCACCCACTTGCAAGGGTATTTTGGTGCCATGAGGCAACTAAACCCCATTTTGATTGTACTGAAAAGTTTTCTGAAATGTCACAAATTTGGACTTAAGAGGGAAAGCTCAGACTTCCTGCCAGAATGCGTGGTTTTCTGCAAATTTGCTTCCGTGACTAATAACACAATCATGATTTGTCTAAGATCATAAGTCTTGAGTCCTACACTTGGCAGGTATAAGGTCAGTGATGCAAATACTGACGCTTTTGGGAGAAGTCGTCTCCAGCAGAAACTGCAACTTCAGCCTCATTTCATGAAATCTCATCCACCAACAGAATGGATGTGGAAAGAGTTATTGCCAAGACCATTTAGTGGATCCTCAGGGCAGGAAGGCCTATGTCTCCTTTCACATAAACCTCTTCCCTGTGTCCAGGGGCTATCCTCGATCCCCTGCTCAGTCCTCTGCTGTCTGTTCCTCAGACATGTCTGTGCCATGTGGGGCATCTGATGCAGTGAGAAAAGAATCATAGAATGATTTGGTTTGAAGCGACCTTAAAGATCATGTCATTCCAATACCCCTGCCATAGGCAGAGATGCCACCCACTAGATCAGGTTGCTCAAGGGTGCATCCAAACCAGCCTTGAACACTTTCAGGTGTGGGACATCCACAACTTCTTTGGGCAGCTTGTTGAATTGCATTGCTGCCCTCTGAGTAAAGGATTTCTTCCTAATATCCAATCTAAATATCTCCACTTTAAATTTAAAACCCTCCCCCCTTGATCTATCACTGTCTGCTCTGGGGATATCAGTGACTCACACTCACAAACACAATGAGGAAATATTAAAATGTTTCCAATCAAAGATCCCTCCCAGAAAAAATTTTGGTCAATTCTGCTGTAACCCGATTGAATCACTGAGGTGTGATCAGCTGTTTGGATTCTGTGGCTCACAGTCCTGATTGTGATGTCCTATGAACCCTGGCCAATCCTGCCAGTGTGCAGGGAGACCCAGACCTTTTCCAGCATGGAAGCATGTCTGAAGATCCAAAAGGCTTATGGTTTGATAGCAGGGAGAAAGCAGGGGAGTGGTTTTTTGATTTCTTTAAAATGTAAGTCAAGGGCATCACCATCAGCAGTGCTTCTGTCTCACCTCAGAACTGAGTTGAGCTTTGAGTAAAACACAACACAAACACACAAAACTGATATATTAGTTCATCATGCTATTAATAAAAGGCTTATAAAAAATCTTTCATCTGTCCCCTCCTGCTTAGCTGAAAATTTACAAAAATTTAAATTCATTCTCTATCAGGCTGGTTGCAAAATGAAAAGAAAGGTTTAGTCTTGCAGTTCGAACAGTCATTTAAGGTTTAACCAACACAGTGCAGCTTTGATGCCACACTGGAAGTAAAGCTGAATTTACCTCTTTGACACTGAACTTTCAGATTGTGATTACATGGTTCCTTATTCATGGAAGTAATGTACTAACCATAGAATATACGATAATTAAACCTTATCCATAATGTTACGTAAGCAATTTGAAATGTGTTTCCTACTATGGCTTTTCCATGGGCTGACTAATTCCTTTGTGTGATGTGAGTATGCATGCAGCTTCAGTCATACTTCTTCCCTAAACCTCAGAACCACCATGCACAAATGTGTTTGCTATGTGAATCATTTTGATGACTCTGACATGACTCATACTGCTAAGGACTCTTCACTCAATTAAAAATTTACAAGATTATGATACTTACCTTGAGAAGCCAGATGAGGCAGAGCTGTGAGCCTGGCTCTGCTGAAACCAAGGCAGGGATTGGGAGGGAGCAATTCTGGTGGGATAAAAGCTGCTCTCATGGCCACAGCCATGGCAGGTCCTTCACAGAAATGGGTTTGGACAATATCCACCAGGATGGTTCAAACCACAGCAGGAGTTTCAGAAGCCTTTACCAAGAGATGCTATGGACATGCTTCAGTTTCAAGTTCTGAAGCCGTCAGGACTAACAGAAATGCATGAAACCAGAGCACTGTTAAGCACTGAAGAGTCAGTGGCCAAATTTCCAAGGTCAATGAAGTGACTTTTCCATGGACAGAGTAATGTAGGATCTCTAGTGATGATATGATTTGGGCAGACCTCATTTTAATCACAGCAGTTTTGATGTGGGTTGGACAAGCCATATAAGTGTGGGTAGAAGGACCACTGAGGCCAAACGTCCTGCCCGTGAGACCTCACAATCTGCTGCCTCCTGCTTCCCCTGCCCATGCCCTCCTGCCCCTCCATGGCTTCTCTTTCTTAGTTCTGCCTGTATCTCTCTCAGGGCTTTTGGGTGTCTCCAGCACTCCTGCCAGGCTGGGGGACAATCTCTGGGAAGCTCAGGAAAGACGAGGAGATGAAATCGAGTGCTGCAATTAGCTTTTCCTTCCTCTGCCCATAAGAGTGCCCAAGAGGGTGAGCTTATGCCCAAGTCTGCTGGTGGCACCTTGCCAGGAGGCAAGATGAGTGAGAAATGCAAAGAATGAAAGTCAAACACCTGTCAGTCCAGTGTAATTTTACCCTGGCTTCCTTAATTTTTTGGTGAAACCCAGGAGGTGCATAAAGAAATCATAAAAGCTGTTAACTGATTGCTGGGGATTTTCTGAATCTGTTTGTCTTTAATTCTAAGTAAATTATGATTTACTGGAGTTAGTGACTAAACAAGTAAAGATCCGATCATATCTGCTTTTGGGAAGCCCTGAAGATTTCAGTGATATCAACCATAGATCAGTAGCATTAAACATGCATCACCATAGCTGCTTACTAAAGCTGGTTCTAAACAGCTACAGATTGAACGAATAAAAGGAAAACAGAAAACCCAAGGTGGTTAGATGCTGTTCTGAGCCAGACATTGTTTTCTTTTAATTAAATTACCTATCATGCATATCTTATCTATGTATACATGCATGTATGTAGGATTGCCTACACACGCATATGTTATGTGTGTGACACCCGGAGAAAAATGAGATTCCCTGACTCCGAGATAGCATAGGAACACAGCCATTCCCTTTCTAAAAACCAGAAACTCTTTCATCCCCAAACAACAGAGCTCTAAACAACCAGTAACTGAGCAAATGCCCATGTTCTTCAGGCATAATGCACAAACTCTGTCACTGCTGTTTGTTTAGTATCAGACAAATAAGAGTCTAGCAGTTCTTAGTCTGAATGTCAATTTTTTATCTCCCTTTGAGAAAAGGAACAGCAGTCTGAAACAGTGGTTTCATTGCTGCTTTTTAAGATTTTTGTGTTTGACCTTGATGCTGCTAAATAATTTTCACTTCTCTAAATGAGATCATGCAATATACAATAAGCCTAAATTTAAACTGTTGATTCATTTATAATTATTTCCTGTGTAAGGAATGATTGCTCTTAGTGATGGGCTGTGAGAACACCCTGGTAAGGTTGCTGCCTTAGCCATACTGTGAGAGATACTGGGACTGCTCCCTAAATACATCTGATGCAACTGCTTAAAGAAAATGTAAAAGTTTGGCTTTTTAAGTGGAACAAACTTTAAGTCAAGTTTGAGTTACATTGAAACATTTTATTTGGAGGAAATTGCCAAGAGCAAGAGAAGCCAGAACCTCATCCCTCTCCAATGGCAGGTCAGAGTGACCATGGGGTGCAGAAGAATGAAGTGGTTCCCTGCTCCCAGGCATGACTCCTCACATGAGCACTAGATGATGAGAGAGGACTAACAGGTCTCATGCTGAATACCCTGTGCATGCAGTTATGGTCTCTCTTATTTCCTATGAATTTGGATGTTATAAGGATAACAGATTTTGGGGTAAAATTAAATAGGTATCCTTCAGCACCACCTTCACCTCAGGTGCTGGCACTGAAAGAGAGACTGCAAGTTAAAATACGAACATATTTAAGCCAGTGGTAGCATTTTTGAGCTCTCAACTGAGGTTTTTGAAGATCACACAGGAGTGGAAAGATGAAGATGAAATGACTCACCATCACCGTCTGCTGAGGTGCAACCACTTTCCCCAAAAGTGGTGTGAAGGAACATGGCGAAAATGCTCAATACAGTACTGGGCTGTGTCATTCTGAGCATGCTGCATGTGTGCAGTGGGGGTGTGTGTGAAACTCACGCCAGCTGCCTTTATAGCCAGCACCAAGCAAACCCATTGCCTGACAGGGGAGGGGAAGTGTAAACATGCCTACGCAGAGGGTGGCTGGTGGCAGAGGGCAGGAAGCCAGCCTGAAGATAATAGCTGAGCTTTTACTTTGAAACAGGCTTCCTCACTTCAAAACTAAGGACCTTCTGGATCAGGCCTGCCAACCTATATGGGCAAACCTGGCACAGTCCAGTGGGGAGGGAGGGAGCACCTTCCAAGAACAGTGCTCCTAACTCACCTGCTGTGATTTGTGCTGCTGGTTTCTGCTGAGCACATTTTCCTCCCAACAGAGGTGCACAGGTCCAAGGGAGAAAAATCTTCCATGTACGAAACACTGAAGTGTGATAGCTTTTGTTTATTCTTTAATTATTGGTCAAAAGCAGTGTTTCCAGCAGGTCAAGTGAGGTGATTCTTTACTCTTTGAGAGCCCACCCGGACTACTGCATTCAGCTCTGTGATCCCCAACGTAAGAGGGACACAGACATGTTGAAGCGAGTCCAGAGGAGGGTCATTAAGATCATGAGAGGGCTGGAGTACCTCTCCTATGCAGACAGGCTGAGAGAGTTGGGGTTGCTCAGCCTGGAGAAGAGAAGGCTCTGCGGAGACTTCATCTTGGCCATTCAGTATAAAAAGGATGTTTAAAAAAAAGATGGAGAGAAAATATTTACCATGGCCTGTAGTGGCAGGACAAGGTGCAATAATTTTAAAAGAATAGAGTAGATTTAGATTGGACCTGGAGAAGTAGTTCTTCACTGTGAGGGTGGTGAGGCATTGGCACAGATTGCCCAGAGAAGTTGTGGTTGCCCCATCCTTGGAAGCGTCCAAGGTCAGGTTGAATGGGGCTTTGAGTATCATGGTCTAGTGAAAGGTGTTCCTGCCCATGGCAGGGGCCTTGAAACCACATGATCTTCAAAGATCCCTTTCAACTCAAAACCTTCTCTGATTCTGCGAAGTTCCGCTTAAGGCAATGCTGACCCAGAAAAGCTGTGATTTAAAAGACTAGTCCTGCAAAACCTGGCTCCTGAGAACAAAGGGGCACATACCACATTTGTTCAGGCTTTGGACAAAGCAAAGGCAGAAAGTGAAAGATAAAAAGGTGTTAAATATTTCCTTTGCACACTTTCTGTGGCTGTAAACACCAACGCACACCGGAGCGTAAAGCAGGGCCGTGCACATGGGCGACTGATGTGGCTAACTACAAGTGAGCTGAAGACCTGAAAGAGAAGAGCAAGCTCTGGCACAGCCCTGGCTGCACTAAAAAAAGCTTTAGGTTGGAGGCGTAAAGGAAATTGAGGGCAAAGTTGGTAACAGTGCCCAAGCAAACAGAAAAGTTATGACACTATAATAAGGAAGCTCAATATGGAAACCACATCAGCTTTCTCATTTGCAAGGAAATAATTTAAAATGCTCACCAAGGTAATGAAAGCTCAGGCCTCATGTCTAGACAAGCGTTCTTGCCAGAACATCAGGGACTGTCCTGCCATGTCCCTTGCTGCCCTAAGCTGGGGGCAGTGAGTTGTCAAGGTGTTGTTTCTGGGCTCCCCTACCTTTTTTTAATAGGAAGAAATGGCCCTCTCTCCACGAGATTTCAGGGAGGCTGCCCGAAAGATGGACATCTCCAGTATCTTTATCAAGCCTCTCCTTGCAGCAGACCCTGGAGGTCCCCACCAAAGCATTTCCTGAAGGTGCACTAAACATATGTAGGTACAGAAGGATGGGTTTGGGTTCATTGTTCCATGGGCAGGCACTTACAGTGTGTACTGCTCTGTCAGAACACTTCATGCTGTGCCTCTGTCTGGCCAGTGAAGAGCATGATTCATCTCATCCTAACCCAGATATTAAAGAGATTAAACCTAAACCTCCAAATGCATTTATTTCTCTCCACTGAATTCAAAAAGCCCAGGGTGAGGCAGGGCTAGATATCTGCTTGGCAGATCTCTATGATATTTCCCACCCACAAAGAGGAGGAGGACCCGCCAGGCCAGTGACCACCCACATGAGCAAGAGCAGGAGCTGGACATGGTGTGGGGGCCATGGAGCCAAGGAAGGTGGCACCCCCATGGTCTGACTGACCCTCTCTCAAGGGTTTGACTTCACTTACAGAATGACTGGGGTCACTGCCAAATTCTCATTATATCCCTTCAAGAAACACGATCTTTCTGAGTCAGCTGGAGGAACTTTGGCAGGAGTTTGTCCTCATCTCTCTCTCCTGAGTTTTCTGTGATTGATCCAAGCTGATTGCAGCCAAACTTGAATTAGAAAGGTTGGGTCTTGGTGACGTCACATCCCTAAGACCTACCCCTTGCTGGATTTAGAAAACTTTAGTTAACAGTTTCAACACCTTTCTTAATAATCCTCGGTATCATATTAGTCTAGAAAGCCTCAGGTTAATTTCTACCTCATTTTCAGCCAGAAATATCATTAAAGGAGGACTCTCCTGTGCAAATTGATCACTATCCAGAAATTACACCTTCTCACTTTAAATTTGTCTCGTTTATAATTGAGTGGGCTATCACTTTGATCTTTTTTTTTTCTTTTTTCCTGTTTCAATTGGAGAAAACTAAAAGAAAAAGTCTTTTCAGACATAATATTTTCGTTGAACCTGAACAATCTTATTATCAGAGCTGTGCTGCTCAGGGGATTTCCATGTTGTCATGGCTGCATTTTGTCTGGGTGGGGAAACAAGGGACCACAATGAAAAGAAAAAAAAAACTCAAAAAACTAGTATAGAGAAAAAACCCTGAAGCAAAAGTACATTTTGTTTTACTTCTGCATCTCTGCTTCAGAAGCTGTTTGATTTCTAAGAGATATTTGAGTCCATTTGTCTCCGCTTGTTGCCTTCCTCTAATGCCTGGGAAATAGGAAATGAAATCTTTGAAAGTCAGCTCTTAGGACAGCTGAAGGGTTAGTACCCAGGAGAGGCTAAAAGAAAGCTGTATTACTTTTCACTTGCAATAAATTTACACTGTCTCTGCCTCCTACTTCCAGGTTCCACAAAACCCCCTGACAACAACAAGACCAGCCCACAACAAAAAAACTCCTCCAGTTTAAACAGATACCTTTAGAAGGTCCAGCAAAAATGTACCTGTACTTTATCCATGCCACTTCTCTTTGGGTCCCAACACTGTTTTGGAGCTTCTGAGTCACCCCACACCCTCTTACATTTTTAGCCATTGTCAGACTCCAGGTTACAACCCCTGTGACTGTGAAAAGTAGGTTTTTTGGAGCCCCTGTTGTGCACAAGTGTGTGTTGTCCATGTGGTGTATCAGCATTGCAGTACTATCTGCTGAGCCCTCCACATCATCCAGTGCCTTCTTGTATTATCACTTTTGTTACATCCTTTGAAAACAACTGACCAGGCAAGTTATCTACAAGTTACCATTTCTGTTTGCCTCTCATACCATTTGTTCACTTGGGTTTTTATTCTCCTGAGGACATAAAAGTATTTTTTGATTCTGTTTTGGCTCCAAAAAATGCAAAAAGGCTTCTGCACATATGCTAAATTTAAATCTGCTATCAGTGTCTGTTTAGAAAGATTAAGTTAGTAGATCCCTGGCCTCTAGAAACAATGCTTTTCAAGAGTTCCAGTTTAGGAAGTTCCTAGAGTGTCTGTGGAGTGGGTCCTCTAGACACACCCCAGTGCGTGTCACTGGAGACAGAATTGGTGCCTAGGACTGAAAAATGTGGGGTTTAGCATGTTCAGTATTACTTTTTATTGTTGTCATTCGCAAAGAATTTGGTAAAATTAAAGCAAGTAATAAACCAGAATCTTACAAGAACTTTTATATGCTCAAACTGCCTTGATACTTAGATTTTTATTTTTTTTAACCAGCTATGCCAGGAAGCACAAATCTTCCAGTAAACTTTAGATGTGAAGAAAGAGGATTTCTACAATAAGAAGAAAAAGGATTCATAATCTTTTTGTTGTTGTTGTTGCTTCCTGACATTTCTTTCCCCAGCCTGCTTGGTAAATTTTGTTCCACATATCTTCTCCCAGCTGGAGGTGTCTCTGGACAGCTCCTCAGGTGAAGATCTGTGGGCTGGCCTGAGGCTGCTCTAAGAAGCAGGAGCATATGGAAGCCAGCACTGCTTAAGGCAACATAGCCATCGACAGCATAACTTGAAGCCTTGGGTGGAGAGAGCGAGTAAGCAAAGAGTGGGCACTGTTGTGAATTGCCTAAGAAACCAGTTCTGGTCTGAACATTGGAAAGAGAGAAACTCTGAGATTAGACAGATTTATTCTGCAAAACATTGTGTTTCCCTTATCCCCAAATTCTTTTGGTCTTCAGGGTAGGAGAGCAATGCAGGGTGGAAGATACATAGTTTGCCACCACATTGTCCTGAAGAATGGAGCCATGCGTGACAGAGAGAAGAAATTCTGGGAAGTTTTTTTATACTGTCTTTGTCTTTGAGGTTCTGCCTCTTAAAGTTGCTTTGAACTTCCTCCCCAAGGACTCATGAATTGGCACCATATTAACAAAGAAACCTGCTGTACTGAGGGAAAAATACAGGTAAGTTAGAAAAACATTGCTGGTTGAAATGTAAAGCAGGAGGTACTGATGTGCACTTTGATCAGGCATTCAAATGTTATGAGATCAGGCTGAAAAACAACAGGACAGGCTGAAAAAAGCAATCCCCCCCCAAGTAACCAATACAGCAACAGCAGTAAAAAGAACAGTCATATTAATAGCTTTAGACTTCTTTTATTTGCTTGCTAGTTTCTAAGTCCTTGGGGTGCTCAGGATACCACTTTCAGCTATTCTTTATATCGAAGAGAATTAAACCATAAAGACGTGAAAGCTTAGATTGTTTTCACATTATTTGTGTTAGGTCTGAAAGAATCATAATACTCATTTTGAAATCTGGTAGGATAGCACCTCTCATAAGAGCATTCTACTTACTCATATACATTTTCCAGACACAAGGGCCAAACCCTTGTCATTTTGGTGACAATGAAGTATTTTGTGAATGTATTTTAACTCTGTAAAATGCTCAATTCTGATTCCTGCAACTTTTAAATTAAATGTTCAAATTTTCCTTCTTTTTAATTAATTTGGTTTTAGAACTGCCTCTGGTGTAAAAATGTGAATCACTAAAAACTGATTTGGCTTCATCTGAATACTTTCTTTAAAGTTTATCTACAACGGCTATGGTTGTTTTGGATATTTAATATTTAGCCATAGTGTTCCTGCACGCAGACCCATTCCAGAAATAAGTGCCAAGGGAATGTAGGAGGCTCAATTCCAATGTATGACTAGTCTATGACTCAAACCTGGAGTTTTCAGTGTGCTTCAGATGAAAAACAGGCATAGACTTCAGCAAAAAGGACAAAGGAAAGGAGCAAACAGGGGCACCATGATGACATGTCTTGAGGAAGCTGAGGCTGGTGGCATGTATGAAAGAGCATGAGAAATGTGAAATAGTGTTTGCAATATCCATGTTTAGTGTGCTCAGAATGCAGGGCTTCACCACCACCACCAGCTAAGTGGGAGGGAGGGACAATGTGAACCCAGAGGGCATGGCAGCATGCCTGTCCTCCTTCCTTCCTTCCCAGCTGGGCAGGCATGTCTGTGATCCACATCTGTGTGGACACAGTCCAGTATGCAAGCACTGCCAGTATTAGCTCCTGCAGTTACGAAGGTGGACACTGAAACTTCCCAGAAAACAACCAGTGTTGAGCACAGATGGTTGTGGCAAAGCCAGGGTGCCCACGGCCCCAGGGGAGCCAGGGATAGGTAGGATGGGAAGGACCATGGTTGCTGTGCTGAGCGCCCTGGAGAGAGGTTGACTCTGCCAGTGTTTCTTCCCTCATGCCGTTTCCACGGGGTTTGTGCTGCAGCCCTGGAATGCCAACCCCACTATGTCCGGCTCCTCACCCCTGCTTGTGGAGAGCCTTCAGGGAGAGGCAAGTGCTCCAGGGACGAGCTTTGAGGAGGATGATGCATTTCTAAACCAGGGAGTGTGCTGTTTAGGTGGGTGTGGACTCAGATAGCAATTTAGGTGGATCAGGCTGCCAAAGGCAACCCTGAATATCAGCATAGGTTGCCTTTGCTTCTCCTTGCACATCTCAGTCTCCCAGTAGCATAGTGAGCAGCACTGAAGAGGCAGCTACAGCCTTGCAGGCTGTTAGGGATGACAAAATTTATTGGTTAAATTTACCATGGTTGAATGGAACTCCATCAGGAAGGCTGGACTCATTAATTTTTCAGACTTTTTTATAAAATATTTAGCATCCTTAAGCAAATTATGACTAGACAAACATTAGATAACAAAAGGTCACAAAGGAGAGTAATAATTGAAAAGTTTTTACATTTAATTATGTTTTAAAATATTTTTTCCTGATAGAAAACCTACTTAAAACTAGAGGAACTGAGAAAATCAGACTAGAAATGAAATTGCAGCTGAAAACAAATATTGTAAACAGATATTATCAAAGGTAACAAAAGGTACATATTTGATTTGATTTGTTTGGCCCAAATTTTGTGCTCTGAAGTGTTTATATGTTCAAAATTAATGACATCTATCTCATACCAGTTATATAGCCATAATGTTTGAGATACCATTAAATTGTTGTCTGTAAACAACAGGAAAATATATGTGATCAACCTAAAAGATTATCCTCCTTTTAAAATATGAATGAGGGGGTAGGGAAATCTCTGTAACCGAGAAAAATAATTACACATTTTCTCCACATTCATTATGCTAGATTAGCAAGGAGAAAAAGAAATATGCAGATGAGGCGTTGATTGCAGAGGGATATATGTGAGCTGTGACAGGACCCCATCTGGCAGAGCTGGCATGCAGAGATTTGTTGCCATCTTGTCATTACAGTGAGCATTTTAAAACCACCCAGAGATGGTTCCACATTTGAAAAGCAGAGACTCCATCAGCTTTCAAATACTGTCCAGCATATTTGAATGGTCCCAACAGGTACCATTCTTCAGGTTTGCTCTCAGCCCAGCTACCAGCCACAGGCTCCACTCTTCCTTCCATGCCCTTTGGAAAACCTACTTCTTTTAACCTCTGCCTGCTGCTGGCTGCTTTTACTGTCTCTGCTTCCTCCACCAAAGTCCCCCTTTGGTGTCTCACTCCAGTTCCTCCCATCCCTCCCTGCCCCTCATGCTCCACGTTTCTCTTTAGTCCTGCTCAGGGGCAGAACAGCTCTTCCCTGCCTCATCCCTCAAAGGAGGGTGTCACACTCACTACCACAAGGCCAACAAGGTGATGATGCTTCACCCTGCTCCTGACAGGGCAGGGAACAAAGAACGATCTTCAAGCACTGAAATAAAAGTGATGAGCTACCGAGATAATGCAGACCTGCTGCCCACCTCCTTCACCCCAAGGGACACCTTCTTATTTGCTCCATGTATTTTGTTTTAACTGGCTCCTCCTCTGTGCTGATCAAAGCAGGCTGAAACCTCAAACTGAGAAAGATTTATCTTTCTGACTTTCCCTGCTCTGTGCTAATAATGTGGAAAAAATGAAATGTGACTTAGGACTGAAATCATTTCTGTGTCAGTGTAGTGTCTAATGTGTGGTAATATGGGACTAAAAAGCCTTTCCAGCTCTTCTTTGCTCTTCACTGAGGTATTATCAGCAAGAGGAACAAAGAAATATGGGAAACTTCACCACAGCAGTGTCGAAAGTGTAAAAAAGAGTGTAATTTGATTCAGTGCCTTCTTCTCTGAAACGAAGAACTGGGTGAAGAGTAAAACAAAAACATTGCTCCCAAATATGCCAAGCTTCCATTGTAATATTGAAACTGCATCTTCTGGTCCAGCAATATTCTCAGTTCACAGTCCAGTGACCATTAGAGGTACAGACACCACTTCAGATGCTGTACACCTGTTAGTTACAAAAGCTGGATGCTATACAGCATTGTCAGCATACAGATCAGATTCACCTACTCTACTGTAATAAGAGCTGGGCTTAGAGGACTGTGTATCAGCACAGCCATCACCACTGCTGTTCACTCTCTAGGTCAACATGAGCTGTCTCTAGCACAGGTTGCTCTGTGTGCTGTGACAGTAACCTGAGGTTTGATAAGGTAGGACAGACTGTCCTGGTGAGATCTTCCCTGAAGCACTGCATTGTTCAAAGAATATCACTGACTTCTTTACCAGTTGTGATGCCTGAATTGTATCTCTTCTGCTCAAGACCTAACATGGAAGAGGAACTACTGCACATCTGTAAGCCTGTCTAAACATGGCTTTCAGTGAGCAGATCTTGTCTGCTTTGGTTTAAAAAAAATGAATTATCAGAAATCCTTTCTCATGCACTTAATTGCAGTCAACAATGAAATAATCATTTTATCATATTTTTGAACACATAAATTAAATATAGGGCTTTAAACTTCCCACTCAGTAAGACAAGTCTTCCTGACACCACATTTTCCTTCGGCTTTTTCCTGAGGTGTCCAGGACCAGACACAATATCCTCACAAGAGTCTCACTAATCCCTTCATGCAGGAACATTGTCACCATTGCAGTTCTCTGCATTCTTGTGCATATACATTCATTCTGGATCACAACAGCTGCTTCAACTGCTGCATTTACTGCAGCCTTACCTAACTTAATTTTGTAGCCATTACCTCCCTAAACTCAGAGCTTTATCCAATAAAAGGAATGAGAGAATGCAAACCTTGACCAGATGATATACAAAAGCTGACTTCTGGGAATGTGAAGCTCAGCATACCTCTTAGTCAGCTCCACTTGAGACACTAATTACATGGTGTTGGTATCTGACTTGCTCGCATGCCTTCCTTACAAGCTGCAGTCAATCTTCCAGCTGCTTGGCCTGCTTCTCTGGGCTGCCCAGAATGGGCTGCATGGACATCATCACAGTTGAAAATTGTGAGTATCATTAGGGAATACATCACCCAAAGTGGTTCTGATGAGCAAAGAAAGGATCATAATTCTTTTCAATTTCAGCACCATGGTTTAAGAGACATGTTGCCTAGGTGGAGGGATAGAAGAACAAAAATGAGAGTTGGAAATTATAGTGCAAGGCAGCTCTCAGTGCCTGCAGAGGCAGCAAAAGCAGGACAAGGTGACCTAAAGCAGGACAAGGTGACCTGAAGTAGGACAGCTTAGCCATCTTACAGTCTTCCCAGTGACCAGCATGGTGCTTGTGGAAAGGTTTGCCAGGAGCTGTGCAATGTCAGCATCACATGAATGGGAGACGGAATCCCAGAGAGAAGGAAGACAAAAGGCCTGACCAATTTTTGGGTCTCTGCACATAGGCATGGTGCAGAACATACTGCCCCTGAAGTTATGGATTCCTGTAAATTAAGGGATAATTTCACCTCCATCATTATAGGGCCTGTCCCTTGCAGTGGGTGCAGTGTGGGCCAAGAAGGAGCTTTATGTTTGCTATTCACCTCAGTGAACAATATTATAGAATCATAGAATTGTTAAGATGGAAAAAGACTTCCAAAATCACCAAGTCCAATCTTTGCCTGAACACAGTTAATGCCAACTAAATTATAGCACTAAGTGCCACATCCAGTCATTACTCCTCCAGGGATGGTGACTCCACCACCTCCCTGGGCAGCCTATTGCGATGCTTAACTACCCTTTCAGTGAAGAAATTATTCCTAATGTCCAATCTGAACTCCCCTTATGCAGCTTGAGTCCATTTCTTCTCATCCTGTTGCTCGTTGCCTGGGAGAAGATACTCCCACCTGGCTACAACCTCCTTCCAGGGAGTTGTAGAAAGTGAGAAGGTCTCCCCTGAGCCTTCTCTTCTCCAGGCTAAACACCCCCAGCTCCCTCAGCTGCTTCTCACAGGACTTGTTTTCCAGATCCCATTTTCTTTTTCTCCCCCATCTCCTTGTCGTTGTCCTTCTTGGACACGCTCCAGCACTTCAATGTCTTACTTGTGAGGGGCCCAGGACTGGACACAGGAATTGAGGTGTGGCCTCACCAGTTCCAGCTACAGGGGGACAATCACTGTCTTGATAAAATTGCTGATACAAGCCAGGTGCCATTGGCCTTCTTGGCCACCTGGGCACTCTCTTGCCCATGTTCAGCCACTGCCTACCAGCACCCCCAGGTCCTTTTCCTCTGCGTAACTTTCCAGCCACTCTTCCCCGAGCCTGTACTCTTGCATGGGTTTGTTGTGATCCTGGTGCAGGACCCAGAACCTTGTCTTATTGAACCTCTTACCATTGGCCTCAACCATTGATCCAGCCTTGGCCCATTGACCCAGATCCCTGTGGAGAGTCTCCAGCAGGTCAGCACTCCACCCAACTTCATGTTGTCTGCAAACTGACTGAGGGTGTACTTGATCCCCTCATCCAGGTCATCAATAAAAGTATTAAGCAGGACTGGCCCAAATACTGAGCTTTGAGAAAAGCCACTAGTGGCCAGCCTCAAGAGGATGTAAATGTCAACTCCCCTGGCAAGATCTCTGTGCAGTCAGCAGAGGTGAACGTGCCGCAGGAGCAGCTCCCCTTCCATCCCAGCTCCTGCAGCAGCAAACTGAATGCACTCTGTGTTTCTCTGTATCAGCCAGCATTTCCTACCACTACGCAAAGCTGATTTCTCTCCACTATAATGAATACAGGGAAGTTAAGTATATGCTGGCTCTTACTGTCTACCATGGGAATGGATTAAAAATCACATACTGTTGTCTGGACTTGTGGGAATGGCACTGAGTTTTGTGCCAAAGATAAAATTTTTAACTTGGCTTTCACTCCATAGTGAGTTATATGCAATGAGTGTTGCTTAAAAGTCAAGGAAATTGCCAAGGCTAAGTCAGAAATTTATCAGTCATATGAGCCTGTGCCTAGGCCTTATAAGCTGGTGAAAGCAATAAACAAGGATTGCTTACAGGTTATGAAGGTTGCCCAACCTTTCGGTGACCTTGGCCTGAGGTTTGTTTGTTTGAACATGGAAACACACCTACCTCCCCTGGTTTCACTTTTGGAGGCAAACACAAGCTCAGCCTCAGCACAGCCAAAGTGTGACTGCCATGGGGGCCACCAGGTCAAGGTATTTCTGTTCACAGCCAGAACGCTCTTCTGCTAAACTAAGGCTGCACCGAATCACCTTGTGCTGGAAAGGAAAAAAAAAAAAAAAAAAGAAAAATTGAGGAAGGAAGCAAAATGTTGAATATTGAACAACCAAAGAGAAATACCAAACTGCAACAGACAGCAGCTGCTGAAATACACACTTGTTAGAACCTAAAATTCCAATGATCAATAAGGTACTAAGTGCAGGTGCAGCAGAAAACAAAAAGATGGCTCTGACCATGAACTTCTGGATGGGATGGTGATACTGTTAGTGTCCACTATTTCTTCCTGTGATCAAGTAGAAAGGAAATTCATGAAGTGTATACTTCTTTTCTCAAGGAGACGGTGAAAACCATGGAAGGGTTGATGGTCTGGGGCCTCTGCTCTCCACTTGCCACAACACAGCTGGTGAGAAGAGACAAGCTGTCATAGTGAAGGAAGCCACCTGCATCTGGGCATAGAAGGAGAGCAGGCTCTGGCCTCTGTGAGGAGTAGGAAAGGCCAGGGACTGAAGTGAGACACAGGGACATTGAGACCAAGCCTGCATTGCTGCCTGGCCAAAGGCCAGCCAGAAGGCATGAGTGCCAGAGTGCTCATGTCTTGCTACCTGCTCTAGTAACAATACATTAAACTCACTAATTAAGGTGTGATATCAGTGTTCAAACATTCCTCCATGTCACAAAATCCTAGAACCACAGAATAATAGAACCACAGAAACCTTAAGGTTGGAAAAGACCTCTAAGATCATCAAATCCAACCATGACTCCAGTACTGCCAACTGTTCCATTTCCCTCTGAGTCTCAGATTCAGTAAATTTTATTAAACCTGCCTCCATGTACTCAACACACTTGAAGGAAAGACAGAAAAAAAAAGATAAGTGCTGGATGCTCTAACCACTGAGAATTGAGTGTGCAGTGAGATCCTCCACAACCACAGATACACCCCTTAGTGGTTCAAGATCATTATGTTAATGTGTACAAACTGCACCACACTTATCAGTGAAAATTTTTACTGCTTGCCAATGCTTCACTTGTTGGCTTCTCCTGTCAAGACCCCTTTTTGCATGCTAAAACATCATTTGTTTATGCTTATGTGAACTTTGCAGGGAAAAGAGAGTTGCACTGCAAATGGAACTGGAATCAAAGCTTCACACCTCAACTGTAACATTTAAGTTTCTCAGCTTTATGATTATTACAGAATAAAAAAAGATCAAAGTGGTGTCATCACTCTAGGAAAAGATTTTTAAGGTAGTAAAGTAAAAGAGAGGGTAAAAAAATAATTTCAGTAGGATTTGAACTTCTCAGTCACTGGAAAGCTTTTGAAACTCCCATGGTAAACCTTTTGTTACCTAAAGTTTATCTTGATTTTTCACAGCTGATCAACACCTTCCATTTGTCTGGAAGAAGCTGACTATGTATTTGAGCAAATAGAAGTGGATTTCTGTACCTGACTTTAGGAAACTATTTTGGAAGGGACTGTCCATAGTTTCTTCTGCAGAATGTTTTTTTCTATTTCACAGCCCCTTTGCCTAATTATGGGGCTACATGGGGCAGTTTTATGGATTAGCGTGGATTGCCATTCAGTAGTTAAGGGAAAATGTATGCGTAACATTTTTGAGAAATACTCAGAACTGGGAGAGATTTCGGTTTGATTCATTCAGGACTTGGAAAATGCACAAGGAGTGCTGATTTCTTTCTGCAAAAAAAGTCAGGAGAGGATTGGCAGTAGATGGAACTATGTGCCAGCATTGATAAGTGTAGTTTTGAAGGCATGCAGAGTCTGCAGCCTTCCCCTGTCCCAGAGCGGGTTGGTTGCACAGGTTCCCTTCAGGCTCACAGCAAAGAGGATGTAGACACCATCACAAGCATGCTTTGAAAAGACAAAGTGGAATCAAGCTACGTACAGCACACTGATTTGGAGCTATTGATAACAAACCCCACAAAATCTAACTTTTTAAGATAAGTAAACACTAGCTTCATTTCACAGAGAGGAAACTCACTCTGTGGCGTAAACTATGAATCCTGACAACATCTTGATCCTTTCAAAACTTTTTTTTCATCCACTCATCCATCAAATTCAAATACCTGAAAAGGACGAGAAACTTGGAACAGAAATTAAGCATTGTTTGTTAGGAAAGCAGATTGGAAAGAGCACCAACATTTTGCTGCATGGTTTGGAGATCTTTGTACTTCTGCCCACTGGAGACTTAATGAAGGCAATCTCACTTACAGTAATCAGTAGCTGAAGACACTAAATCCATAAACATGTACTTCCAGTGAAGTCATGCTGTCAAACAATGTTTGGAAAGGTCAGGATATTAGCTGACTGCAATGTTACATCATGAACCATGATTTTGTACTTAGAAAGTAATAACAACAATAAAACCTTTCATTTATCCTCCTTTCTGAAACCACAGAAAGGCCAAACAAAACAAACAAACAAACAATAAAAACCAACACCAAATCAACTCCCCTCCCCACCAAAGAAAAGCAATTTCTTAATCTTGAGAATTTTTCATTTGCACTTTTATGTCAGTTTCACTTTATTTTCTCTAAAATTGATCTCACAGGTAAAACCATGATGTGAACACTGGATTTAACTAAGTAGCTGAGCGCAGCAGCAAGGCATGCAGGGTGGCAAATGCACCAGGAATCAGAACAGCACACAGCCACATTCTGTCTCTGCCACAAATATGCAGCTTTGGGTCCTACAATGGTGTGCTGGATTTGCCTCAGGCAGCTTTGCTATCTAACAGTGGTTTGCACTGTCACAGAAGTGGTATTTTAACAAACACATGCAGAATCTAGAAGTTTCCTGACAATTGGCTCATATGCACATACAAACGAGAAAATGGTGTTCAGATAGGAAGTTATCAAAAAACTATGCTTTCCTGTTTACATAGTGCAGCCAACACTTAGAGCTTGAAAAGTTTGCTATAGACTTAAATACTATTAAAATGTTCTTACTAATATAAAAATTACCAGCACTTCATGTGCACTGAACATCTGAGATTTTCTGTTCCAAGGCAAGAATAGGCAGCTGATGAAACAGAGGGTTCAATACTAGCTAACAACAGTGGACATACAAGCACTGGGGATTTATGGAGAGTTAAGCAACCTTATCTGGTTTGAACTGGTTATTTACTTGGGCTAGAAAGACTCAGAACAGAGATTTTTGAAAGATAAACAGGTTTGATATCTGATTTGCTGTTGGTGACTGAGGTCCATAAATGTTGCTTCCTCTGCCCAGAGGCAGTGGAACACTGTGGCAAGAGGGGTGTCTTCCTGCATGAGTGGGTTTTGTCACACATACCAATGAGGCAATGATAGCTTCCAGCAGTCCACCTCTCCTCATCTATTCTTAACAAATACTTGTAGGAGTAATATTATTTTTATATAACTATTTGAAAATTGCTGCTTAGTTTAGTTGCTAGAAACAACTGTACTTGAATGTGAAAGGATCAATTATTATTAATGTATGAATCAGAATACCTCTGCTCATTTCCCTCCCTTTTGTCAACACACATTAACAGAAATGTTGTAGTAATTTGCATTATCCATGCAAATTACTAAAACTATGTTGGACTGATATGTACAAACCTAAAATTAATATTCCAAAACCTAAGTCAAGTATATGAACCATGAGTACATGGCCACATCTTCAGATCAGTGAATGACTAGCAAAGATGAAAGGAGATACGATTTTTTTAAAAAAACATTTAAAACCATAATTTCAATAACTACATACAGTGATGGATTTGACAGCTCTGCTAATGATGTTTGCCATGCAATTTGCTCTGAAAATCTTTCATCTACTGTACAGCTACAAAAATCTAGTGCTTTCAAATCAGCTGCAAGAATTTACTACATCTGAAGCAATAGTCTACAATAGTTACTGAAGATGACAAACTCCAGATGATCACCTTAATTAAAACTCAGATTTTATACTAGGTTTCCTGTCTTCATTTGTTCCTTGTCTTCATTTAAACACATTACCTGACAGACTGTTTTGTTGTGTAAAAATAAACAAAGGTACTTCTGAAAAAAAACATTGACCAAGGCAGATTTTTTTATTTACCCTAAAGGAGCATGAGTGGTTCAGATAGATGTGGGTGCGACGTGACACTTTTGCCTGTGGTTTTTGTGCTAGAACTGTTTTATCTAATGAGCCACTAGCATGCTGGCAACCTGCTGCTGGTTGTACGTGTTGGGAATGAATGATTGTGGTCTGTATGTTTCTCATAGATCAGCACTCTATACTTAATTGCATAAGAGAAAACTTTGTCTTTTGAAGAAGTTTCACTTTTCACAGGTGAAAATGAAAAAATATAATGCTTGGCACGATGCACAGTTCTCTCTT
>JAWWEE010000085.1:61376926-61397207 GCA_035221455.1 Xenops minutus
CCCCGCCCCGCCCCGCCCCGCCCTGCCCAGCCCTGCCCAGCCCTGCCATGCCCTGCCCTGCCCTGCCCTGCCCTGCCTAGCACGGCTTAGCCCATCCCATCCCATCCCATCCCATCCCGGCCCGGCCGCCCTCGGGAGGTGGTAGCTGCGGACAGCTGGGCTGTCCCCGCGGGCTCCAGCGGCGGGTTCCAGGTGTGTCCGGACCGGGATGTGTCCCCTGCCCACCCGCACCCGGACCGGGTGTGTCCCCCCTGCCCGCCCGGCCCCGGCCCCGCCGCACCCCGTGTGCCCCAGTGCGCCTTGTTTGCGGGGCGAGAGGCTGAAGGGGTCGGGCTGGGCGCTGGGAATGTTGGATTCCTGGGCGGAAGGGTGTGTGTGCGGGCACGGGCTGCCCGGGCGCGGCGGTGCCGCGGGGCGGGGGCCGAGCAGGGTCGGGGCTGGCGCTCGGCGGTCTCAGAGCCCCCTTCCAGCCTGGCGAGTGCTGTGGCTCCGTCAGACACAGCCCTGCGGGAGAAAGGCATTAGCCCAGGGTGATTTTCGCAGGTCGTTCACATAGCGGCACAAATGACTCTGTTGGCGCAGCGTGAAAAGGGGGAGGGAGAGGCAGAAGTGGCGAGAAGGGCTCTGTCGGTCCAGATGTGCGCTGGAGTGCGAGCAGGGCTCTTTCCAAGGGCCGTCCGTGTGAGGCTCAGGAGCATTCCTGTGCCAGGACAGCTGCTCCCGTGGGAGCCGAGCCGCATCTGGAGCGAGCCTCGCCGGTACGGCTCTCCCCTCACCTCGTGTTTGTATTAACTCGTCCGTGTTGGACAGTCTGGAACAATCACGGGTGGTTCCCGTGCTCCTGTTGGGAGCCTGGGCAACAAAACCATCCAGCATAGTGCGTAAAGCTTCTTTATGGAAAAATGCACACCCATGGGGATTTAAATTGGCCAGATTCTTCTGGAAAATATTTATATTTTATTTACTTTTTCGGGTACTTTTCAGTGCAATACAGAATCCTAAACGATTATTTATCCTGCAAAAGGCAGGAACAAGAGGACCTAGTGACAGGCTGACAAGAAACTAACCATAATTTTCAAAAGTGACAATAAGAAACAATTGACACAACTTGGAATGTTATGGATTCTGTAGAAGGAACAAAATTCCTCAGATTAAATCTTTATGCTTTTTCAGAAGGTGTGCTTTAAATAAAATCCTTGAGAATGAGTAAGAATAAATGTATAACTGACCAGGTATTTATATATGTTGAAAAGGTCACTCTAGAATCAATGGCACATGAGTGAATGAAGTAACAGGAAACTAACTTCAAGAGAGGGGAAAGTACTTTCAAGGCAGATGTCTAAACGAATATTTATATTCTTTTAAAAATTCAAAGTTTTGTGTATATCTGAAGGTATAAAAATAGGGGGAGAAAAAAACGCTTAAAGTTTTAATATGACACTATTTCACAGTAGGCTGAAAGTGGTGGTAGTAGTGTGAAGGTAGTAATACTACCCCCATTAGTAGTGAGTATATATACTATCAGAGTGTCTTTCTGGTATGTCAGGGTGCAACAAATGTATTGTAGCTTTCTCATGGAATTTTTTCCTTAGCTCCAGAAAGCAATGTATATGTATTTATGTTTATATATAGTTCAGTGTTGCTGAAGGTAGTCATTAACAGAAGTTTATGTTGATTTCAAACATGCAAAGCAGAACTGATTTATATTAAGGATAGGACTTCTTTTCATATCACCTCTGACTTTGAAAAGCTGGTACTTCCTGTGTCTCTAGATTTTTTTTTTAAGAAATATATTCCCTCAAGTTCATTATCATATTCAGTGAATTTTTAAACACCTGGTTTTGTTTAAAAATAACATGAATTCTTCTATTGGCTGAGATGACATATTAAAATCTTACTCAGATAAGCTAGAATTATGAGAAAGATGTGAAAATTCATATTTAAATTCAGTAGTGGTTTGCATTTAAATCTGTCTTAGGTCGTAACATTAATGCAGCTTTCTTTCAGAATTCGGGGTAGTGGTAGAATAATATATTAATCAAATTTTACTTCATTTCTGAATTTAAGAACTTGGAAGATGTCTGTGTTTTGCACTGTGAAAGTTGAGTCCAGACAGCATTTAAAGGAAAATTCTAGCAGACAACAAATAGGGTAAGTGTTTCCCTAATTCTACCCTTGCTGCAAACACTAGGGTTTTCAAATAGGTGTGTTCTGTGTTCCCTCAGTTTTTTTACTTTAATTTTCCTAGGAATGCCAGTTGGAATATCCTGGACATTTCAAACTGATTTTTCAAAGCATATTAGACAGTAGTACTGGGTTGTGGAATGCATGTGAATTTTCCCCCTAAAACTCTGTCTTTATTTTAAACTTCATACATCTTCTTGTGGACTTGCTTTGAAAGAGGAGAGGGTTGTCTATGGGCTGAATTTATAATAGCCTAAGGAAGAGAAGCCATCAGACAACAATCTGATAAGCACAGAAATCAAAGTGTCCGGGATTATCTGTTACATTTCATTCCTTTTGCCCTCCAGTGAAAGAAACTGCATATATGAAGAAGACAAAAAACAAACATTGTAATCAAGCCTACAGATTTTTTGGACATTAGTTTTGAATAAATGGGCATATAGTGGTATCATGAAGAACAAGAGGGCAAAATCCAGTTTTAAAAGTGATTATCAGTAAACTTCTGTGTTTATCACAAAAAGACAGTCAAAATTCTTCAAAATGTTCGAGGTAATAAACTGAAGGGGAAGTTAATTAGGAGGAATCATTTACAACTTAATACAAAGAAGATTAAGAAAAGTCAAATGGAGCAGTACCTGAATTCTTAAATTCCATTTAGATGAAAGCTGTGCAGACAGTAATAGCACTAAACTGATACAGAGTAATTAAAGACTGTGTGGGTTCAGGAGTTTTCTTTTTCTGCACCAGAATTTGTTGCTGCATAAACAAGACTGTTTATAAATATACTTAATTTATGTGATTTTATGGTTTATATTGTTTGCTTGTCTTTTCTCTCTCCTGGGAAGTTTTGATGAGGCTAAATAGCCTCCTCTTCTCCTGGGACTTCTTTTCACTTTTCCCTCTTTAGTTTGATTATTCGTTTTACTTAATGTTACTTACCCACTCTGACATGATCAAATGATCATGTCCTCTTTGAAACTTAGTTTGGGCTATATTCATCCTTCACAGACTCTGCTCTGTTCACCTCTGGGTCCTCATGTCTACACCAAGGACAAAAAAATTCAAACTTTAAACAAAAAATCATGGTCTTGAGGTTTGTGCTTATCCCACTTTTCCACAGCCACTTGCTTGGTGCATCTTTCAGCTCCATTATCCATACTGTCTCTTAGAACAGCACTACTCTGGAAGCCCACCCTGGCTTCTGCCTTGGGTTCCTCTGTTGCCACAAGACTACAGTTACGTTGATTCAGAGGTCATGTTTGTCCAGTTCATTCTCTGGTCTCTGGCAATGATCAGTAACAAATTCTGGAGAAGAAATAAGGGCAGATAATGTACTGAAACTTATTAGCATATACTGTGTTGCCATGCAGAATGTTCTTGCTGCCACCACTGATTGTGGTAAAGGACTTTATAGATCTACATAAGCTAGTACAATTAACTTTTCCTTCCATGAGCACATACAGACAGTTCTAAATCTTTGTAAAAGTTTAATATTGGCAGTGGTCTGCGGTAAGTTATACCATAATTTAATCTGGATTTATATGAACAAATTAGATTACCCTTCATTATGTGAAGAAGCACATTGTTTTGTGTATTTTGAAGCTGCATCCTCTGCTCATCTTTTTCAGCTCTTCAGCTGTTCTGTTAAATAAGAGTATTAGTCATCTGGTTTGCAGGTTGAAGTGATGCTTCAGGTGCTGTCTTGCTTCCAATAGCTGTATAATAGATATACTTTATATTGACCTTTACTGCCTATCTTTGTTTTCTCTCTGTACTGGTTGTGGGGTTGTATCTCTGGAGAACTGTGGTTAATATGGCTTATTTAGCTCTTTTTATTATCTGCAGAAATAATGCCAGGGTGTGAGTCTGCAGTACCAGTACTGTAAAAAAATTCCCCCACTTTAAGTAGTTGTAAAACAAAGATTGGCAATGCTAATGTGGCTACATACAATATACATGCAAAGTCTGCAGTTACTGCTTAAATAATGTCTTTATACTGTATGCACGTGTGTCACCCATGTTCAAATACCAATGAGAATGTATGATGCAGCCTGGAAAATTTCAGGTATGCTGTGTGCAGGAAAATATTATAACTGGGTGCATTGTTTTCTGTACCACAAAGTGGATTGTTAGGATGTAGGTTCAGCTTGAGTAAATCTCAGTAAGTTACTGGGCAAGATGAAGGCAAGAGAACCGTAGAGACATTTGGGCACTATGAAGAGACAGGATAAAATGTTTCCTGTGTGAGGAACAACTGTAGTGTTATGGCTGACTCATGTTTTAAATCTTTTCCATGCTGGTAACCAAGTAAGGAAGGAGATAATTTAATCTTCTTAAGTGAGATCCATAAGTCTCTTGTAGTATCTAAGACAATGTGGTTCCATTTAGTTCAGTTATAGCAATTGCACATTTAAACCAAGGTCTGAAGGATTTTTCAGCTTCAAGTGAGAATTCAGTATCTCTAGAGCGGTGCATTTGTCAGGAATTACAATCCACTACAGTAGGTAGTGGTATATCATATAGAATAACATTTGAATATTGATGCTGTAAGACTATTTAAGGACTTAGTAAAGCAGAGGGGTTTTTTGGTTTTGTGTTGGTTTTTGTTTGGTTGGTGAGGTTGGGTTTTGTTGGGTTTTTTTGGTTTGGTTTGGTTTTTTAAACACATTACTGTCTTCCATTGATTACTGACTTTAATTGAAAGTTTTTGCAGAGATTCTGTAGCTTTAAGGTAGACAGTGTTTCTTAACCATTTCAGGAGCAAAGGGACACTTCATACAGAAAGGACCAAAACAGCAAAAGCTGAGTGTAAATGATCGAAATAAAGAACCAAACTGCCTGACAAATTGAAAATTCACATAAGCACAATAAAAGAAAGTAGAAAGCTTATTAGAATGTCTCCAAATAACAAATACATACATGTCTTAAGGACACAGCAAACTATGGGAAAAACAGAGACTGGAATGTAAATACAGATTTAAGTAAGTGTGTGAAACAAAGAATTGAGGAATTAAGGACATTTTTATTTTGAAGATGGTGCTGTGATGCCATTGAATTTGATTATCCATTCTGCGCATCTCATTCTTCTTAATAGTTTATTTTGGGGTTTATTACCACTTTTCTTCCTGTATAGTAATTTTTTCTGTCAGAAAGTTGGAGATTCTGGGTGGAGGATTCCATGATTCCTTAGTGCGACAGTAGGAGTAATTGGGAAAGCACTAGGCAAGGGGTAAAAGAAGTTGAAGGCTAGAGACTGGAATTGAATAAATATTAATCAAGGAATATGACAGGTACAGATAGGTAGCCAAGAAGTGGGTTCTGTCAGGGATGGAACAAAGGGGAGCAAGGTGACACAAATTTCCTTAGTTCTACAGCTTGAACAGAGCTTTGAAATTCTGACTCACTGTTTACCTTAGGTAACTGTATGTACAACATACTGTCAAAGGATGGGTTTAATCGGTCCAGTAATTGCCGGCATCTACACACCTATCTGTGTCACAAAACAGGACTAAGTTTTTTCTTGTAGTCACTTCTTTATGCACAGAATTGTTTCATTCTTGGTGTAAAGGAATGAAAGTTCTCTCCAGCTGGCTGTTAAATAAAAAAGAAGGCAGCTAAGTAGTAAGTAAAGTTTAGATGGTTCATTTTTGTCATACACAGTTTAACTCAGATTATGGCATAGTGTTTCTGCAACATACAAATCAAGTTAATAAATCAGATTTTTCTAGACAGCTACGAATTTTGAGTATGCAATTTTATGGTTGGTTTACTTTATATACAGTGGTCTGAAATATTTTGAGTGTTATTTGGAGTACTCACAAAGACTCTTCAGTTATTATTTTACCTTTATCATTTAATAAATGCTCATTAACTGCATAATTTGTCTTAGATTTTTTTCACTGTAGCTTTTGCCTAACATTATTGAAGAATTCATGTAAGGTAACTAGAATCCTTTTGGATGCTGCTGGAATGCAACTGCTTTTTTTTTTTTTTTTAGAAATAGTACAGCTATTATGTACTAACAATTCTGTTCAATTATGTTTTTAGAGTATAAACTTAAGAATAATGCGTCTGTTTTGGAGCAGAGAAAGAATGCAAGTAAGCATAATGTAACTAAGTGATCTGG
This sequence comes from Xenops minutus, assembly GCA_035221455.1. NCBI lineage: Eukaryota > Metazoa > Chordata > Aves > Passeriformes > Furnariidae > Xenops > Xenops minutus. The sequence goes on from JAWWEE010000085.1 coordinate 61,383,237, forward strand.
AATTTGGCTAGCAGACTTGCAACAAATGCCAGCGCTTAAAAGCTTTGGATAGTTGTTCTTTCTCATTATGTTGAATGAGAACATTGGTCAAGCATGCTGTACATTGGAAGTGTTCCTGGTAGAACATCAGGCTTTCACTATTGTTCTTTAATTCACAGTACTTAGCTAATTAGGGTAAATGTGATCATGTAAATAGTTAAAATTAAAGTGATGTTGATGTAACTCAAAGGAGAGACTGTGGGCTAACATGCCGATTTGCATCTTTTAACAGTAAATTAATGTCACATCATGGCATGATAATGCTAGTACACAGAATGTAACTTCTTTTCTACAATAATGATTTATCTTTTAAGTTGCTCATTTCCCCCCTTATGACAGAATAAATATGTTCTTAGGCTGATTGCAGTGGATATTTTCCTTTCTTCTTGATCCAGTGGATATTTTCTTCTGGAGTGTAAGAGTTGCTGATAATGATAGAGATAGTATTGTGCTTCTGTCTAATCACTACCAAAATACAATTTTGTTTAAAAAAATTGTTGAATTATTCATAAGCATTTTCTTTTTCAATTGCATGCACTCTTGACTCAAAGATTCAAACAGGAAGAAACAGCCTGCTTTAAAATAAGTGAAATTCTGTTAAAAAATTTAATTTAATTCAGAATGACTGAACACAGGCCCTAGTGAGAGATGCAAACAAAAACCATCCAGCTGTTCGTGCTTTAAATTGTGGCACAAGTGAGCATTTTAAAGAAATTATAACTTAAGGACTGGCACGGTGATGCATTGATTGCCTTACTATTACTGATGGATCACTTCAAATCGTGTAACATATAGAACCCGGAGTAAGACTTTAAAATAGGGTTACTCTGCCTCTGATTTTCTCCAGCTGTTTTACCACTTATTCCCATTTCCAACTCTTTTTGCTCTGCTGATTCTTATTCTCTCCTGCAATCAGAATCATTCTTACCCGTATATTTCCATTTATTTCCTTCCTCGTATTCCTAAGGTCTTTGCATTTGATGATGTGTCTTTTCCTCTTCATCTAATGCCCTAATTCTTCTGTTCTACTAAGACTCATAGGTGCATTTTGTTTTGAAAGTAATTTATACACATCCTGAATTATGTGTTGTGTCATATTCCTTCCCCAGAGGGATGGTAGATGTCCTGCTTAATCCCAGAAAAACGTTGTATAAATGAGATTTAAAATTAAAACCCATGAAAATAATAGCTGAGCTGTCAGGTATACACTAGACCAGCTGGTGAATATTCCAGTTCTAAAAACCCCTTATTATTAGACAGAATATCTGTTTCCTAAGCACTTTGGGAAAACATTGATCCTGTATTCTCAAATCTACATAATTATGCCTGTGTTTTTGTGCCTTTTTCTGAACATATGTTATCAGTTCTAATTTTTCTTAGTCAATTTATGTTCAAAGTCTGGCACATCTTGTTTTTACCCTTGGATTTCAAAAACTCTTTTCTCACCTGTAGCTCAGCTAGTTGCCAGTGTGTTTATCTTTTTAAGCAGAATGAATGCTCCCAAACAAATTGTATCAATTACAAGTTCTTTTTTAGCAGCATTTGTCAGAATGAATCATGGACAATACCCGGAATGCACTGTTTTCTTCCTGCCTCTTCTGAATTTGAAGTAGCATTTTTCTGGATATACACTCAATAGCCCTATCTTTGGTGTCAACAAAGAGGTTACTTTTTCTTCCTTTCACTGCTGCTTTCTGACAGTAGAGCTCATTCTGTCCTCTTTTACCTCTCACCATACTGCTACTTCTCTTTCAAAATAACAGATACAGATGTTCAGGTTGCAGTATTCAAAACAGCTGTTTTAACTGCAGTTATAATAGTGAGTATCTACTGATATTTGAGATCTTCTTATACAAACACTGGTAAATCTCCAGTAGAATTTCTTCTTTGTTTGAAATTCTGTTCAGTTGAGGATTTGAAGATTTACTATAACCTCGAATAAAATTCTTGCTTTTCCATTTAATAAATTCTTTTTCATTTTAAAAATTAAAATTATCACATTTTCTGTGACAAGAATTCTCTTGTATGGTAATTAATAAAATACTTAAATGAAGTCGACTTAATCTATCTTTTGGTCAGTTTACCATTGGATAGCAGCAGAAAATTTGTTCACTAAAGGTGCAGACACATAATCAATATATTCTTCACACATCAGAAGAATCTTAGAGAAGCATTAGTCCTTATCCTCCATTTAGAGAAAGGTGTCTTTCTATGATTTAGGTGTATGTTTTTTGTTTCTGTGAGGGTATAATTCTTCATCATTGTATTTGGAGTAAGAAAAGGCCCACAGCTCTAAAAGGCAAGTGCATTTGCATTTATTTTAACTCAAAGAAATCCTGTCTTTTGCTTTGATTTTTCTTTGTTTTCTGGTTGGTTCGTTTGTTTGTGTGTTTGTTTTTGACAGTTTAATGCATAGAATGGGCCATGTGAAACACAGAAAAATAGTTTTAATTTTTAAACAAAAAACCAGACAGACTTTAAGGCATCAAATTAATCTCATTATCAGTGTAGGCCATGTAAACAAAATTTAATGTTATAACAAATAATATGATCCATGGAACCTAAGATTCATATAATTCTGTTTCTGGAGTTACACAAGTGCTTCTTGTGATTAGCTGCCTAGGGAACCTCTGTTCAACAATCACTGTTAATTAATGTTTTTAACAGTTTCAGTTCCATGGTCAGAGAAGAACCAGATATAAAATGGCAAACAAAAGCCAAAATGCAAATAAATGAAGATTCATAAGAAAAATTACGTGTAGATTGTGTATGGGTGCACAACCACATGTGTATATGTTTTTAATTATATTTTTTTTTAAAACATGCAGTGATTTTGAAAGCTCTTTTGCAAACACAATGTTGTGTTTCAAGAAAAATACTTTATTGCTACAATGGTGTTTCTTTCCCATAAAGTTAGTTATTTTAATGAAAATAATTACCTTTTTCTCCCTAAATTTTAAATGTAATTCACTGATTTAATTATGCTTTTTCTTCCATTATGACATTGTTAAAATTTGAATAATTATTCCAATACAACTTCTTTAAACAGTTTTTGCGTCTCTTCCAACTGAAATGTTCTTTTCTGTTCTGTTTTGTTCTCCTATCCTGTCCTATCTGTGTTTTGAAGGTGTCACACATGATCTTGTTTGTGCAAAAGGAAGAGAATGAGTATAGCAGTTTTTAATATCTCTGGCTCACTTTTTGGGAAATAGAGGCAGTAACATTGCTTTCCTCATGATAATTTTTGATAGAGAATTTGTTTCCATTGTCCCCATCACTTACTATTTGTGAGCTACTACTTACAACCTTTTTGAAAGATTAAATTAGGTATTTCCATCCTGTCTATAAGATGCCAGCATGTAGAACAGCAGCTGCTAGAGGTGTAGTTTTTCAGTAATTCTTACATTTTGTTGCACTTTGTTATTTATTATAATCTGTCCATACTATGTATGACACAATTTTTAAAATATGTTTGGGGTTTTTTTTCCTTCATCTTTATAGCTTCTGTTTGCCTGTGATGTCTGTGATCTTCACTAGTGAAGAGTACTTTATTGTTGATCACTCTTTTTCAGGGAAGATCCCTTACAGGGTTCACAGTATGCAGGTGTGGTTCAGCCGTGGGTTATAATGCCATAAACTGTAATGTGGAATTTAACAAGTAGAAAAAACCCCATGTTTCGCAAGGTGATAAACTAAAGGAAATTCAGGACAAGTAATGGAAGCATAAATTATGTAATTACTAAATAATGGAGATGTCAAATCTTATATAAATCTATATAATTGCAGTTTGCCTCAGCAAGAGATATTTGGAGGTATGTTACTTACAGGAAAAAACACTTGGGAGTTGAGGGGTGTTTTGGGTTTAATCCAAATGTGCCTTCGGTCATCTTCTGTAAAATACACGTGGTAGAGAAGTAAGACACAATGATAATGCTAAATCTGTTGAAAATTCTCTTGGCCCTTCACTATGTAACAGCCTGGGCTGAGGTGTACTGGCCATAACCTGTAAACATACCATTCAGAAATTTGTGCTGACTTCTAATGGTGATCCATATTTGACTTGTTTAGAAATCAATCCTATCAGGAGACATTTACAGTTACCCTGATGAGAAAGTTACAGTTATCCTCCTTATCACAATGTGATGCTGAAACTGTTTTACTCGTGTCTTATAATTGTTACATAATTGTCTCCTGACTATTTTCATGTAGTTGAAAGACTTGTCTCAGTTTCTGAGGTTGTTTTCAGAGTTGAAGCACAAAAAGGGAGAAACAGAAAGGGAGATAGGGTAAAATTCTAAATTATTTAATTTCTTCTTTTGCATGCATAGTCCTTGTATGGATCAAGAAGTTCTTAAGAGAACTGTAGATATTATGTCATATTATTCCTTTTGCAAAGCTTATTTATCCTTCTGTTTTAGACACCTAGATAAAGTGTGTATATGTGTTCCATATATATTCCATTTATATGCTTAATGCTCTAATTGTAATTCTCTGGAATAATGTGTGGGAAATAAATGGAATAACAATTTGAACTGTGTTGTGGGGAAGAGCAAAATTCCTAAAAATAAAAATAGTAAAATCCCTGTAAAAACAGTTAAAAACCCTGTGCTTCTGTGAGAAGTTCCATTTTGGACCCTAACTGAAGAGAGCTGACTGATGCTCCCCGCCTGGGTTTGGCTACTTTTGGGAGCCAACCAGGTGCGCAAGGGATGTTGCCGGGCCGATTTGCAGGGGATTAAAGAACCCCCATGGATTGCAGCGACCCGGAGCAGGCAATGCAGAGGCAGGGCAAGCAGGATGGGCACAGCCACTCTCCTGGGTCTTGCTGGTGGGTTCTGTGGTAGGTGTGTGTGGTTTGTTTAGTGTGGTGGTTTTTTATTTGTTTGTTTGGGGGCTTTTTGTTTGCTTGTTTATTTTCTTTTTTTTTTTTTTCTCAACTAGATCCAGCAACAGTTTCCAAACTGTCAAAAAACCATTGCTGCTGGAGTGCGCTAACCCAGACAGAACCCCCCCAAGAAGGACACAGCTGTCCAGATCAGTGGCTGCACGGTGTGTCTGAGCCTGGTGTTAGTACCGGAGGACAGTGCAAAAGACACCTGCGTATGGTGCAATCAGGTGAATGATTTGCTCTATTTAGTGGCAGAACTTAGGGAAGAAATAGAGAGGCTGAGGAGTATTAGGGAGAATGAAAGGAAAATAGACTGGTGAAGTTGCACCCTTTCAAACCCAAAAGAAGTTCAGCAGGACTCAGAGAAGCCCTGTTCTGCCTGCCACCAGGCAGATGGAACAGACTAAGTAGATGGAGGGGAATGGAAACAAGTCCCTGAATGGAGAGGTAACAGAATCTCCTCCCAAACCTCATTACCTCCCTGGGTGCCCTTACAAAATACACATGAGGCCCTGGACCTAGAGTGTCAGGCAGATGACTCTCAACAAAAAGATCTGTCTGGACGGTCTCCCATTTGCACCCTTTCTAATAGACAAATCACAACCGCAGCCATTAAGAAAAAAAGAAGGGTAGTTGTAGTGGGTGAGTCTCTTCTCAGGGGAACTGAGGGCCCTGTGTGCTGACTGGACCCATCCCACAGGGAAGTCTGCCGCCTTCCTGGGGCCTGAGTGAGGGATATTAGCAGAAGATTCCCTGACCTAATTCAGCCCTCTGATTATTATTCTCTGTTGGTAGTCCTTGTTGGTAGTAATGAGATTGATGAAAGAGGTACCAGGGTAATTAAAAAGGACATTAAGGACTGAAAGGACTTCCATCCTTCCTGTTGATGGAACAGGAGCACAGGTGGTGTTCATTTCAATTCCTGCAGTAGCAGGGACAAATGAGGAGGGGAGTAGGAAAATTCTTTTTATTAATGATTTGATCACGATCATGGAAATGTGATGGGATGACTGGCATGACTGGAATGCTGCAAAGAATGGCTTCATGCTCTTCAGAAGAGATGGGCAAGGTAGGAGAGATGGAGGGGAGGCTTTGCATGCTAGGGAGCCTCTTGACTCTGTAGAGCTTGAGATCAATGGAGATAACGTTGAGTGCTTATGGGTCAGAATCAGGGGGAAGGCCTACAAGGCCAACATTCTGGTGGGAGTTTGTTACACACCACCCAACCAGGATAAAGAGGGTCATGGATTATCCTTCAAGTAGCTGGTGGATGTTTCAAAATTGCGCTTGTTGTTTTGAGTGACTTTAACATGCTGGATGTCTGCTGGGAACTCAACACAGCGGAGAAGATGCTGTCTAGGAGATTCCTAGAGTGTAAAGAGGACAATTTCCTGTTGCAGCTGATAAATGAACCTATTAGGGCTAGGGCCCCGCTAGATCTGCTGTTTGCAAACAGAGGAGGGCTGGTGGGAGATGTTGGAGGCCATCTGGGGTGCAGTGACCTTGTAATGGTAGAGTTTTCAATACTCAGTGAAACAAGGAAGGACATCAACAAAACCCTGGACATCTTGAGGGCAGACTTTGGCCTATTCAGGAGGCTGGTTCAGAGAGTACCTTGGGAAACAGTCCCTGAAAGCAAAGGGGTCAGGAAGCATGAACATACTTCAGGAAAGAACTCTTGAAGGTGCAGGAGCAGCTGTCCCTATGGGCTGAAAGGTGAGCTGGTAGGGAAGACGACTGACCTGGCTGGGCAGGGAGCTTTTGCAGGAAATTAGGGAAAACAAAGATAGTTTATTGCCTTTGGAGAAAAGGGCAGGCGACTCAGGAAGTGTTTAGGAATATAGTTAGGTCATGTAGAAAGAAAATTAGAGAGGCAAAACCACATTTTGAACTTAATCTAGTCACTTCAGTTAAAGTTAACAAAAGGTGTTTTTGTAAATACATCAATAGCAAAAGGAGTGGCAATTAAATCTCCTTGCTTTGTTGGACATGGAGGGGAACAGAGTTACCAAAGATAAGGAAAACACCTTCTTTGCCTCAGTTTCCAGCAATAAAACAGGTGGTCTTAGAATAACTGGCCTCCTGGAGTGGTAGTCTGGGACAGGGAGCCAAATAGCCCCTCTGTCATCCAGGAGGAAGCAGTTATTGACCTGCTGAGCTGCTGGGATCCTCACAAGTCTTTGGGACCAGATGGGATCCATCCTAGGGGGATGAGGGAGCTGCCAGAAGAGCTCACCAAGCCACTCTCCATCATTTACCGACAGTCCTGGCTCACTGAGGAGGACCCAGATGACTGGATGCTGGTCAATGTTATTGACAAGTGTGTGAATTTTTAAGTACTCGGGAAGCATATTACCTTTATTTCTACCACCTTTCATTTTCTTCTGTTGTCCTTCACGTTTCTTTCTGCTATCCCTCATCTTTCTATGTTGTCTTATTTCCTCGCTGAAGAGAGGATTTTTTTCTGCTCTACTCAGTTCAGATTCCTTGTCTCTTGATATATATTTCATATTTCAGAAATACCAGAAGACTAAAAATTCTTACATATATTTATCAGTCTGTAAAACTCATTCTTTTTCTACATGGTTTTGTATTAGAGGTGTCTGGTTATGGCACTTAAGGGTACGGTTTAGGGGTGATTAAGGTGGTGCTGGGTTGACAGTCTTTACGAGATGATCTTGAAGGTCTCTTCTAGCCTTGGTGATTCTGTGATATTATGATGACTTCTGCATCAGGTCTTGGAAATGTAAGTAAAACTCCTAATCTAAATATGTAAGATGCCTCTACAAAAGAAAGAAGAAGATGTGTGAGTTTAAAGGAAATAATTTTATTCTAGGATTAGAGAGCTTAGCAAATCCTGTCAGCAGCTCTTTAACAATCTGATCTACAGCAGCCAGAAAAAAAATAATTTACAGAAAAAATGTTATCTATAAAGTTTAAATTGGGGATCAAAGAAGTTAAGCTTAGCAGCCTGAAATGTCATCCTTATGATTTTGTGAAGTATTGTCATTATGGACAGCTTAAAAAGACAGGTATATCAGAGTAAGTAACAGGTGACCATATTCTTTGCTAACTTACAATTTGTTAAGATAAAAAGAAATTTGCTATCATATGGCTTAGTGAACCTGGATTTATCACAGTGTTCTCAAAAACTGCTGATGTATGATAAACACATTCATTATGTAATATGAAACACATGAATGCTGTATTGCTGGCACATTGAAAGCTTGGAAATACTTCAACGCCTTCAAGCTAGAAGGTATGTAAAGCAGTAAGATAAAATCATTAATAATCAAGTTCTGGATAAAGATTACACAACCATTCTTGAAGCAATTCTCATTAAAGTGGTTTTTCTGGATAGGACATGATTTATAGAATAGGAATGCAACTTTCCCAGAGAATACAACAATGGCTAGTAAACCCAAATGTCACCAAATTAGAGGAAGAGGTTCTGATTAATTTTGGAGGGGGGGGGAAAGGTCACCATTTTCACTAGAATCTTAGGTGTGAAGGTGTAGAACAAAAAGATCAGTAGAGTTATAAAATAGACGAAGCATATGCCTTTTAATTCAGAGTCTGTTCATAAGCAGTGAGAAAGCAAACGTTTTTGAGAGAGAAAAGAGAATTAAAGAAAGTGGGGGCTATTTGTGTAGTTGATGAATGTTGATGTATTTGCTTGCTCAATCCTTAAAATGTTGGTACCCTAAAAATCTAACAAAGGATTCCATGATGAGTTATTTTAATGGAAAGATAACTCCATTTACCATATCTGTATCCCAGTCACACACAGATGCTTAACATGACTATGTTTTCTGTGCCCCAGTAAGATACTTGTTTATACTATTATAGCTGGTGGTCAGAACAGATGCATAGTAATTTGTTGTTGAGATACAGTGTAATCTATTTAAAGTATTTATATTTTCCTTTAATATTTTGGTTAGAGTACTCTACCATTAAAATTGAAGATCTACTTTCAGTCAGGTTGTAAACCTGGAAATTTTTTTTTCATATATGTGAGCAATTTTATTTCTGCTCTTACACAATTTAGTATTTTTTATTTACAATTTCAAATTGGTTATAATATGAAATTCTGGGATTTAGGCTGTGGGTTGTTTTTTTTTCCAGTTTGGGAGCTTGTTTATTATTTAATTCACTTTGTGGTAGATCCATTTTATACTTATTTTTCAAAGAAAATAAAATCAACTGCTGGGACACAAAACAGTAGTCCTTGCAACAAAATTCCAGCTGCATTAGGAACCAGTCTGACTTGACATTATAATAAATATGCTGGATCTCATTTGTGACAGGTGTGGCCCTTTGGTGGCTTATATAGACAGACTATTTGTTTAAATGAAGTAGAAAATTACATGTTGTAACTTATAGTTATTGCTAGCAATTAGTGTTTATTCTATTGCCATAACTCAGAAATCCATTTGTGATAGGACTTAAAAGAGACGATGATGCCAGAGAAAATGTGTGAGGTGAAGATTAAACTGTATTTTCTAGTATATTTTTTTCATTCTTAGTTTGGCATTTGACTTTAAACATGTTTTATTTGTAGCAGCTCATCAGTTAATATAACTGGGGACTAATTTTCCTGTAAACTACTATGTGTGCTGTTCACAGCTAGAGACTGAGCTATTCACTTATTCTATTGGCCCTACATAAACAGGGTGCATATAGTCTACCATTTGAGGGACAAACTCTGAAGATACCATAAAATGATTTGGATTGGAAGGAATCTTAAAGCTTATTTCGTTCCAATCCCTTCCACTGCACTGGAACAGCCCATCGAATCTGGCCTTGAATACTTCCAGCTTCTCTGGGCAAAATTAATCAAAATTCTTTGTCTTTTTTTGCAAAATACAGTGAACACCGAGTATTTCTTAATTCAGGAATGTCTTCTGAGTATTTCATACTGAAATGTCTTGCATTTTTGGAAGTGGAAATGGTCTTACAGTCTTTTAAAGCTGTATTCTTTGATTTTAAGTTCGTCTGCAACATGTTTTCTTAAAAGAAATCAAACCATGAGTGTCATCAGTCTAGAGCTCTCATATTACCTATTTCTCACTTTGATCCCACTCCAGTCAGTATTTTTCCATTATACAGTCTTGAAAATTTTACCTGTACTTTTGCTGTTAAATTACTTATTGTATGTACCTTAAGTTTCTGAATTTCCTTTGAATTATTTTAGATCAAGTGCCAAATTAAATGTTTTCATGAAATAGATGTGTTTTATGTATTTTTGTATGCTTTTACTTGGTTATTTTTTTTGTTTGCTTTTCTGTAATGGAAAGTACATAAATTATCTGGTTTTTGCAAGAATATGGGCCCTTTTGAACACTTAGTGTTAAATTTTGGAAGCAGGTCATCTGATTGTAAGGACAAACAAGACAAACGTGTACTTGCATTGTGGTGGGTTTTTTTAAAACATTGATAGATCATGTGTGTAAATGTTTTCAGTATTTTAGAGTAAAGTTTAGTGCATATATTTTTATGTGTATATGTATCTATATAAACATTTATATACATCCAAAGTGGTACACCTTCTACATTAAGCTATCTCATTATAAATCTGAACCCTAGAGTTGTGAGAAAATATTCATCATTACTGGCTTACTGTCACAAGTGAGTGTTTTAAGGTCACTCAAAGAATCACCAGCAAAGGTATCAGCAAAAGCGGGTTCAATATTAAAGTGAAAGTGCAGCAAAGGTTATTGCCAAAGTTCATTCTACTTACTAGATGGTTAAAGCACACAGAGGAAAAACTGGACTAGAACCTAAAATCAATCAATCTTAAACTAAAATGATCCAAAAGGATGGAGAAGACATAAGGATAGGAAAGGGTAAGAATAAAAAGCAATAAGGGAGACACTCCCATTGAGTCACAAGATTCAGAGTGGACCATTTTCCAAACTTAGCCACAGACTTGACCAAGAGTTTAGGCCTTAAACTTAACAGCACTTAATCAATAACCAGTCTAACAAAAGATTCTATAGAATTTACTATAGACAGAACAGTAACTCTTACAGGCTTGACTTCCAAACTTGAAGTAGTTAAGAGTCTAGGAGAACAACATTCATAGTACATTTGCTTTAGCTTATTCACACTCACACACACACAGACCTGCCTATGTACAAGATATTCACCTGTGAAAAGCTCCCCTCCAGTTCACAAAGTATTCACATCAGATGCCTTTGCATCTTCTCAATGAGTGAAGGGTTGAGGTTCGAGGAGTGGGAATATCAGCCCAGGATCATTGCCATTTGGGAATCCTCCCAAGTCGAGCAAACTTGAGAGTTCACTGGTTCTGAGAGTAGTCCCAGTCAGAGGAAAATGCTTGTTGCAGGCCACTGCAGTCCGGGAGAGCTCAGAGTCACAGAATTATTAAGGTTGCAAAAAATCTCTTAGGTCAAGTCCAACCTTTGACTGATCACCACCTTGTCAACTAGACCATAGCACTGTGTGCCACATCCAGTTGTTTCTTAAACACCTCCAGGGGTGGTGACTCCACCACCTCCATGGGAAGCTCATTCCAATGTTTAACAACCCTTTCTGTGAAATCTGTGAAAAAATTCCTCCTGAAAAAACAGGTCTCACAACCATTGTTTTTAGGGTCACAAGAGAATTGACTTAAGTCATAATAATTTTCCATCTTGGCCATAGTTTTGGGTCAGCAACTTTCTCTGGTTACAAATTTGTTTTTCCAGGAAACAAAAAAAAAAAGGTTTCTGAGGCTGTTTGTTAAATACAGGAACCTGTTGGACAGCACTGGTTCCTTGAAGCAGACGGTGTTTTTGATAAGCTCAAGAGAGACTTAGACCTGGTGTTGTTTGTCAAGGCTGAGGCCTAATGAGCATTTCTGAGATCATAGTGTGGCTCTAGGGGAAGGCAGTGGGGGGAATGCACCAGCACTTCCTTAACGATGTTTGCTTACTGCATACAAAAGACATACTTGCAAACATACATTTAAAGAAATGAAAGTGGGATTAACATGCAACTTTCAATTACTTTTCTTGGCCCTGGGAGAAAATCTTTATCTTCACTTTAACAGTAGTCTAAAAAAGGAAAGAGCAAATTATTTTTTTAACTGGCATAAAAATTTCTTTGCTTATTTTCCAACTTGTTTTTTGTAATAATGTTGTAGTGATACTGGGAAAGAAATAATGGCTTCTACTGTCATATTAAGTTAGTAAGCTGATACAAAAAATGACCTGGTACTGTGTAATTTAACTGTATGAGAATAACCTGCTCTAGGAGATGATGTGACCTCTCTAGTAATTTATGCTGTCTGTTAATTAGTTTTTCCTGAAGTAAGGTACATGATTTTTAAATCAAGGGAAACCTTGCTACAGGCACAGCCATAAAAAGTGAGCTTTTTCTAAATTAATAAGGAATAGTATGCCTGTAAGACTACTGGATTAGCCTCTTAGAAGCATGAAAGAGGAGTAGTACTTCTTAAACACTAAAAAAAATGCATTTCCTGCCCTCAATGTTCACCTTCCCCCAATCACTGGAAGTAATAGTCCTGTCAGACATACAAAGCCATGCAGTCCCAGAATGAAAAGGTAAATAATTGGATACAGAAAAATAAGTCAATGCAATGAATTTCTATTGACTGCCCTTACTCCTTATTCACATGAGCAAAGTAGATGATGACTTGACACTGTAATGGTCAGGTCTAAATGGCTTTGAGTTATGCTTAGTTATAAACACTTGGTTGCCTGTGATGGGAGTTAAAGTGCAGACTGTGGTCAGAATTAAGACTGACTTTTTCATAGCTGGTAAAAGAGCACTGGTAAGCTGAGTCTGGGTGTGTGAATAAAGTATAGACTAGAAAGAGGAGTTGTGCTGCTGTACTTCTGACTGTTCCCTACATGTGATGAGAATTTGTTCTTGGAATCAGAGGAGATTCAGTGTCCTGAGGAAGTTATCTTTTCAATTGTGCAGTCAAAACCAAATTGAAAATAGGAAAGCATCATGATTAGGATCTCAATCACTGAAGTATTTGGTCTGGATTTTAAAGAGATGTATCTGTATGGGTACACTGTGTCCTGAGCAGATGCCTCTTAAGACTTAGAAGTGTTTTTGGAGTATTATATAAATGCTGAACTGAAGCTGCTCAGAGTTATTTTGAAAACTTCGAAAGCCAGAAGAGGTGTATCTAAAGCCAACAATGACTTTGGTATATATGATGTGGTTTACTTTGTGTAGCCATAGCTTTCTTCCTAAATTCAGCCCCTTCCTTTTCCCTTATTTAAATCTGCTTGGAGTAGCAACAGAACCAAAAAGGGAATGTGGAACCATTGTATCATTTAACTAATCCTCTTCAGCAATTTTAGTACAAGTTATTGATATGTTAATCATATCAGTAGTGATCTGTAGATAGTGACAATTACTTTTCAGAGAGCTAAAGCTTTGTGGCAGATACTATTAGAACTAATATTTTAATTCCTTAATTGCATTTAAGTATAGATGTACTTATGAAATAAACAGCTGCACCTTTTCCATCATCTTTCTTAATCTGTCATTTGAAATATGCAGCAAAGATTTTCTGCACCAGCCAGAGTTATCCAAAGTTTTGCATACGTAATCATGCAGTCTTTGAGTATCTTTGAATTAGCTTCTACAATCTTTGAGACAGAAAAACTATGCATCTCTTTGCAGATAGTATTATTTGCATTTCTAATTATCACAATAGATAAATCAAATAGTGACAGACTGTTGGTGAATTACACAGCAGATCCATCATCATTACCCTTCCAAGTGTATGATTGGGACAGAAATTTGGCTGTTAGCCATCACAATGACATGGCTTAACTAATGTGATCAGTTTCAAACCAGACTGAGTCAAAATTTTCTTTCCCTGGGGAATAGAAGTCCCAAGGTGTGTTCTAACCAGTTGATATGATGAATTATTGAATACTTTTTTGTGTGACAACTGGAGATGGCAAATATGCTATTTTGTCCCCACATCACCATAGGAGAATCAGAGCTTAAGTCAGTCCAGCAGTTCAGCTATCTGGGAAGCATCATTTCCTCAG
>JAWWEE010000085.1:61404753-61515416 GCA_035221455.1 Xenops minutus
CTGCGCTGGGCAGGGCACGTCTCCAGGATGGGGGATCACCGCCTCCCTAAGATTGTGCTCTATGGGGAACTTGCCACTAGCTGCTGTAAGAGAGGAGCCCCAAAGAGGAGATACAAGGACTCCCTGAAACAATACCTCAGCCTTGGCCATATTGACCATCATCAGTGGTCCATTCTGGCCTCCAGTCGGGAGAAATGGAGACACACCATCCATAACGCTGCTGTTTCCTTTGAGTACACATGCAGAATCAGCATGGAGGAAAAAAGGCAACGCAGGAAGAACTGTACCTTGCCAATACTGTCCTTGTAGACTTTCCACTGTGCCTTTTGCAATCGGACTTTTCTATCTCACATTGGCCTTTTTAGCCATCAGTGCGCTTGCAGCAAGCGTGGGTAAAGCCCTTCCCAAATCTTCATTCGCGAAGCCTAGCCATGATGATGATGATGATGACGACGATGATGACTCTTCAGAAAGATTTAAGGAGCAGCTTGCTCATTTTTTCCTTCTTTGTTTTGTTTTGTTTTGTTTTTTATTAATGTATTGTTTTCTCTTAATGTTTTCCATCCCTTCTCCAAGATACCAAGTGCTAATTTCAGTAAAATGATCCCATGACAGGGAAACCACATCTTCTGGAGTGCAGTTCTGTTGATTCAGACATTGCCACAAGCCTTTCCAATATTCAGTCCTGCTAATAGCTGAACATCTTACTGTTAAGGAAGAAATATTATGAAAAGGTCCTGAACCAAAAGAGTACAATATATATTGCATATATGAAAGTTAAGCAAGAGGCATTCTGCCACTTTATATTAAAAAAGTGAAAGTTAAGCAATTTTCCATTACAAATGTAGCATTTGTGTCTCAAATGCAGGTTCCACACATCTAGGAAGATGATTTTATAGTCAGTAACAGATTGAATAAGAAAGTTAGGGTTGGGAGCCATGGATGGGACCAGAAACAACAAGGAAGACAGGATGATAGAAATCTACTTTGTTTGAGAGAGTTGCGGCGCTGATAGTAGTTGGAAGAATGTGGAAGCTAGAGTTTGCCAGTTAGAGTGAAAGGATGTAGGCAATAACGGAAAGCGTGGTAAAGACAGATTTGTATTGTTGTGGAGATTGAAATAGAACAGCCTATACAAAGTGACCATGAAAATAATGCATTTCCTTATGATATCTGTTGTGATTAGATTATGGGAGTAATAGAAGTTTCTTTAACTATCCTTAAAGTATAATTTTTCCCTCATGTTGATAATCCTGTATCTCTACTACATTGGCCTAGTTTCTTAGAGATGAGATGGCTATGACCAATTGTAAATGTTTTATCCCTCTGCTTAGGAAGAGATGACCTCTCTATCTAATAACATTCAGAGGACTGAAGTAGGAAACACATGTAGTGTTAGAAGATCACCTCTTACTGGTTCTGTTGCTCTTTTACAGACAGTAAGAACATCAAGATTGCAAAAAGTCAGTTGGTACACAGCAAAATAGAAAAAACTGTTTGTGGGCTTCTTGGTTTTTTTTGTTTGTTTGTTTGTTTTTTTTTTAATCATTCATACGGGGGCTTATTTTTTCATTCAATGGTCTTTTTAAGTATTTTATATTCTTGATGATCTGTCTTACTTCGGGTCGCAGCTGATGTGAAAGCTTCTGACCAGAAAATTCATATCCAGAGATCATCAAGTAATTGTCAAACTATTAGCTACTTTTGCTTAACATTTCTAGCATTAAAGAAAGAAAAGAAAGTATTTTTGTTCTTTCATTCTGTCAGTATTGATCATTTTGGCAGACTTTGTCTTCAAATTTTTTATAACTAATTATTCTATGAGTGTATTCAGGTAATAATGTGGTGCCTAAGAAAAAGCCCATATCTGGGCTTTCCAAACACTGAATACTGCTTAACTAATAGCCTCAAATCTATTTGTTTTTTAAGTTAAGAGCACTGAAATTGCTGTGAGTGTAAATTTTCTGGCATGGAAATTTATTTATTGGGGTGCTATTTAATTCTGAAAGAGAAAAAAAATACAAGATGTTTTACACAGTTTTAAACTGTCTCATTTTTTGATAGGAAAATGTAATAGATTTGTTGCACTGTGTTGAAATGTGTTCATTTCATAAACATTTTATTTTAAAAACAGTTTCAGGAAACTCTCAAACTCTTCGGCAAAGGTATATGCCATTTAGAACTTGTAAAACTTCCTCTTTCTAGATGCAAAGGAAGAAATACAATCTACATAAAATTCTGTATAGTCTGTAAAATGGGTTGGATCAAGTTATTATGTTTCTGGTTGATAGAATTAATCATTTCAGAAAAACTTCCAAAGTCAGAGCATTAGCAACTTACTAAAACAAAACAAACTATCTAAGACTTTGCATAAACATCATTTCTCCCTTTGCATCAAGAAGGCTGCTGAAATTTTACAAATTTTAAATGGCATATTTCATAGCTGAGGAGTTTGAGACTCTGCCAGCACTGTTTTTATGACTTAATCTACTGGGAGAAAGGTGAGGTAAAAAAATATCACTAGGCATTTGTGCTTCCTTGCATGATGTGCTGACTGCATTGTTGGTCTCCATTCCTGTGATGAAAATGGACAAATTATTAAATATCTTTCTAACTCTGTATTCCAAAAAATACTGTAATGTAGGAAAAATATAAACAGACAATATAGAGACAAGCAGATAGTTAAACATGAATTACTATTGTAAAACAATTAAGATTACTGCAAATTACTTTCATGTCTTAAAGTAGTTGCTGTAATGAAGGATAATTATGATACAAAAATCGAAGTTAGAACTGCAGTGATTGAAAATTTTTGTGACAGATACACAGAGATGCTGGCAATTTAGATGTTTCATTTTGCTATTCGACTTCTGGTAATTACCTCTACACACTTGAAAAGGGATCACTTAGCATGACAAAATGAAAAATCTATCATCATTACATTTAAAATTACATTCTGTAATGCTGAAAGCTACATCAGTTTTTAGGAAATAGAAAATTTTATGTCTGATTTTAGTGTCTGTGTCGAGTGGTCTCTTTTTTATCCATGCTTTACTTTCTTTTCAGATACCGGAGCCTGAAAGAATACAAGGAGTTTTTGAAACAAGAAGTGTGAAATAAGTCCTTCTGCTGTAAGTCATTTAGCCATTTTGACTCTGTTTTTTCTTTTGTAGGCAAGCAAAATATACTATTTTCTGTGGTTTTAAGAATGCTTTGTTTGGATTAAATTCCCTAACAATCATGATGAAAATTTTACTTTAATTTTACAATTGAAGTTCATTTAGTACATAAAAGATGTTTTTAAGAAAATGTAAAATGAGACCTTATTTCATTACTTTTTCAGCTAAAACTATTAGTTAGATTTATAATACTTCTACAAATAACTTTAGCTAACCTAAGCCTGAGGTACATGAGCCTCCTTATTGTTACTTTTTTTTTGCATTGTTACGTCATGGTTTTACAATGTTTGGAGATTTAACAAGTAAATGTATTCTTACCGGTTGCACAGTTCTGTAATCTCATATGGTTTAAATAATTTTTTGGAGCTGTAAAATTATTGTTTCAGTGTTTAAGTTCCAATGGTCTGAAAGGATCTGTTCACTGGTGGATCCAGGAAAAGAAGTGATCTTGTAGGAAAGAAATCAACCAATTCCTAAATATAAGATATAGAGGATATGGGGAGATGTGAAGCCTAGTCCTTAGAAGAAAAGAAACACTTAATTCTCTGTATTAATCAAAAAGTCTGACAAGTTTCAGTTCAGTATTCGTCTTAACACAGTATTAGCAGAGAATCTCTCTTGCAAATAGAATATTTCAGCTGATCTGTGTTACAGTATGATTATTTATTATAAATATATATTTATAATAATATTTACCTATAAATATTATATATTATTTATAATAACTTAAGGAAACAAGTAATAGAATTTTCAGAGGAATTTCTTGGTGGCCTAGGCTGGTAGAACTGACCCATCAAAAGACCGGACATAGATAAGTTGTTTGGGACAAAAAGAGGGGAGTGGATTTGGAATCCTGAATAGACCATACCTCCATATATACTAGAAAAGTCGTTCACTTAAGGGCCTCACCATAATCAAATAGCAGTTGTAGTAAATATGTTATTTTACTTGTAACTTAGTTTTTAGTATAACTTTGGATTTTTTCCCATACATTAACATTAGTACAAATATATTTTAACATAATTTTTATATTCATACTTACATGAATATTATAGGAACTTAGGAATTTGAGATTCCTCTAGAGTGGGTGTTTGCATTTTCTAGCATGTTAGAATCTTGCTGTTAAGTGTGAACTAACTTTGAGTATGCTTGTATTCTTTTTGATTAGCGTCTTTCCTTTTTCTTATTCCTTCCTCTGTTGCAGGAGACCCTATATCCACCTGACTTTGCGTTTATCTTGCCCAATATGTACTAGCCTCCAAAAGGAATGAACTCGAAACCTTTGTTGTTCATTTATTAGTCATTCTTTTAAAAGAATTTCAAGTTTAGATATCTCACTCATTATTCTTTTTTAAACATTTGTAGTTATTTCTTTCTGTGTTTTTCAGACAGAAAAGTAGTTATGAAAATTAACTAATTAACTATATTTTAGGGTAACTGAAAATTTACTTCCTTTTCTAACTATAATCCTTTTTTTTATTTGTTACAGATATAAAACACATGATGTCAATACAGCTGTATTTACAGCTGTCATCTGTTTCAAAATGTCTAAGAATTAACTCTGGGGTTTTACTGTGAGTACATCTTTGTCTAATAACACTAGCTGTCTTTCTAAATGTGGTTGTATTTCTTTAAAAAGTCTCATTCCTAGATGAGACTCCTACTCCTTCTTCATTACAGTTTAAAATGGCTAATTAATGGTTTTGTTGTGTATTAACATTATTTTTTAAATATGCAAAATATTTTGCAACAGTGATTTCACAGAGCACTGGTAATGCAAGCTGCTCGTAGTCTTTACAGACTGAATACTTTTTGGCAATACTTTAGACAGCCTGTCATTTTAAAAAAGCCACTTAAACTCTCTTCAATGTCTTATATTTGCAATGTGCACTTTTTGTATGATTATCACCTGTGTAAATAATGGCTTTCTCAGAACTATTTGAATTATTTGAAGTAAGCAAATAATTAATTAGTAACAATTTTGCATAGTCAGTATTTTAAGTTTTGACAAGTTGACATGAGTTTTAGACTCAAAAACATGAAACATGAGGAGACTAAAGTACAAACAGTATCCAACAAATGCTCTTTGATTAACTATTGTTTTGTTACTAGGCCTACTACATCATGCTTTTCACTGTCTTGGTATCTAAGAAAATTGCTATTGTCTCCCTTACTGCATTCTTTCAAAAGTCTTAGTTTATTAGTTATTTATTTGATGTGAAGTCTGTAGTCAGATTATGCATTCTGGTTTGGTGTGGGGATTTTTTTCTGAAAGCAGGAGAATTCATAGTTTTTCCAGCTTCCCACGGCTAAATTGACAAATATGGGTTAGATAGATGAAGACCACTTCATCACTGTTTGTTGGGAATTTCAAACCAAAACAAATTAAACAAAGCCATGTAAAAAGTCTCCCCAAACCCCTTCTCTCCCCAAGCCCCACAGTAATTTTCTTTACATTTTTAGCTCCACTGTTCTTAAAGATGGAAGTTCAATATCATGGGAGGCTGTATTCATAGTTGTTCTAACCTGACCTTTTTTGTCATGTGAGCTTGTACACTTGAGATATTTGAAAAGAAAAAAACCCCAAACTTAAATTGAACCATATGAATGGAGTGATGTATTCTTGGTGACCCCTGTTGCTAAGCAACAAGCTGCTGTCTTGTCAATTGATTAAATCCTTCTTCTCTAAGTGTTTTTTACTGGAAGGTCCATTGCAATGCTCTTCTCAAGCTCAGATGTTGCACATCCATTAACCATGAGGTCAAGCTATGCTTCATTCCTAATGTCAATCTTGCTTCATGTCAACTAAAATTACTGAAACATCTCTCAGTGAACATCTTTTATAAAGTTCCAGTTACTAGTCCTGAGTTTTCCTGGTGCAAGTTGGGTTAGAATACACATGAACACATAGTGCATTTCTGTTATAATAACTGGTGCACACACAAAAAATTATTTTTTGCAGAGTTTTTTTTTCTTCATATTAGCTTAGTTGATACATGGTCACATAAAAAAACTGCCACTAGAAAGTTACCCTGTCTGTACTGGGTACAGCACTGTTTAAACAAGTTTAAACCTATAAAGTAATTTTATATAGAATCCATTCTTTGCATTGTGGTACTGCATACTTTTGGTGGAGTACAAGAAATTATTTGGCTAGATTTACTGTTTAAGTTCTTAGTTACTGAAGAGTATTTCTAAAAGAGAACCTTCCTTATTCAGCTACAGGTCTGGTACATTTGTTTTCTCTTGTTTCACACTTTATCTTAATTATTGTAATTTTTTTTTTTTTAACTTTGAAAAACATAGCCTTCTTCCATAGTATTTATGTAAGATGTTACTGCAGTGTGTGGTTTGTCACCATCTTGTTTCTATATCCACCTTTAAGCTTGTTCCCACATCTTTCACTTTGGACCCCCAATGCTCCCTCCCTTCCTGTGCTAGCCATTATTGGCTGCTTCTTAAATTTTCAATTTTTTTGTTGTTGTTGTTTTCTCTAATGTTCTATTTCTCACTTGATAGGGATTTATATAAACATTTAGTAATCCCTTTACATCGCATTGCTCTTACTGTGACTTTTGCTCTTTGTGCTCACTAAGACAAGAACTGAGTTTCAGGAGTGTCCAACCCTATATAGGGAATGTCTTTTTTAAGTAAATAATAGTAAACAGCTTAATATTAATAGAAGAAACAGAGTGTGCAGAAGATCTTCACTGCTTTTATTTTCATTCTGCAATAGCCTGTAGAAAATAGCATTAAATAACAGATTTTTGTCTGGGATATACCCTAAACCTGGACATCACATATGTCTCTGGATGCTGTGGTAACTGCAGCTGTGTTGTCAAGGAAACAGCCTTGTGCTCAGTAGGCAAAACCAATGAGGATTAAGCAAGGCTATATTATAGCTAAGTCCCTGTGACCTTATCAGGGATCAAGATCTGTCTGTTCTTCACTGTGCAGGTGTCCCTCAGGAGTGAGGCAAATACGCACAGACGAAACCATACATGCAGTATGCTTGCTTTAAGTATCAGACCTGGACTATTCTAAGAAGTGAATGCCTTTCCCAGATACATGGATTAAAAGACTCCATTTGTGTAAGTAAAATCTTTATATAAAATTAAATAATAGAAAAGTTTTCCTGTAAGGTGTGAAATGAGGAAGAGAATTGAAGTATAATGAACTCTGTCTTTTTTATATTTGTTGAAAATTCACAAAAATGTTTCAATACAAAAACGTCTTAATTTCTCAGGGATAGGAAAAAAAGTTTAGAGAACTCTGAGATGTAGAATGGTTGTCAACAGTTTCCAACACATCTTTGGTAGTAAGAGATAATGAATGTATCACTGAAGTACACTGCAACATAGACATATCATTTCATCCCAGCTTTTTGTATCAAAAAGAATGAAAATCCAAATGAAAGTGAGCTAAATGAATGAAAGAGGAAAACCCTAATTTCTGGATGGAGTAGGCAGTTGAAAAAGTTATTTAAATTGCCCTTACAAGTTAATAGTTTTCAGCTTAAACTTTGAAGTATTTTTACTTTTTGTTTCTAAAGAAAAATAGAATGTTGCACATTAGTTAAAGCTTCATAACTAGTAAGAATGAGTGAAGGAGCAACTAAATTTTATATGCTTTGGCAGAGTCTCTGAAGTTTATTGTGCTTTTCCTTTTTGTATTGTCATGTAACATCAAAGATGACTTAATATCTTTCTTAATTAGCCCTAAGTTTTAATTCATAATCTACATATATCAACCATCATATTTTTCTTTCTTCAGCATCTCTTGTGTTACATACCTATTTAAAAGAAAAAAAGAAATCTTTAGTTTATCTGCAGATAATGCCAGATGAACCTTTTTCAGTAGTGGTACTGTCCCATGTAA
Organism: Xenops minutus; assembly: GCA_035221455.1. NCBI lineage: Eukaryota > Metazoa > Chordata > Aves > Passeriformes > Furnariidae > Xenops > Xenops minutus. The sequence continues at coordinate 61,412,811 of JAWWEE010000085.1, forward strand.
TGAGAAGGGATCAACTGAAGCGGGAACTGTGTCAGAAGCAAACTGTGAAATGAGACATATCTGATTAGGATAGTGATTTGACTTCTAACATTATCTTGAAATATATTTTCTTTCTTAATGTTTTTTTCTTTTCCTTCAGAGGTTAATCTAAACCTGCCAAAATGAACAGATTTTGTTAATTTTGATTATTATTTTCTGCCATCCCACTGTTTTTTTTTATTCCAGTGCTTCTGCATTTCATTCTTTTTTATATCTGATTATTTAAATAACTAGGTTATTTGTTTTTTCACAGAACTACTGTCTTTACAATTTCATCAAAGTTGCAGAAAATGCTGGGTATAAGATACTTCTTGTTAAAGAGAATTCAGGCATTTTGCAGCATGTTTAAAGCCATTATAGAAAACTTGAAATTAACCTCATTTCATTGCTTCATTTCTGAAGCACTCTCCTGATAATACCTTTCTATCAGAATATCAGGGGAATAAAGGAAGGAAGAGAACTATGAAAACTTGGCCACTTCTCTGAGTTCAATATAATGTCAGCCTTCTTAACTATGAAAAATGCATAACAGAAAAGTTAGAGATGAGAACATATTCAATACCTAAATATTTAAGAACTTAACAACATTAAAGTTGTTACAATATGTGCAGCAGTTAGTTTAACAGACTGTGACTAAGGTTTTTAGAGAAAAATCCACTATGATCCAAATATGCTTAGAGCAACAGAGCATTAATATGCAAAACAAAAAGATTAGGAAACGTGTCGTACTGTCCCAAAACATTCTCATTCCCATTTCTTCTTTTATTATTAATTTATTACTTCAATTTGCAGGTCAGGTACAGAGCTGAATACTTTTCATAATTTATTATCTACATCTCTATCTTTTCCCCCTGCTTGCATATTTTCTAATTTTGTACATAAATCTGTCCTTATTTTCTCATGATCCATCCTCTCTTAGAGCTCACTACTATGAATGACCTTGACCAGTTACCACTGATGTAGAAAACAGTCAGTGGAAGCCCACTTCTTTTTTCCTTTAAACCAACTGTAACAGTGTTCCAGTAAATTACAGCAAGTTATCTACTACCCTGCCACTTTCTGAGGTAATCTGTAATCCTGAACAATAATCATAGGAGCAGCAGTCATTCCTGTTTTGTTTGTAGGCAAAGAGGCAGATCAGCCTTTCCCAGCTAATGGAGTGAATTAGATGAATCCAGGACATGTCATCTCCCCTGTGCATGTGCTGTGCAACTGATCCATGAGCGCATAACAAGTCTAAGATACTTCTGATGGCCCTAAACTATATGTCCAGGTGTTCCAACTTGTTTAGTAGATATCTTTTCTTCCATGTGAAATGCTGGCAAATACGATTTTCTCATTCTGTTTTACATTACTGGTGGAACTTTGGCTTGTCTATTCTAAAAACCTTGTTCCACAGACATTTAATTCATTTGATCAAATTCAGACGTGAATTCAAGAGTAGTCTTTGGAATCATATTACTGTGAAATCAGATATAATTCTGTAATATCCTTAGGGAGGAAACCAGAACTAAACCTACACTACTCTACTCATGTCTGATTTTTCTTCCTCTTTCATCTTATATAGCTATTGTCAGTGTTGTAAAGTAGAAGAACAGTTATACCAAATTAAAATGTTCCCATTTGTCATACATTTAACATGGACAATGAAACCCCAGAAAAAAAAGGCTGTGGAAGACCTCAGGTGTTTAGGTTGCTGTTGTCAAAGGGCTGAAGAGAGAACTGTAGTTTTAAGTCAAACAAATAAAAGCATAATGTCCAAGCTCTAGTTTAGTCCAATGTTCTTCTCAAATTTATTACATGTGAATTATATACCTGTAGGTTATGGAACATTAATTCCATTGTTGTTGTGAGTTCATGTGTTTATAGGAAAAAAATATGATTTCCACACTGCATTGTACTGTTTTGAATTTGGTGAACTGTTCATAACCCAAATATACAAATCTGTATGTTGGATTTTTTTTTGTTTTTATTTTATAATTTACCTTTAGACTTCTGATGTACATATTTAAGAGTTAAGTTTCTCATGAAAGTAACTTAGTAGCCATAAATAACTTTCTTGGATGAGTGAAACACTCAACGTTGGACGCACTTATTCTGGTTATGAAATGCGTATTCTTTTGTGGGTATATTAATCAACAGATGGTTTCTTTAAAAAGCAATGTACAGCAATATGTTGTTGACCATTAGTTCTAAGTCAGACTGTCAGCACAGTACCTATCTGTGAACAACTGAACATATTTGTAGTACCTATCTTGGTGTCACTGCTATAAGTAGCAGATAATAGATAGATAATCCGAACAGAAATCAAGAACACTACAACTAACCAGAAGTGTCACATGCTTTGCAAATTGCTTGCCCTATTTTCCTGAAACTAACTACATATTTTTCTATAGAAAATTGTGCAAAATATTTGCATCAATGTATTTGTATTCCTCTGCATATTTGGCTGCGTTTTTACAGTTGTTTGCTCCATTAGTATTTATATTATACACGAAAGTAATCAAACAAAGAGAAAAATAGCCAGTGTTTGGCTTTAAGGTCTATGGATATTCTTTAAATGAATTCACCGTGAGGTTTTAGTTTGCATATGTATGGCTTTCATACTGATTTTCAATTTACAATCCCATTTAAACTTAGATGGAGAATCAACCCAAAACTTCAGTTGTAAGATTGTAAGCACTATCTTCAACTTCATGTCCTCCTTAAATTCAAGTTGTCTGTCAGCAGCACTAGTTAATAATATTATTTTGAGGCTGTGATCCAGCAAGCAGCATGCAAGCTTAGACTGTGCTTAAGGGTGCTCCCATATGGCACACTTCATCTTCCAGGAGACAACAAATGACTTTCAAGTAGTGAGTAGTAGCTGAGTGCCTTCTTCCATGCCTGTTCACATCTTAGCTCAGAGAGCACAGAGGTTGCTGCAGACCTACAGAACTGTGAAGCTGTAGCTCTGCACTGAGAGAAGGTGAAGAGTGGTTCTCACAGCTGTCCTCTGTCTGTACATAGGGGAGGTGTTTTATTTGTGAACCTAAGTAGTTTGGCTTCATCACTTAATGTGGAAGCTGTGTGATACTTGCCAGTAATGCATGACATTACCTTATTATTTCGTTTTTGAACTCCATAAGAAAGGGAGTGTTTAGTGCCTGTTGGGTTTTTTGATCTCTTGCTAAGTGCTGTGTGCTTTTCCAGATTATTTGGTGAAACAATGCAAAACATGCATGTTTTCCATTACTAGTTTTATTTAAAGGACCAGTGTTTCAGTTTGATGTTTCAGAAGTGATAGAACCAAATCCAGAAAATTATTAACGGAAATTATTAATAGCAAAATTGAGATAAAGGGTTCAACCAATGTGCTAACATTCTTTGCTGTCTCCATTCCAAGTCTGCAATCTTGATAAAACCTGAGTAAATACTGATGATCCTTCCACTGAGAGACATTACATTCTTTCGGATGTAATGATCTTCATCCTGCTTCAGCCTGAGAAAAATACACAGAGGATCATTTGGATTATGAATTTTGCATTTTAAGGGTATTAACAGGCCCATATCCAAGAAGATGACTATTTCAGTGCTTGTTGCTTAGTATTTGTACTGAGACACATGATTGCTAACACAAAACTGTTCTGCTTTCTTAAGAGAAGGTATTTAAGTCCTTTCAGGCACCAGAACATAGAAATGGCTGCACTGGATCAAAGCTGTTTATTTTTCATATATTCAGTCTGTGATTGGAGATGACAACCATTCTACAGAGAAAAAGGCAAGAATCTATTGCATTTACAGAAAAATCCACTTATTAAAGAAAATTTCATGTTAGGTTCTCCAAGTCTCTGCTTATGAGGCTTGATTTATATGAAATGACTTTGCTAAGTTGAGCACAATGGAGAAAATGAAGAAGTGATGAAAGTTGCTTCTTAGTTCTCTTGTGTAAAGGAGAGCAATGTGACTGATAGAAGGAAAAGAGAAGACAGAGACCCACAGATTGACAGGGACACAAGTAGCTGAGAGTGTCCCCTGAAAAGTCAGCATTTGATGGATACTACCAGCGCAAGTACAGTGAAGAAATTGGGTAAAATTCAGGTTATAGTGTCAGGGAGAGGATATGATTGTGTCTGTTCTGAGTGTGGTGAGAAGCTTGGATGTGTCATACAGGAAAGCAAGAGACTTTTGGGATGTTGAGTGATGTTACTTAGGTTTCCTGCTACAGTTCAGTAACAGTCATAAGAGTTCTGATATGTGATATTTGAAGAGCTCCATGTTCACCATTGATAAACAAGAGAAGGCTGAGAAAAAGAGATTCTAACATTTCTTTTTGCACTTTGGAATTTACTGTTTCTGATTCATAGCAGCCCAGTATATTTTAATTGCATCATCTTTTGTTTTATAAACCCACATTGTTATCTCCTTTCTAAGTTACAAATTCCAAGACTTTGTCTCTTTTGTATATTTTCCATACCTTTGCTTATATTGTTAACATTATATTAAAATTCCTGTCTGAATTATTTCAGTTATTTTTGTTTTTTTCCTGGTTGTTTGTGTTTGGTTTTTGTGTGTTTTTTTTGTTTGTTTGTTTTTGTTTTTGTTTTGTTTTGTTTTTTGTTTGGTTTGGGTTTTTTATGTAGCATTCTTTGAACTGAAATCCGTATTACTGGTATAGGTATGCCTTTGATTTCTGTAGTCCTTATGAACACTGATAATATTGTATTCCATTCTAAATCTTACGGGTTTTTTAGAGCTTTTCATTGAGAAGTGAGTTTTTTGTGAGTTGCTTTCTTAGTACGTGTATTTGATTGTATCTCCATTATATGTACATGTAGTTGGAATTTTTGTTCTTTCATTGTCCACTGCATTTGTAGTTACCAAGAAAATTGCATTTGCTAATGTGATTTTCAAAGTGGAAATGAAATCTATCCATGTTCTCTTGTTGTTAAGCAGAGCTCAGATATGAAGCACAGTCAGCTTGCATATCTCATACACTGGTACTCGTGAAGGTGGGACTACAGGTTCTTGCTGTTACCTCACTTAGTCATATGTTTCTCCTAGTATATTCCTTTTTTCTTGAGGTGATGGAATATTAAAGAGTTGAGGTTATGAACACCCTATTTAACAAATCAATGTAGTATTTGGATAACCAGAATCACAGACATGCGGTGGTCCCTTTAGTCAGATGTCTGGTATGTTCTTAAGTGTCCAGGATTGTGGGTTTCAATAGTGTTGAATTTCTTAGCCTGTTGAATTTCCTAGCTTAGGTCTTTTTTATAGGTCCCACACTGTTTAGCTGGGCACATTGATTATGAAGAGGGCAAATGTCCCCCTGGAATGTCTTCCAAGAATTTTCAACCTGAGTAACTTTACATTTTCTGAAAATATACTTACAGGGAAGCTTCAGCAGAATCCAACAGAAAAAAACTCATTACTTGCTTATTTTACACTGGTCTAGAAACAAGCTGCATTTACCCTATTTCTGCAACTTAAACATATGCTTTTGCATTTAAAACTCCTTTCAAATATCAGACTTCAGTTTTGGCTAAGACAGAAATTTACACTGGTTAGAACAGGTTTTAGGTCTGCAGGAATGACAGATATTAGATACATAGTTCCTGTTTTGCTGACAATGTGAGTCACACATAAACCTTTAATATAATCTGGCATGTGTACCTGACTTTGCTGCATGACATTTTCTTAACAAGGTTCTGTTTAAATACCCCATTTATTCACTGGCATTTTGACAACTCCAGAAACTTGTACTGCAGGATTTTTTAAAGTAAGTATTCTAATCCATTTTTTTATTCAATTTTATTTTTTCATAGTAGTGTTCAACTCTGGTTGCCCATACGGGAGTGTTACTGTGTTTGCTTTCTTCATCTGATCTAAATATTCCCTCTAAATTTTCTTTTTATTGGCACGTCTGCATTAAATTTCTCCTGTACACTACCTTCATGAATGGAATTGGGTAGGACATTAATGCTATGTTGGGCTGCAAATATTTGCCAATGCATGGGCAAAAATCTAAACAGGGTTCCTTTTCAAGATCTGCAATTTTCTCATAGAATAGTTCAGTTGGAAGGGACCTACAGCAATCCTCTAGTCCAGCTTCTTATCACAGGGGACCATAAATATCAACTAGTTCCAACCCCCCTGTCATGGTTAGGGACACTTTCCACTAGACCAGGTTGCTAAAAGCCCCTTCCAACTTGGCTTTGAGCAACTTCAGGAACAGAGCATCCACAACTTCTCCAGGCAACCTGTTCCAGTGCCTCACCACCCTCACTGTAAAGAATTTCTCCCTAATGTCTAATATAAACTTACACTCTTTTAATGTAAAGACATGCTCCATTGTCCTGTTGCTACATGCCCATGTAGAAAGTCCCTCTCCAGTTTTATGCTTTTAGGCTTCTTTAATGTCTCCTTGGAGCTTTCTGTTCTCCATGATGAACGATCCCAATGCTCTCAGCCTTTTCTCATAGGAGGGGTGCTCCAGCCCTGTGGTCATCTTTGTGGCCTTTTCTGGACTTGCTTCAGCAGGTCTGTGTCCATATGTTGGAGGCTCCAGAGCTGGATGCAGTGCTCCAGAGTCCCACAAGACCAGAGTAGAGCAGGAGAACTAGCCTCTCTTGACCTGCTGGCAACATCATTCTTTTAATACAGCCCAGGACATGGTTGACTTTCTGGGCTGTGAGCACATGTCACTGGGTCCTGTTGAACTCTGCATCCACTTACAGCCCCAAGGCCTTCTCCCCAGGTCTGCTCTCAGTCCATTCTCTGCTTCTGCTTGGGACTGCCCTGACCCAGGAGTAGGGCCTTGCACTTGGTCTTGTTGAACTTCACAAGGATTACACAGCTCCCCCCTCTGAAGCCTGTCATGACACCTCTGGATGGCATCCCTTCCCTCCAGTGCGTTGACCACACCACACAGCTTAGTGTCACCAGCAAACCTGCTGAGGGTTAGGATTAGGGTCACTTTGAGACAATGCAGCCAAACTGCTCTGTGGGTTTGAAAAAAGAAAAAAACAAAACAAAAAACCAAAACCTTTACATAAAGGTGTGTCTGGTTTTGGCAGATATTTAAATAGAAAATTATCTGCTTTCTCAGGTATGAAAAACAGGTATATTTAATAGAATAATAATTCATTTGTGAATTTATTATTTGTTATTTATTATTGTGGCGTCTTGATGCCTTCTTTAAGGAATAATTCTGTATTTTTTGTCCAAGTGTATCACATTTTTTTCCATTCTTATGCTTGATTAAAATATTTGTATTTTCTTTTCTTCTTTCTCTTCCTTATCTATCTTTACTTCCTTGTATTCCATTCTGAGGATTACTTCACATATATAAGTTACTTGTTAAATGGTCCCTCTCAGAAATCTAGTTATGGGTAACACAATTCAAATCTTGTTATCAATGCAAAAAGGAAACACAATGGTGTTGGATGGATTCTAATAGTTAAGTAAGATTCACAATGTTAGAGTCATAGACTCACAGACTCATTTTCATTGGAAATTATCCTTAAATTGATAGAGTCCATTAATTTAGTGTGAACCAGTAGCAAAAGCATTCTCTCTGTGAGAGAATGGGATAACTGTTTCAGGATGACATTGGTTCAGTGTGTCTTTTTTTTTTATGTTTCGTTAGACTTCTAAGATACTGCAGGAATCATTTTAATAAAATTATCTGTTTTGTTGGCATTTAATATTTGCTTATCTTACGGTGCTGTGGCTGTTCTGTTCTGCAGCTCTTCCCACGGTGAACTGAATTAATTTGCAATGTTGTCAGACTGTAGATGTATGGGAAACAGAATTATTACTTAGCTTAAATTCAGGGCTAAAGGAGGGGAACCTAGGCATGTACACTAGCAACCCAGTTTGGAAAATGGTGAAATTAAGATAGGTTGCACATCTACACTAATAATTTAGTTACTTTGAAGGAATGTTCCTTCAAAACTAGTGTGTACTTTTCATTTAGTTTTGCCAATTTGCAACAGTTCATTTTGTTACTCTGTTCCAGATCTTCTCCAGTCATGTGAATTTGCAACAAATATTCCATTATATCGTCTGTAATGAAACCTCCTTTTGGTTTTTTTTCTGACAGCCTCTCATGGTGCCACTGAAAAGTCTTCATGATACTAATAAGCCACTAAGATCTAAAAGTTCCTTTTTGTCCTTTTTTTTTTTTTTACAAGGCCACTCTTCCCCTCCCTGCCACCCTTGGAATTTAACCCTAGATTGGTGGGTTACTAATTATTTTTTGCTTACGTTGCACATGAAGTAAAGAGTATGGTGGACACAGCTGCAGATTAGTTTCTTAATATAAATTTGGATTATGTCTTTTTGGAGCATGTACTTTGCTGAGGACAAACTCAAGAGCTGTTCCTCCTCATGTGGGTTTCCTGACTGGATTCACGGAAATAATCCATTATAATATTGTAAATTTTGCCCCAGCAGTGCACCCCTGTGGAGTTCACCTGGTTTACATTATTGTTTTCTTCTTGCTCTTAGGCTTCTTGGTTTCCCACAGTATGTCACAGTCACTGTCATCATCCTAGTCCCCCTGTCAGTGTTACAGTCTTAAAAATCCTGTGCGCTCTTACTTAGGTGAGAAATCCCAATCCATACTGATCCGATTTTCCTTATTAGTGCAGTGAACTCATTTATCTAATTTGATTCAGGTATTTTAGTGTTTAATGCTGCTGCTCTGTTGGAGTGAACAGTTTTTCCTGTGTTTTGTGTATGGAACAAAATAATAATTCCATTTATTATTTTTCTTTCACCATGTTTTTCTATGTTTACAATATTATTAAAGTGATTTAATTTTCTGTTGTTTTGTTTCCCCCATTTTACTTCTTGGTTTGCATGTGTGTGTTTTCATACCTTTAGCAGTATTTTTTGAGTTATCATACCCTGTCTAAATGGAACTCTGTTCTTAATTGACTAATAAACTGAATTCGCTTATATCTGCAAAACAATGCAATTAATAATTTCTTTTCCTCTTGACTTCTGTACTTGCCCTTCACTTCCACCAGTACAATATAAACTGTATGATATTACTGTCATAAAATTGAAAATGTCTAAACCAAAATTACTCCATACTTGATCTCTATAAGATTAAAAAAAAGCAAATGCAAAAGTTAAAGAGAAGTAATTAAGCCTGAATTCCAGAGTCTGAGTGGAAAGCCACAGAGGTATGAATATGAAATGTATTTATTAATTTCCTACTTTAAACCTCTTCTGATTTTCTACATATTGTAGATGCCATTTTCATTGAGACTATGAGACTGTATTCATTAAATGCTACAGTGATTTTCACTTTCAGTCTTATTTAGCCTGCTTGGTAGTTCTTTAGATCTGAAGTAATGATGAACCACACAGTTCCTGTTTTCTGGGTTTTTTAAACTCAAAGTATTTGAGAAAGGCAACTTAGATTTTAGCCTGGTTCTAGGTACATAAAACTCCCCTTTTCCATTATGTTAATGGAGCAAGTTTCCTTTTGTATATACCACTCTTTGTCATAGCTACAGCCTTCTGGAAATTATTTTGGTTTGCTTTCTTTATTCAGTGAAAAGGTAAAGGCATTAAGAGAAGGATTTTTAGTTGTGTTATTGGTCTGTTTAATAACATATGCAAACATCAAAACAAGACAGTAGATTTGACAGAAAAAATCAAATTACAGGAATTTTCATTATAAATAGATGTCTAATTACAATGCAATATCCCTTAAATTTATGTAATTACACAGACTCAAAAATCTCTATGTCATTGCCATAATGAAAAAGTCATCATTTCTGTTCAAAAGCACTTTAGAAAGCAAAATTTAGTCTGCCAGCACATTCAATTTGTCCATCTTTTACTAAAATTATACCCTCTCTTCAGTAAGGAAATTGGTGTTCCATCAAAAGCAAAGTAATTATAAGAATTTCTCAGAAACACGAGCATTGTTCTCATCATTCCTTGAAATTAAGATTGTAAATATTCCTCTTCCCCCTTGCTCCCTCATCTGCTTCATTTCATGAGTAAATAGGTCCTGACCTTGGCCTGATGGACAAGAAAGTTAGAACTGCAAGCACTTAGTATTTCTTTCCACACATCAGTGAAATGATGTTGGGAATTTTAAATGATGGACAGCTTAACTAGTATTTTATTTATAAAGGTATAATGTATGCCATTTTATGGTAAAAAGTTTTCTTAGTAATATAAAATTTTTTTTTTTACTGTTATTAGAAATCTGAAATACTGTGATTAAAAGAAAAAATAATTGTTTTTAATATTATAAACACATTTTTAAGTATATTGTGTGCTTGCTATTAGGATTTATTTTATTTGGTTACAATTAGTAAACATTCGTAAACATGAACCTTCTGACTGATTATGCTCCCTGAGCTGCTCCTTCTAAACCCAATTTTGCTCTGTCTCATCTTTTCCCAGCTTTCAGACCAGAAACAAAAGGTCTGCAGTTTCATCTGCAGTTTCATCTGCAGTTATGTGCATTCCACATGTCAGGTTATGAACTTGATTAGAGAAGTAAAATTGAACAGAATATGGAAGTTGCCAAAAATTATTAATCAAATTTGGCCAGAAAACTAAAATTTGGCATGTAACATAGGTGTTCTGTTGATACATTTGCAATATTTTTGTGGTCTTAGTGACCTTAATATTCATACAAAGATCCTAGTAAGTATAATCAACAACAAAACATGTTGTATGAGGAGAATAAGTGACAGGTAAATTATTTTATCAGGCAATATAGCCTGGTAGTGATTTCTTTAGTTCTTATTTGGACTTCTATCTTCAGTGTTCTTTGAAGTCTTACACATAAACTATAGAAAGTGTGTTGGCATTACAGCTTGTATTTCTTTCCTACTACAATATATAAATTTTGATCCATCCTCAGTCTTTCATTATTATTTTGTTACAAGAAAGTATAACCCCACATCTCATTCAGAGTTTAGATACAAGACTAAAGTTCATCAAGATGAACGAGATTCTCACATTATTTTTATGCTAATCAGGGGGAAGATTGAAATCACTGCAATTCATGAAAAAAAGGCTGGGTAACCCACTGGACATGAGTGAAGTCTTCGTAGTCCATGGGACCTGATGAGGTATATCCCAGAGTCCTGAAGGAGTTGGTTGATGTAGTTCCCAAGCCACTCCCCATGATATTTGAACAGTAGTGGCAGTTGAGTGAAATCCCAGGCAACTGGAAGAAGGGAAACATTTTACCCATCTTTAAAAAGGGTAGAAAAGAGAACTCAGATCTGCTGACCTGTCAGCTCCACCTCCGTGCCAAGGATGATCATGGACAGATCCTCCAGGCAGCTGTGCTAAGGCACATGGAGCACAGGGCGATGATTTGGGATAGCCAGCACGGCTTCTCCAAGGGCAATTCCTGCTTGACCAACCCAGTGACCGTGTATGATGGGGTGACTGCATCAATGGATAAAGGAAGGGCTAGAGATATAGTTTATCTGGACTTCTCTAAAGCCTTTGATATGGTCCCTGACAACAGCCTTCTCTCCAAATTGGAGAGAGATGGATTTGATGAGTGGGCTGTTCAGTGGGTAAGGAATTGGTTTGATGGTCATATCCAGACAGTAGTGATCAATGACTCAAAGTCCCAGTGACAGGGATCTGTATTGTTTTTTAATAGTGTCATTAATGACATAGACAAGGGGATCAATGCAACCTCAGCAAATTTGCAGATGATACCAAGCTGAGAGATGCTGTTGTCACATCTGAAGGTTAGGATGCCATCCAGAGGGACCTGGACAAGCTTGAGGAGCAGGCTCGTGGGAATCTTTTGCATTCTAACAAGACCAAGTGGAAGGTGCTGAACCTTGATCAGGGCAAGTGCTGGTATCAAAACAGGCAGGTGGGTAAGCAGATCCAGAGCAGTCCTTCTGAGAAGGACTTGGGGGTGCTGGTGGCTGAGGCTGGACATGAACCAGCCATGTGCACTCACAGCTCAGACACCAAATGTGTCCTGGACTGCATCAAAAGTGACACAGGCAACAGGTGTGGGAGGAGATTCTGCTCTGGTGAGACCCCACCTGGTGCACTGCATCCAGCTCTGGGGTGGAATTCAATAGAAACCTTTAAATGCCTGTAAGACAATACAAACTGGTTTTCTTTACAGATGTGCTTCTATTACAATGTCCTGTTTGTTAATGCAGACATAGCATATATAGATGCATCATTTTCTGATAATGATAATTAAAAACCATGTCTTCATTCTCAAATATTGAAAACTCGTAGTAGTATAGTTCTAAGTTGTCAAAATTACTCAGAATTTAGAATGATACTTTAAATGCATTTTAGAGCATCTTTGTAATACAAAAATTGTAATTTATGAGTACAGTGTCAGAATATTTTTAAGTCAAGGTTTAGCTGTGGACAAAAGGTAAAGAATTTATTGCTTTTGCAACATTTTAGTGGTCCACTTACAAAAAAAAGGAAAGATTCTAGAGCTAAAATGGAAGCCCTTGAATACGTATATGGCACTGCTCCTCTGCTCGAGTGTGGAATGGGATTAAGCACTTCTACCTTCTCTCTCTCTCATTCTCTCTCTCCTTTCTCTCTCTCTCTCTCTCTCTCTCTCTCTCTCTCTCTCAGTCTCTCTCTATATCTCTCTCTCTATATATGTAGAGAGAGAGTGTATTATTTCAGGGATGTTTATATACTGTAATAGGGCCATATGCTGTATTTTGTTTCAACCTGTATATCTGAACACAAAATGTTGAATATTCAGCATCACAAAGGAAAAAGGAGACAACATGAAATAATAGCCAGAATTCAAACAGCAGGTTCCAAGCCTCCACCAAGACCCACCAAAAACGCTATTGAAGCAAAAAAATTCTTAGTGACTTAAAAAGAAGCAGAGGTAATTGTCATCTATATTCTTTTAATGTTAGCTGTGTTAACTCGAAAAACATGATTTCTCAGAACATTTACACTTGCTGTACTTGAACCATCCAAAAGTTGCTAATATATAACTGTTAAAATGATATAATAGACTGAGCCAGTGAAAATTGGGCTGAATATGGTTTTTATTCTACATTTGTTTCTTAATAAAAATAGTTTTGCTGTAAGAGAAAGTTCTTACTGAATAGGTAGGTACTAATTTGACTATTGGATGCTGGGCTGCATCCAAAGCAGGATGGGCAGATTGAGCAAAGGGTTTCTGCCCCTCTGCTCTGTCCTCTTGACACCCCACCTGGAGCACTGCATCCAGCTCTGGAGTCCCCAGCACAGAAAGTACATAGACCTGTGTGAGTGAGTTCAGAGGAAAGCACAAAGGTGATTAGAGGGATGGAGCACTTCTCCTGGGAGAAAAGGCTGAGAGCATTGGGATTGTTCAGCCTGGAGAAGAGAAGGCTTCAGAATGACCTAATTGTGGCTTTCCAGTGTCTGAAGGGAGCCTGCCAGGAAGATGGAGAGAAACTATTTGCAAGAGCATGTAATGACAGGACAAGGGGAAATGGCTTCAAACTGAATGACAGTAGGTTTATATTAGATAATAAGATAAAACAGTTCACTGTGAGAGTGGTAAGGCACTGGACCGTGTTGCCGAGAGATGTTTGGATGCCCCATCCCTGGAAGTGTTGAAGGCCACATTGAATGGAGATCTGAGAAATCTGGTCTAGTGAAAAGTATCACTGCCCCAGGAGCAGGAGGCTTGGAACTAATTGATTTTTAAGGTCACTTCCCACCCAAGCCATTCTATGATTCTATGATTTAGTCTTCACAGATATGCCCATAGAGGAGTGCTTCCAGTTATCACTTATGATGGGGCTTAATTACTATTTCTTTCTTGGGGGTTTTTAATAACATTACTTTTTTCCTTTTTTTTTCTTTTTCTTTTGCTCTTTCACTCTCAACTCCTTCCTACTTGTTCTGCAATTGCAGTTCTTCAAAATGTGGGCACTTAAACAGCCTGCATAGATGCTTTGTAGTCAGTGAGAAAATAGGCAATTTTCAGAGAAATCTGTCTCATCCCTTATTTAAAACATGTGAGTCACGTTGTGTAAGAGCCTGTTTCTCTTCATTGACCATATAGAGACCCCATATAGCTCAGCTACAAGCTCAGCTATAGACATATGGTTAAGTGAGGTGAAATTTGGAATTTCAAAAGTGTCACCTCTTGGGGAATACACAATTGACTCAAAGTTCAGCTCACTCGAACCCATTAAGGAGGGAACATTACTTCCTTGTTCCAGAATTGGCAAGTTATAGTGACCTTTCTGGTGCATATTTTACTTGACAGAGTTGAACGTTTTTCTGTACTCCATTCCTGATAGTACTTTTGCAGTTGCTCCTTCCAACTACAGATTTCTCTAAATCTCTAGATTTGTTTCTCTTATGTGTATTAAACAAAAATGTTTTGCCTTTGTATGTTTTTCCCTGCAGATATTACTAGATCCTGAAACTTTGATACAGGCTGTGAGTTAATGATTGAAAAGTGTATTTCCTCTTTAAAATATGCTAATAAGGTAAGGTTGCATGAAACAGATTTAGGCTCAGTAACAACTTCCCAGGGCAGGAATGGGAAATCTATTTCACTTTTTTTTCTCCTCTTTTGGCCACAGATGTGTGTTGTTTACCTTGTGTGTGAGCATAGCAGCTCACTAAAATGTCTGAAAGCTATCTTGGGAAAACCAGAAGCTGTTTAACTCATTAAATCTTTAATCTTGTGGTCATATGGATGTCATATCCTGGACACTGAGACAGCGTGCAGAAACTGCATTACTGAGGGTCGGAACGATGGAACTAAGTGAAAAGCAGGAGGAATAGGAGAAAAGTGAGCATGCAGGACCTCTCTCTTTCTGCAATTCAGACTATTTTGTCTACTCATCTCCAGATTTAGTGCAGCTGCTTTTCACTAAATATAATCACTGAAGTTCATTTTGCCATAATCTGCTATTCCTTACTCTGTTGTCAATATGTGTACCTGTGTCTTAGCCCCCAAGTTCTTATTTCAGGTGTGATTTATGAGATTCTATAGCTATTCTATATTTTTATATGTTCATCCTCCATTATTAGGTAATTTAAATAAATTGATCTAATTAGATCTTAAAGAACACTGGCAAGGTTTACTTGACATGAGGATATTTATGTTAATGTTGAGCTTTATAAGTGATTTTAATTTAATTCAGTAGTTTTTCAGTTATGCAAACATATTGAAAAATTAACTATTACTAAGATTTGTTTCAGTCCTTGGCTTTTGTTCACCTCTTAGTAAATTTTGCTGCAAACTGACTAAAGACTCATATGAGACTTGAATGAAGAGACATGGAACTACACACAAAACCTAACTATTCCTAGTAGATTTGAAAAGAGTTAAGGGAAATATCAGTTTTTCTTATTAAATGAAGAATAATATATTGTGATATTATTCTACATATAGAGTTTTTAGGTCTAAGATAAAATCACTGTCTCTTAAGTTGCTGCTCTAATAAGGTCTACTTAATCTCTTCATGAAGTATTTCTAAAAATTCTAATTGAAGTACTACAATATTGTGTACAATAGAAAACACAAAGGAATATTTTATTACATTTTGTCATCTTCTAGATAGGTTTATAATATTATGCTGAGCAGATTATTTTAATTTATTATCAGTTACTTCTTTCCAAGTTATTTGGTCCCTTCAAGAAGAAGGAGAGGCAGAAAATCTTTTCTCAGTGATGCCAGCTTTCTATCTATTTCATGGATAAGTAAAAGAGTTTGAACTCCAAGCTGACAACTAAAATTGCAAAACCCGTAAGAGATAACTAAAACTTGATGGAAATATTTTTCCTGTGATTATGATGATTTATAGTACATTTTATTTCTGAAAGGATATGATTGTTATAAAAGGATATGGTTGTTACAAAACTGTTTCCACTGGGTTTTTTCAGGATTTTTATGCTTGCATGTTAAAGTCTGTAAATGTCAACAAAGAAATAAGCATTTCTGATCATAACCATAGTAAAATAAAGACACTTCTTTCCCACATGCTCCTCAGTGGAAAATTCCTTCCTCAATGGAATCTTTAAATGTGCAGGTGTGGCTGTTACTTCTTTGATGTGACATCAGTAGGTTAGCAGTAATTCTGAAATGTTTGTTTCCATTGCAAAGAAATGCCTTTTTTCTGCATTTAGGAGAAAATACAGAATTTGCATTTGGTGTTAGATCTGTGCATAGGTTTTTGGTTAAGCAAGCTTTTTTATTGCTTTGCTTGAAGTTGCACATTTGTAATTTCTAATTCCATTTTCACCACTATGCTATATAACATTAGGTAACAGTGACTACACACAGTGAAATACTTGTATAAAATCATCCTCAGATTTCAAAGAAGATATATCTCTCTTTTATTACTGGTGCTGTCTTGGGGCCCCTATTGATTGGCACAGACATTGCACAAGAGAAGTGTTTTTACATTAACACAGTTTTTGACTAGCAGAGGCTTTGGCTGGAAAAGAAAACAGAAGTGTTGATCATGTTGCTATAGTCTTTTGCACTATAATTTCTGGATTCTGTAGTGGTCTTGCTCTGTGACTCAAACAGGACATTCGGCTGCAGTGATACTGGTGAAGTAGATCTGGTTCAAATTGATTCCACTTCTTATCTATCCAGAAACTGCATGCATGTCACTTAGTTAATGAAAAGCATATTTACTCTAGCAAATTGTGAGAGAAACACAATGAATCAGTTAAGCACATCCAAAAAATCAAAGAGGGCTCAATAGCAGCAGGAGAGGAACACAAGTGAGCTTGGAAAGTCCTGAGTGCAGAGTCACATAAAGGGTATACATATTCTCATAAGCAAAGTTATGCTCAGAGAAGTAAGTGAAACATGGGGAAAGTGAATTCAGCAGGAAAGGACCTGGAGGTTAGTAAAAACCCAAGAGTTCAACATTTAATTTTATTTAAGTGATTTTATGATTGATTTGAATTAAAATCCAAGGTGCTGTGTATGTTGATGAGAAGGTGATTGCTTGTTTTTGAGGTATCGTCAATAACTATTAATAGTTAATTATATCTGAGGAAGGTTGGATACTAGTAGCTGTCTTCTTTTGTGTCAAGATCATGACTCAATTTTCTACTTCAAAAGAGCGTTTCATCTAATTCTAAGAATCACGTGTGAATGAAAATTGTTATATGCTTATTCATGTAAGAAGATTTATGTACACTGATGTTTCTGGGTCATTCTTTCCAAGGCAAAATGAGTTATTTTTTTTAAGAAGCTAGGATTTTAACTATACTGAATTACTTTATAGGCCCTTTTCATGAGTGGAGTTGAGGTCAGTGAGAGGTGGAAGTTCTCAAGTCTTTCAAGGCTAAAAGCTTAGTTAGGTTCACTCAGCTTTAATGCATGTGAATGTTGAATCCATTGTCCAAACTATCACTCTGGGGACTGGGTAGTTGAGCAGCCAGTAGCCAAAGGATTGTCTGAAACATAATGGTAAGGTTTACTGGCTGCACAAATACCTATGCAAAACTCACCAGTGATGTATAATCCCTGCTAATGAGTTCTTATGTCTGTTCTCTAAATGTCCTGTGATTCTGGAGAACTTGGAAATTACATAATTCAGAAGTACATGTAGCATTTCTTCCTTCTAAGTGGTCCCAGGTTTGCTGTTCTGCTCATTTTCTGTAATTTTCCCAGTTTTGTCACTAAATTCATCACTTGTGTTTCTTTGAGATATGTGCTATTTTCTTTATCTCATCCAGTCTTACTTAAGAAGTCGTAAGTCTCGGTGGCAGCTGTTCATTGTCTTGTTAGATTTGCTTTGGTTACTTTTACTAACTGCCAGCTGCTTGAGCTGCAAAAGGCCAGGTGGCAAAGTCACCTTTTGCTTCAGACTAAATTATTATGATTAATGGTCTCAGTGAGAGTTGTTCACCAGGATAGAAACTTCCACCTAACTTACTCCAGTTCCCATGTTCATGTACGACTCATTTCTTGATTTTGTTCTATTTCTTCTTTTGACAGTGCTGTACCTTTAATGTGCATGGCTATTCTTATTTTGGCTATATTAAGATATAGTTGAACACCCAAATGGAAGTGTAAAAGTAGACTACAAATGAAGAAATTACAATGAATAGCCAAAATCAAAGCTTCCCTTTTTATTCCTTTGTTTGGCATTTGGGTTGAATGTATCTCAAGGTCTTGATTTTGTAATCTTTCTACATGCTTTTCTATTTCAGCAAGCTAAAACTGTTAAGATTTCTAATACACAATCTGGATTAGACTCTGCATTAGTAATTTCAAAGGCACTTTTCTATTTCAATGTCACCCAGCTAAAATAAGGAGTTAGTTTAATAAAACCATGAGTCTCAAACAACTTCTTCTGTAAGAGTTTGAATTGAGGGAGGTTTTTTTATCCAAACAAAGATGACTCTATTGGGAGTTTTGACTCCACTGAGAAAGAGTTTAACCTTTTAAGTAATCTGATTGAAACCAAAGCTCCCTGATGTTTATCTTAATTAGTTAATACATGTTAAGTGACACGTTGTCTGGCATATGTCAGCTAATACGTCAGGTTGGGATTCTTTAAAAATCACCAGCTCTCCTAATGTGAAAGGGCCAGTATTTTCTTTCACTTCCATGACTTTCATTGTCTTGTCTCATGATATCCTGATTTCCAAGTGCCATTTGAGACTGCCTGTAATTTTACCTTTAATGTCAAGGTGGAAGAAAAGAAGATCTTCTTAATTCCTCAGTATGTCATGAAGAGCTAAAGTAAAACCTAACCCCAAATCTTTTTCCCTTTACAAAATACCATAAAATTCAACCCTTAGAGACATAGCGATGAAGGTAAAGAAGGCCAGATCCAGTTCTATCAGCACTGCAGCTCTTAATAGACTGATCAACACTTTTACAAATATTAGATATCTATCTTTTGCCATAGCTTTTCCTGTTCTTGTTTTGTTTAATACCCTAACAGGGTGCATACTTAATAAGTAGGATTTTCAGGAAAGTGTGATTTTCTTCTTAGAGAAATTAGTGAGATTTTTCCTTACATAAATATAAGTAAGTATTGAGACTTCTAGAACATTGTTTTGGTTCTTGAAACAATTTTAAAGGAAGCTGAGGGCGGCTCAGCTCTTTTTAACATTTTGTTCACTTTTTAAACTGTATGCTTCTAAAGTATATGCGTGTGTTACGTGAATAAAATTAGTTTAATTAGGGTCTTGTTTTTCTTTTTCCAGTGGACAGCATGGTATGTTTGTCAGACACAAAGGATTTTTAGGGGTAAATAATATTGTGGTGATAGATTAGGCTGCTAGTAAGTGTTATCATAAGTACTGACGCAGTTTTTCTGGTGATGATATGCATGTATGTTTCCATGTATACTCTGTTCACTGAGTGTGTCTTGAGCAGTGCACAGCTCACTCTCTAATCAGATTACCAGTTAAATCGTATTACAGTACTTTATACTCTGAGGGTATTCCCTTAATCCCACTCCTTTAGCATGCGGAAAAATGGCAAATAGCAGTAATGAACATTAGGTTCACGTAATATTCCCTTACTCTCCACCCCTACTTCTACAGCTATAGAATTATAATTACTTTGCTTGAGCGCACAGGAGGAAGAAACTGAACCCAAGCACTGACACTTAAAATTCACAGTTTGCTGCCCTCATAACTGTTTAGTCCCATTTTGCCAAGTAACCATTTTGACACATAGGAAGTTTACATTTGTAGAATCATAGAATCATTAAGGTTTTTAAAAGGGACAACAATGTAAACGATTATCTTGGTGAGGGTCTAGTAATCACAATTAAGCTAGAAATATTAAGAAATACAAAACTTTCCTTGAACAACTAATAGAATCATCAGCTATCACTAGTGGGAGTGATTGATTTTGACTACTCAGATACATTTTGATGAATTCAGCAAAATAAAACCACCAGATTCCAAATTACCAGGCTTCAACTCTGAAAGCAGAAGCTAGGTGAAACAGCAAAAGTAGAGTAGAAGATAGTTACAAAAAATTCAGACCAATCCAGCATACTTGGGGCAATGAAAAAAAGAGAAACCTCTGATTAATTACACAGAAGTTAATGGCAGTGTATATACAGCCACTGTGTATATAGTTGCATATAAAATGAACTAGCAACAATTCTGTAGCCCCAAAACACGTGGTGCCATGCATTCCATATCCACATGGTTAAATGTTCTGTCGTCCAAAGTAGTATGGCCTTGTCCTATTCTGCCTCTAAAGAGTAAGTGGTTCGTGCTTCCCAAACACTCCTGTGCATCCCCTGGGAAAGCACTGATTTGAACAGGCTAAAACTGGACCAGGAGTGTGCTAACTGTTAAACAGGATGAACAGATGAATGCTTGAGCTTGAACTTGGGCCCTGCCCTTACCTTAGTAAATGTTGCCAGTGAGCCCTATTCACATTTTAGTGTACAAAGTGTTTATTTTCATTAGAGAGATGCTCTCATTCCTTGCTTATCCTCTAGGGACCATTTTAATACAGCGCTTTTACATTCCCAGGGTTAGATCCTGTTCAAATGCTTCGAATAGGAATTAATCTTTCTCCATTAAATAACAGCACTGGGTCTTGGTTTTCTTAAAAATCAAGGTTATCTGCTTTCCCAAGTACAAGACATGAAAAGAGATGTGACTAAAGGAGTAAAATTTCAAAAATGTAAAAAGTCTCTCTAGTGCAATATAAGCATTAAGAAACAGAAGAAGAGAATTTTACTTCTCTAGCAAGTGGAAAGGTCAGATGCTAATTATCTTTCATTAAAGAAGTCAACTTCAATGAGCTGCTGAATGCTGTTAATAACAAACTGAAGAGCTAATGGTACTGTTTAATTGTGAAGGAGGAAAAAGCCACCATCAACTACTTGACTATAAACATCACAAAGGCAACAGAGAGATAAGTAATTTAACAGCATTGCCATGAACAAATGAATCAAAGGAGTTTTCTTTCTTTCTTTAGGAGGACAGTAGGTCTTAGAGGAACAATAACTATGAGATATCTTAATTTTAAGGAAGTCTGTAGGGAATAGGGTGTCCTTTTATGCTGTATGGCATGCCATTTTAATACACCATCAGGGAAACCTGGTCAGGATTAATTTATGTTAGGGTAAAAACAGAACTAGTTGGAAAATCAGGCTAGAGGTAGTTATCAATGGTTCAGCATCAAAAGTTTGTAACAACTGGAGTTCTGTATGCATCTCCTCTGTATCCAGTACCATTTTTATTAACATTCTTAACCATTGACTTGGAAGTAAAGAAATGAAAGAAAATTGTTATTTTGGAGCTGCAATGGTAGATAACCCAAAATAGATTTTTAAAATTGAAATTATGAAAAAAAGAAAGCGTCAACATAAGAAGAAAGGATAGAAACTTAAGAATTTAGGTAGAACAAAAGAGTCACACACTAATAAGATGAGCAACAACTAAATACTGATTCTGCAAAAGTAAAAGGAGGCATAAATTCATAGCAGCTCACAAGCTGAGTGAGAGTTAAGTCTGTTGAATACTGTTTGGGTTTATTTGGTGTTTATCACTTCAAGTATCTGAATATGAAATTTATTTTCACTTTGAAACCATAGTTTGCTTGCAAAAGAGAGCCTTTCTGATTTGCCATATGTTTCAGTTGTTTTTTGCAGATAAGCATATTTTATCTGAGGGAGACATACGGCTACTTCCTGTTTTCCTAGGAAAAACTGCCATTTGTGAGAAGAGCATGTATTGTGTCAGATAGTAAGAGGAGGGCAGTTCTTAAGATGTGTATTCTTCCTTCTACTCTTCAGCGATGTTAGTGAATAAATTGAAATACTTAATTCAAGTGTTTTGCTTCAAGAATAGATAGAATAACTTCAGAGAATCTATTAGAAAGCAGCAAGCAGCAAGGATTTGTCAGAAATCCACAGACATCAATGACAAGGGAAAAACTTAAAATCTTTGATCTTGAGAAGATAGGGGGATGAAAGTGGAAGGATATGGTAATAATTTTCACACATTTAGGAACTGTTGCAAAAAGAAGCAGGTTAATCTGTTCCTTATATGTGGTGCACAGAGCAAACAGTAGTAGTTCCAATTCGCAGAACAAGTGATTTCTTTTATACGACTGTATTTCTAAAACATCTGGATTTTGCTGCCTTACTGCTGGTTTTACCACAATAGAGACTTCTTGAGCTTTCTGTGATATTTACCTTCCTTGTTCTTTAGCATTTGGATAATTTCTCTTTAGCACCTACACCACTGTATTTTAATATGAATTTATTTTTCTTTCATCTGTGATTGCAACCTCTGCCACACAGCTTTCCATTATGGTGAGCTTCAGGGCACAAGAATCTTCTATCACAAACTGCTGGATTCTTCCAGTAAGTTGGATTTTGAATCAGCAGAATTCATTAGTTCTTGTATGCTGAGGCAGTTTTACTTTCTATCTTTTCAGAAAGTGTGTTTGTATCTGTTGGTGCATTGCAAACTAATGTGCTTGCTCATGTTCCATTGTTCTTCATGTGTAAAACTCTAGTTTTCTATGAACGTTTCCTTAACTCACTGTTCGGATGATTTCCCCCAAATGTAAATAGCTGATGATTGCATTGTTTCCATTGAAAGATTCCATGAGCTGGGTTGAACCTTCAGAGGCCTCTCCAGTAACCAGCTCTCTATGGTCTCTCCAGTATCCAGCCCCAACAGTCTAGTACTTCAGTGCCAAAACTTCATCATAATCTTAAACTGTGCAGAAAAAATCCTTTAAGTTATATGAAATGTCTTGACTAGAATGAGAAGATTAAGGAAATTTGCATTAAAGTGCAGCAAAAAGTGCTATTATTCACAGAGAAGTTGGCAGTTTCTTAAAGGAACAACATGAAGGGCACCCACACAAATTACTCTTGAGCAAAAGAAAGAGAGGCAGGTCAATAAAAGACCAACTTGGCTAAATCATGGGGTCTTCAATGAAATGAATCTGAAAAGTGACCTGAGAGAGTCACATAAAAGGTGGAAAATAGGTAAAGATTTAGAAAATAAAGAAATAGAAGATTAATGTGCATGTAGAGGTCAAATCCAACATACCAGGGTGCAGAATGATGCAAAACTAGTTTTTATTTTCATTGCTTCATTGTCTGAAAAGCCAATGTTACTTCGCCAAGTTATTTCTATTAACATTCTATTAACATCCTACTTCTAAAAGTTGGCACTTTTTTTCTTGAAAATGCATGGTATGCATTCGAAGTATGAAATAATTTCAGCTAGTGCATGTCAGAAAAGTAAAAATATGAGACATCTTGAGGGGAAAAATTGTTCAAGCAGGGGTTTTTAGGTATTTTCTGGTTAGTATTATCTGGTGTATTTCACAAATATTTTTCTTGAAATAAAAATTAAACATTATTAAACAAAGATTCTACATGAAAACCCCTAAATTACTCTAAATTATTTCAAATAGATGGTTCCAGAGAATTAATTCATATATTTAGTCCACAAATAATGAATAAGAGCAGTTCTATATAGTAAAAATGCAGATTTTCCATTACATTTGTAAAATCAGACTTAACAAATTGACATAGACATGTAAATACTTTCCTGTGCCTATGGATCAGGTACACAGAAAACTAAACCACCTAAGTATTGGGTGCAGTAATTTCAGATAAACAGTTGCAATTTTAATTGTCTCTATCAGGTGCCTGAAAATCATAGAAAAAGGCAGACTTTTCAAGAACAGTGGGAAAAACTGTCTTCAACATTGCTTGGAAATAGAACCTCTATTACTAAATGTCTTTGAGAAATATTTTTGATAAATTACTTTGGAACATCTAATTATACCTTAGAACTAAAGAGTGACTTAAAGGAACCTCAGAAATTCCGCTGTGCTCTGTGCTTAATTGTGTAAAATTGAAAATTTTACTCCAT
This sequence comes from Xenops minutus, assembly GCA_035221455.1. Classification (NCBI taxonomy): domain Eukaryota; kingdom Metazoa; phylum Chordata; class Aves; order Passeriformes; family Furnariidae; genus Xenops; species Xenops minutus. The sequence continues at coordinate 61,436,706 of JAWWEE010000085.1, forward strand.
TCCGTAGGTCAGCTTTTTGCTTTAAAAAGTGAGAAAAAAGCTGAACATTCTCCCAAATCTTAGGCGATGGTGATTTCCTCCCACAAGGTGTTTTGGCCTTAGATCATCCATATCAAAATCATATCTTGTCTCTTGTATTTATGGGTAAGAGGAGAAGGCAGCTGATTTCTGACATCAATACCTTCAATACCATAATTTAATCATCTCCCTGCTAATGAAGTGGGATGTGTACGCCACATCCTGTACAGTAGTTGTAAAGGGTGCTGAGAACAGAACATGTTGCAGTCTTTCAAAACTACTGTAAGACTATGAATATCAAGCTGAACCACTTTTATATCTTTGCCTCCATTTAATTGTCTGTGCATATCAGCAAATTAATGACAGCTTTATTAACAAAAAAATTCTTTGCAACTGAAACACCTTCTGTAGCAGGTAGGTTTTTCACAGGGAATCTCACATTTGTAAGAAAGCTTCTGATTGCATAATAATGAAAGATTATGTAGAAGTAGAAAAGCAATATAATCTACCATAGACAAGTACTGAAGAGTGAAACTTGAGATGCCAAGATATATTTGAAAATGAGACTGTGTCCCTATGTATTTACAATTTGTTTTCCTCTGGAATTTTGACGTACATAGGATGAAAGTCTCTTGTCTTGTCTGTTCAACAGGCCTGTTGATATGAAGATCATGTTATTAGACTGTTAGCTTTACCTGCCTGAAGGGAGTATCTGTAAAAAGAGTTAAAACAAGAAACAAGGCTCATTCTCAAGACAACGATCATTACTAAAAGAACCATCTTACTTTGTAACAGTGAACTATAGTTTTAGAAACCTGGATTGGAGGTTGGATTGGAGCATATGATGCACAGGTAGAGGCAGAGGGAAGCAGGTTTGTTTAGTCTGAAGAAGAAAAGGTTAATGGAAGACCTGGTTGTATTTGACTACCTAGAAGGTCACACTTGTCAAAAGAGAACAGTTACAGAACACAGTGGTCAGAAGTTGCAACAAGGGAGATTCAGATTGGAATCAGGAAAAAGTACTCAAGAGAGAGTCATTAAACACTGTATTGGTTTACCTAAAGGGACTGTTAAAAACTCCATCTTTGAAATTCTCAAAGGCACCTCTGTCCATCTGCTTATGAGAAATTAGGAACTTACTTTCTATTGTTCCTCTTTTAAGGTCAGAATTTTAATTTTAGATTTTATTTGTTAGAGAAGCAGTACCTCAAATTGTTTCTTAAATTGAGCAGAGGATGTTTGGCCTTAGGGAAGTATGGCAATAATTTGATTTGAAGGAATTGCTTTTCCTGCCTTTACAGTTTATTTTCTGTGCACTATATTTTCTGTAATTTTGTGATTGTAGTTCTTTACCCTTTGCTAGGAATACCTCCATGAGAAACAGCATGAGCAGGCAAAATTAGCAGTATTTTTCTATTTGCTTCTAAGTGAGGATGATTCATAAATAATCTTATGAGGATTTGTATTTTTAATGACTTTGCCCATAATTTTTTTTAAAGTTTTTATGGAGTTTTTTTCAAATATGTAGCTCTATTGAAAAAGCCATTTATTGTTATGCACAAAGGGCAAAGCATGTACATTTAATAAAAATTCTTATTTTAGATTAAAGAAAACAAAAAGAAATAAATAAAAGAAATAAAAACCAGCTGGTGACCCTACAGATAGGCAGTCTTACTGGGTTATTGAAGTTCAAGTACTTAGGAAACAAACATAATTCATATCCAAATTCGGCTTGTCAGAGTGCTTTGAGTGTACATTATACTGTTAATTTGCATATGTTTTATTTTTAATGTTGTTCTCCATGGAACTTTTCCTGTTTAGTGTGTTGTGTCTCACAAATTGCTTGAGCAAGTTATATGAAGTTGCTGTTTTTCCAGTCTCCAGAATTTGTCTCTTCAGGTCATATCATTGTAAAGTTCCATGTCTTAATTCCTTCTTTTCCATCTGTGGTTTGTAAGAATTGTCACAAATATTTCCATTGCTAGTTTTCTACTGCCTGGCTGCCTTTTTCTCTTTGCAGAATTTAGTTCCTCATGTTAATATAAAAAAAAAAAAAAAAAAAGCTCAAAATCAAAGTAGGGATACCCCACTAGTAAAACACTCTTCTGGTTTTGAAATACAGTAATAGCATCACTTAAAAACATGATTTATTCATTGTAACAATTTGTTTCTTGTTAACAAACTATCACATACGGAACTTGATTGTATCTTAGAAAGAAAATTAAGTAATTACCAAGGAGAGAGACAAATATCATCATTATGTACAAGTTGTTTTCTCTTGCAATTTCACCCATGACTCATTGTGCGTGAAGAAGGGTAAAAAAAGGGAAGAAAACAGATCTGAAACACAACTAAGAAAAGGAGAACTAAGTAAAGATTATTAGTAATTATGTCAGTATTAAACTGATAATCTAGAACACATTTAATGTATCGGGGTGTTTATGTAATTTCTTCTAACTAAAAGGTATGATTCTGATTAAATGTGAACCTGCGCCCCCATATAATTGTGAATAGCAATTAAATTATTTTTGTTGAAAATAATTAAGTGAAAAATTGCATAGCCTTGATAGGAGGGAATTATTTTAGAATTTTCTGTTTAGGATCCAGCTATTTTTTTCACTGGTTTCTGAAAGATCAGGAAGATCAGGTAGTTAGTGATATTAGAGACCTCTTTCTTCAGGTTATCTCCATGAAAGAGGCTTGTAAATGTCTGTGTGTTGGAGGAAAAAAATGTATCATATCTCCTGTTGTTGTAATTTCTTGATTTAAACTGTTCTAAATACTATTGGAAAAACAGTCATGCTGGATTATATGAGAAGTCCATCTGGCTTCACTATCTCCTCTCCAACTGTAGCCAATAAATGTTTCTTGGGGAAGAGAATAACCAAAATATAGCAGATTTCTTGTTAATCGAAAGAATACTCAATAGGTAATGAAATGCTGCTCATCTAAAACATTTTTCTACACGATGATTATTCAGATGCTAAGTAAGACAGCATGTGGTGGGTTGACCCTGCTGGATGCCAGGTGCCCACCAAAGCTGGTCTGTCACTCCCCTGCTCAGCTGATCAGGGGAGAGAAGATATGATGAATGGCCCCTGGACTGAGATAAGGACAGGGAGAGATCATGCACTGATTACAAACAAAACAGACTCAACATAGGCAAATTAGTTTATTACCAGTCAAATCAGAGAAGGATAATGATAAATAAAAGTAAATCTTAAAACACTTAAAACCCCTTCCTTCTTTCCAGGTGCAGCTTTATTCTACCTTTTCCCCTCCAACAGGGTAGGGGGGTGGGGATGGGGATTGTTATCCCTGCTGCTCCTTCCTCCTCACAGAGGGGCATCCTCACTCTGGTGTGGGGTTGCTCTCACAGAGAGAGGCCTCCATGAACTTTTCCAGTGTGAGTCCTTCCCATGGGCTGGAGTTCGTCATACACTGCTCCAGTGTGGATCTCGCCATGTGGTGCAGTCTATCAGGAGCAGGCTTTTCCAGCACAGGTCCCCCAGAGGGTCACAAGTCCTGCCCACAAACCTGCTCCAGTGTGGGTTCCTCTCTTGATGGACCACAGATCCCTCCATGACCCTGCTCCAGCACAGGCTTTCCATGGGGTCACTGACTCCTTTGGGCATCCACCTGCTCCACAGTGGGGTCCTGCATGGGCTGCAGGTGGATGTCTCGTCTGTAGACCAGCCTATCTCTCCATTATCTGAGGCTGCAGGCTCACCTCAGGCTGCAGGGGAATCTCTGTTCCAGCACCTGGAGCACCTCCTCCCTCTCCTCCTTCACTGACCTGGGTGCCTGCAGAGCTGTTCCACATTCTCACTCCTCTCTTCAGGCTGTGGTTGGCAGTCATTCTCCCACCTCCTTAAATACCTTATCCCAGAGGCACTGCCAGTGTCACTGGTGGGTTTGGCTTTGCCCAGCAGCAGGACCATCTTGGATCTGTCTAGCCTTGGATCTATCTGGCTGGCATTGGCTCTGTGGAACATGGGAAAAGCTTCTGGCAGCTGCTTATAGAAGCCACCCCTGTAGCCCCTGCTAGAAAACCCATAAGCAGTATGATTCTTAATGATCATATAACATGATTTTGAATAGCTATATAATGGATTGAATGCACTTACTGGAATTATTTCTTAAGGGAGAGTTTTCTTCTGATATAGATGCATCTCATAACTGACTAGCCAGCCGTTTCACTGTGGTCAGGTTTTCCTTTAAACATCACTCTAAGGCACTGCTCTAGTCACTGGGGCTCACCCTGATGGCCATCAGGAGCACAGCTGTGTACGCTAAGCCAAGTTCATAACTGAATGGAGTCAGAAGGAATATCATTACATAGTTCTGCCTCCTACATATTAAGCTATTTTATTGATTTCACATGCATATCCTCATCTACTACAAAAATATCTGATTGATTTAGGAAGGAAACAACTCAATAGAGTTCTGATATTTTTGCATTTGAAGAGGCTAAAAAGTAAGAACATACTTCCATTAAATACACTCTTACAGACAGTGTTCATAAGGCAACCATGTAAGTTAGAAATTAAGTATTGTTTGTGTTCAGTTCTTTTAAAAAGCTGTGCCTGCCCTACAAAAATGTATGGGACCATTTCTCTAGAATATTTTAAGAGATTGAATCAATTTAAGAGATATAAATAACAGGAGACAAGTCCTTTGAAAGCCTGTTTTTATAACCACCTCTTTTTCTATTTGTCTTTTCAGACAATGTGTGATTCTATTGGACATGCTGTGTTAATTATATGTAGGGTTTTGTGGAAATGCATTCTGGTTTGGAAATGTAAATAGGCTTTTTGTAATGGTACAAATATCCAATAAGAAATGACTTGTTGTATGATAGCGTAACTTCAGTTACAGATCAGAGAGATGAGAACATTTAAACTCTGGAAAAGCTGGCTGGTCTGTCACTTACTACCAGTACAGAGAGACCATGTTATTGGGTAAATACTATGTGTTCGATCAGTTAGAACTTGTGTTGTTGACCCAGTGTTTGTATATGTGCATCTCACATCAACTGAACTGCTGTGATACAGAAATATTTTGGTTTATAGTTTAAGCAAAAAGATTCAGTTGGGATGAACATCATCTTTATTTCATGAATGTTCTCATGAGATGAAAACATTTCTAGACAATAAATGGAGCTTATTGTTTTTCTTCTTCTCTGGATGATTAAATTAATCAGAGAGAATTTTTGGCACAGAAATATAAGAAGTAGTGCATTTAAGTACAGATAGTGGATGTGATCCCCATTCCTTCCACAATGTTCCAATTTTGTTTTAATAATAACCATAATTAAACTGTGTGCCAATTGCAAATGAATGAGATATGCAGTGAAGGCATCATGAAAGCTATGGGTTTGTTACAATCCACAATTAAAAGAGATGGGAACATTTAATGAATTTTCTTAGGAGGCAGTCAAGTGATCAAGTATTGCTTAATGAAGTAGGAAGTTGCCACATTGTACAATGATCTTATCCAAGAAAAAAGAGTTACCTGTATCAACATATAAACCCTCATGGCATGCTTACTCACAAAGTGTCAGGTCTGTCAGGACCAAGCAGTCCTCCCTTTCTTTGCTCAGTATCAGCTGCCACTTTGCAACTGTCAGCTGCACCTGTGTGATCTTCAGGGTCCCCATGACTGCCTGGCTCCTGAGGCTGTGCCTGCTTGCCAGTGTGGTCCATGCACACAGAGGTCACGCTGACTGAGATCCTGTTGGGTGATCATCTGCTACGTCTTAATGCAAAGATCATGAGCGGGTCTGGGGGTAGAAAGACAGGGGCTTTCTGCAGCAAATGACAGTCTCACATATCCTGAGAAAAGAAGTGCAAGAATAAAGTGCTCTGAACGCAGACTGCTGTGGAGCATAGGGAAGGGTTACAGTGTCACACAGCCCTGGCTGCTAAAGTGATTGTGGTTTTCTGTGAGAGGTGCAAAGGATATGTGGAAGCGACTTAAAAAAGTAATGGCTAGAAATGTGGTAACTGTTAAGAATAGATCTGGAAAATAAACCAGCATCAGTGCATTTTGACCATGACTGAAAATCCAGGAACAAGGAAGGGCTGTACTTCTGACGGTATGGAATGTATGCAGAATGTCCTGGACTTGCTGGCCTAGGAGTACTTCTCAGTAAACAAGAACTCAGCTTCAAAAGAGTGATCATCATGGGCTAAGAACATCATGGTCCTGTGGGTCCTTGTTGTACTTCTCAGTTGAGCTTGCTGTGTGATGAGGAAAAGGGCAGGACTTCAGACACTGCTGATGTGAAAGTGAGCAGCTATAGCACCTGCCATGCCTTCTCTTATAAGACAAATGTCCTGTAAGTACATTTTGTCTGTCTCTAAAGATAGTCATTTCAGAGGGTTTTGTCTGCAGTTTCTTCAGAGATTATTGTAAGGAAAAGCAGACAGCAGCAGTAGAAAATATTGTTCTCTCCATAGTTCTGTGACTTCTTATTTTATTTCTTATAGTTGTTCCTCTACATTTAAAAATATAGGCTAGCCCTGTTTCCCTGCTTGATTTACTCTGCCACCTTTTTTTTTTTTTTAATTGCCCAAGGAATGGCGGGGACAAACAGCTACAACCATACAATCCCTACACAGTGACTCTCCAAGGAAGGCTGGCAGGTTTTGATAGCTGGCTGCAGGAAAGGGGAAAAAACAGCTTGCTGTCTCCTTTCACATGCCCCTCAATGCATGAATGCTCCTTTTAGCATTTTTCATACCTGTAAAGCCCTTTCCTGAAAAGCTATTGCTTCGTTTGACTGGTTCCTCCAACTCGTATCTTCTTTCCTGCCTATCTCTCAATCCTGCATACTTCCTGTTCTGCCTGAGTGTCAGAAGTCTGGTGGAGCTCCAATGCAAAACAACTTCGGTAGTACAGTTATACTGATACAAATGTCATTATATTGAAAATAAAGTTAGGCCCTTGCTTTATAATTTACTAAACCTTCTCTTCTGTAAATGATCTGTTGGTATTAAGGACTGTTGTTTGGAATGTAATGGTTTAATTTGACAGATTCCAAGCCTACAAACTTTTTTAAATAGATCATTCTCTAGAAATTAAATTATGCTTCTAGATCAGCCACAGAGCAATTTTTCTCTGTTGACTGTAGGGCAGCTTGAAATCCTGACCTAAACCAGATTTCTAAAGTAGATACACCAGTTACATGAGATGGGATGAGTCAGGTTGATAATCCCTTCAGAAACTGGCCAGGTTCCAGTCTAGAAGTAGTTATGCTTTTTTATACCCTACTGAAAGTCTAATTCAATTTTTCATACTCTAGTAGTTAGTATCCTTTTAGTTTAATGTCTGATTTTATGTGTTCTGTTGCTACCTGTTGTTTTTGCTCCAGCATTGTTCATTAGCCTAAACAGTTACTGCACTTTTCCAGTGCTTATTCTCTTTTGTATTTATAGATACATAGTACCTTTATAGGGACAAGTAAATGCCTGTTCATTTTCTGCCTCAGCCTCTGCTTTGCCACACTAACCCAGCCAAGTTCTGTCAATCACCTTCTAATAGATAGGCTTTAGAGCCTTTACCTCATCTTGGTGACCTATCTTTTCTTCTGTCCTAATTTGAAAGAATCTTTCTTGAATGTGGGTGACCTGTGTTCTGTGCATATGAGATCTTACTACTACCTTAAAATATTCTCCTTAATACAGTGCTCCTAGGATCACAGCTGTCTTTTTTTGGCAGTTTTCCACCAGAGAGGGAGTGTGCTTGTATAGACTTGCCTGACTGGCTTAAATATTGCTGGTAGTGTAGCCACAAGCCCACAGTGGTCATTAAAAGCTGGAAAAGTTAACTCAAAATCCTGGGGGAATATTTAAGAGCTATCTCACGCTGCACTGCCTGCTGCCACAGTTACCAAGGCTGCATTACGTCAGCTAGCTATAAACTGGGTAGCACAGGTATAAATGTCTAAAGTTATCATTGTTACAGGCCCCACCGATAGTTCTTTCATTACTCATCTTTCACTACTACATCATTAGTGATCTATGTTTTGTTCTCTTTGTCTCATCAACCACATTCCAGAGCTATAAAACCTGTTTTGATTAAGGGGAAAAATGTAAACGCAGACCTTAACAGGATATACTTCTCTTACACATATTAAGATAGTGATGGTGTGAAGAGTGCTTCTTAGTTCACCTTCATTTTGAAAGCTTCTTCCCTAGGCAGAATCTTACATTTCTTATCCCCCACCCTTGTTTTGATCTCCCTGTGTTTAGTACACTCAAACACATGCAGAAACAAAGACAGCCAGCCACAGCCTACCACGTCTTTTCTGGCTGGTTTAATACCTATATGGTTTTACCATGTGTTCCTTTTCTCATTTTTGAGGTGATAGCATCTTTTTAAGCACTTATTTCCTATTTATCAGAAGCAGTGTTACCCCTTCCAATATGGAGAGTCACTGATAGAATTTGTTCAGAGCTGGATGAGTGCTATGGGCATGTGATGAATTTTAGGGCACAGTTTGTCATACAATCAGTTGAGTCCTCTCTACAACTACAAGCTATATGTTCTGTTCCCCAGCATGCTGTTGCCAGAATTTGTTCCCAGAGTGAGCCTGTTCAGAAATTTACCAATAAGGCAAAAACTAAAGGAACTGTCTTCTGCCAGTTTACCTCTCTAAATTATCTTAACATGTAGTCAAATGGATGGCATAGCACACGTGATGGGAGCGATGCAAGTGGAGGTGCAGACTGGAACTGTTCCACTCAGCAGCAGCTGTCAGTGTAGCCAAACCATACTGAAGGAACACACCTGACGTTTTGTAATCTCTGTGTATATAGATCACAAGGTACCCATTCCTTACCTGAAAATGTTTGTCAAGAAACACAAATGTTTGACAAGAAACTGTTCCTGTTATTACCGACTGTTTCAAATAGTCTGCAGAACGTCTCTTTAGTCACAAGACATGAACAGTGCTGACCTTGGTTGGAGAAACTTGACTCTAATGACAACATCCAGGCCAATAAAATCTCATTTCATTATGAAAAAGAATCTCTCTGCTCAATCTTCTTCCTTGAAAGAATTTTCACTACACATGCATACATTTTATTCTGTATTGAGTTCACTGGCATGAATATAAAGAAGACAAAAATGTGATTCAGTGAAAGCAGTAGTGAGAATATGTAAAAATGCTTTTGTTAAGTAGAGATAGATAGATGACTAGCGAATAGTTATGTCAGTAAATTTCAAAACCTTATTGCATAATCTGAAACTTTTCAAATCACAGGAAATAGCTATCAAAATTACAAAGAGAAAAAACAACTTTTTTCCTTCTCTTTAATCTGCATTTTGATGTAAAGCCATCATCTTTCATTCTGTTGTAAAAAGAATTTATTTTTTATGCTATTCTGGAATATAAAAAATGGACTACTGGTGCACAAAAAAAGTATTATGGGTGCAGTTTATACTGAAGGGGTACTAGGAAAAAAAATCATTATTGGAAAAAAAAATAATCATAGGTAATAAGCATTTCAAAGGAGCCACAACAACCTGTAGAGTATGCAGCTGATGCTTACAATTATTCTTTTACTGCTGATGCATTTGTACACTCCAGAGCACACCTCTCACCTTTTAAGCCATCACACTCCAAACATTACTTGCACTGAAGAGAATCACTGTTTTGCCTCAAGCAAGGAACATAAGTGTTGCAAAACTGACTCCTCCTCTAATGGGGTGAGCATGTACAAGTACACAGAGTTGTATTTCTCCTAGAGCTGCCAGGCTGAATATTTTGCAGTCAGAGCTCTAAAGCTTGCAGGCTTTTTCTTTGTTTCGCTTTCTTGTGGGTTCTTTCCCCCCACTCTTTCTGGATTTTTTTTATTATTTTTTTTTTTAATATATGTGAAACTCTTTCAAATGCTGGATTTTCAAGTCCTTGTTCAGGAAATATTCATGAACTGGCATGGGTCAACATACATTTCATTACCAGGCAAAAGTAAGTACTGCAGTTAAACCTGTTCATACTGTATGTTTACCTTACTATAATGGGTTTGGTGGTGTTGTGTAAAGGAGTGAGTAGACTGTAGACTGTAGTTCTATTAGCAGAAATTAAAAACTTAACAAAAAAAGGTAAAATCAGTCCAGCTTAATATGGTATACTAAACATCATATGGTTCACATTCTAAAAAAGTAAAAAAGCATTTTTACTCATAAATCAGTAGACTCTTAAAATGCTAAAACAAACTGAACACAGAGATGCCACTCTTTCTGTATTTTGGGTTTTTTTAATGACAGTTGGATTGTGCTTATTATTTTAAAGCATTTTTAGTGCATTTGTTAGTACTAACCTCATTTTGGTACTCCTGTATATCATTTATGTTCACTAAATACACCTTATTTTTGTTACTTATTAATGAAAATATTCTGGTTGAGGAAATAAACCTCCTCGAGCTCCCATAACTGCCGTCTTATCTTCCACTGTCTGAATGTTCCCTAGCTATTATTTAGTATGTCCTGTGTTACCCTCTCCTATGCTTGCATATACATTCACTAGTTATCAGATTCTGTTTTGTGTTATTACCTTCAGAATTCATTGGTATTGGCATAGGCTGGCAGTCAAAGGCAGAAGGGAGATGGATTTCAGAGAGAAGGGAAAGAAAAGCTGGTGACTGAACTAGCAAGGAGTAAAGAAAACGATGTGATTTGATCCAAATAGCATCTTTTTAGCCAATTTTTCCTGCATTCTATTGAAACACTGTACCGTCATCATCTGTAACATTTTTGCTATTCCAACAATCACCTGGGAATTTGTGAATACACTGGAACAAATACAGTTTCCCTTGCTATGAGTTCCCTCTAGAGAGCGCAGCAGTCTGCAAGACAATTGTATGGATTCTGTGTCCGTGTTACCAGCGTAAGATTTGTGCTGCAGAAATGCCGTGCTGCAGCTATCAGTCTTTTCTTCTTTTGAGAGTTGTCTTCCTTTTATTGAGCTGCACTAGGCACTCCCCCAAGGCAGGCAGATGGATTGACGAGGCAGTGAACAAGTTTAGCAACAAGTAATGGTTGAACATCTGCGTAATGAAAGGAGCCATTTACTATATGCACTTTTTGCTGCTCCAAGCATCTATAGAAAGTCTACAGCATGAATGCACACCAGTCTGTTGTGACAAAGTACAGCCTCGTTAAAGACCGACACGAGAATTAGCATAGATCCTCGTTATGGCTTGCAGCATGGAGATCTTGAAGGAAAACAAAATCTAGAGAAATGCAGTTAGTGTAAAAGCAGCAATGAGCAAAACCTGATAGGTTATCCTAACATTTTTTGTGCTGCTAAAATTGAACAGGAAATCTGCCAGACTAAATCTTCATGTGATAGGTGTGATGCTTCGAAAAGGGCAAGTTTTCCAGTAGACTGAGCTCAGTAGGATAGTTCAGATTTCAGAATTTTCATCTTTGTTTCTCAGAAGGACTTTAAAGTTTTTAAGCTATTTCCATTATTATCGTCTTTTTCTGTTGCCCAGTGAATATTCTTTTTTTAGTCTGTAAGAATTCATGGCTCCAGCTGAATTACCACCTGTAGCAAGTGCAACTCAGCTATCAGAAACACAGTGCTCAGGAAAAAATGTGGCTTTTGAAAGCTCTGGCCTTCATTTAGAGATTGTGGAAGCTTGACTTCCACACATTCCTTACTGCAGTGAAGCAAATGGAGTTCAGCCACTTCATGCAACTGCATCAGGATTTGAGTTGAAACCTCTAGTTTCCCAGGCACACTTTCTTCACCAGAATCAGGCACAGGTTAATTACAGATTTACTGAACATTAGAAATATTTTGTTCCTGCTACCTCTTGGTTTTGCCTTGTTTGACACAAATATTCTAGTACTTCTGGACACTGAAATTTACAAACTTTATGTTGTTCTCTATGTATTTATGTACTTGCATGTACATATAAATACACTTTTTATCCTTCAGGTAGGATTTTTTAGAGTTTTGTCACAAACTTTTGCTATGCAATACTCTTCTTTCAAAGTTCTAATCTTTCCTTAGTTTTCTGTGGCTGCAGTGCCACTTTTAGTTCCCATTTATTTCTTCAGTATAGTTACCTTTCAGAGAGGGTGTAAGGTTGTTTCACAGGATAAGATCAAAGTGCAACTCAGCTTGTACTGTAAGTTTTTGGTTGTACTAATAAATTGGACTAATCTAAGGCTCTAATAGCTTCACTTATGAAAGCTTTCTCATTGACTTTTTCCTGATGGTCTCCTACAGTTTTGCGGGCATTAATTCCCTGGTTTGGTCTCCACTCTTGTTTATCTGTCATTGCTATCACATTTCTCCTCAGCCTGGCTCTGAATTACAAATCTGCTGTCACGTGAGTCTGTACTTTTTCAGGCTGCATGGGCAACTAGGCTAAACTTAGTTCATTTGAACCTAATCTTAACCCTTTTATAGAATCAGCCTGTGTCATTTTAATATAATTTATTCATTGGTCAGCTGTAGCTGTACCTACTTTGCAACCCTCCTTCTCACTCTAAGTTATCACTGTTAAGCAATTTAATTAAACATTATGAAATCAAGGGTGCAGGGGTTTTTATGAGCTAAATAATGAGAGAAGAAACGTTTCTAATTCTTGTCATTCCTGTCTTTTTTATTGCCTGGCCTTACTGAAGGGGTCATGACCTTTCTCTGAGAGAATAGTATCCCAGAGTTTTGGTAAATAGAGGTTGGTAATGGTTCTATTTAACATGAACTTTAGTCTTTCTGAAAACTTGTTAATAAACTTTCATATACAGTAGGCTTTCTACAATCAGCTTTTTGTAGCCCTAAAACATTATCATAAGTTCCAGTAGAGACACTGATGATTCTCTTGGTAGGAAGGTCTTTGCAGGCAATCTAGTTGGAATTTTTTTTAACTGATTTTTCACTTCATTGGCAATGCTGAATACTATTCTTAAAGACACTGAAATTATCAGGTTTTCTGACTGTGCTTTGGCAAACTGAAAAGACAAAACTTCAGGCTGAGCAAAGCATTCAGTGAATGCTGTGTAATCTGAAAGAAAAATATTTCAAATTAAAGCTTTTTTTTTTTTTTTACAAATAAAGGGAATTAGAAAACTGTCATTAAAAATTAAAAGTTTTCTTCATAAAATCTGTGATTAGTTATTGCAGTGTTTCAAAATATTCTTTAGGTTTTCTTTCACTTAAATGCTTTATTAAAATTTTATTAAAATTAAAACAGCTTATTTAAATTTTACACCTCACTTTAGCTTTTGTCTGCAGATTAAAGTTCTAACCAAAAATTTCTCTCAATCTAAATTAAATCGTTGGTTCTCCTTTTCCAAAATTTACTATTAATTTTGGTATGGTCTGGAGTTGTACAAACTTTATTCTAAGAATCTTGTGACTACTTTTCCAGTTGTTGCCACTCTGTTATGAAGAAGAAGGAATATCTTCTAATCACACCACTACAAGGAGTTTATGAGGCTTGCAGCTGTTGTATCCACCAGTCTTTCACTTTTTCAAGTGTGAATGTTGATAAAAATCAAAATGATCTAGTCATCTCCACTTACTTGGAACATTGCAACCTACTTATTTTTGGTTTAGAAATTGCAAACTGTTCCTGTCCTTTGAAGTTCAGTCAAATTGCATGGCAGTTTTCTGCAGCTGATCAACAGAAGTTTTCTTAAGAAATAATTCAATTCATAGTGTTGAGCAATTAACTTCATATGCCCAGAAGAAGCCTGTGCTTTGTAGAACCCTGCACTGATAGTGATGTTTTCTGTCTGTGCTGTATTCTTTTGGAATTTTCTCTTGCAGTCAAGAAGTTTCATATTTTAAGTTACAGGATAGCCAGGGACCTCACAAAGGTTTCGTTCAACCTTCGCTTCAAAATAAAGTACGTAGGATGTTTCAGTTGAAGATTCATAAAAGATTGTATCAGAATTATTAACATGAAAAATTAGGAAGTATTGAACCTTGAGGAAGTTTATATCTCAAAGCACTTACTCATTTCTGTAGTCCAGACTTCTTGTCTTATGGGCATTGGAAGGGATAGAGTATGCCAGAAGCATTTGCAGCATGTGACCATTTCAGAATAGTGCTTAGAAGCTTCTTGAATATGTACATTCACATGTCCACATATTGCACCTGTGGAGAATTAAGTGATATTCCTGCAAGGTGCTCTGGTGGCAGTGGATGAAGCCAACACCATCAAGCAGAGGATTCTGCCAATACACCAAAAAGGAGCTAGGGATTTATTGTACTTTTTTCTTTTTCTTTTTTCTGGTAAGTCAGGCCACTTTGCTTTGTTTTTGTTGTTTTCTGGCGTCTTTTTTCCTGCACCAGTCTAGGTTAGTGAATTAAAATTGTGAAAGAATGAATATTCAAAATAAATGTTAAAAATACAGTCTTCTGAAATATCTGTGCTGTTCAGGATTGCATTTATTTTGAGTTCTATTGTGTTTATATATAGGTTAGAGTATCGTTATGATCCCTCTATCTTTACAGTTAATGATCTCTGAAAAGATCTCATTGAGCATATTTGTTACATCTGATTTTTTTTTTCCCTTGGCTTGAAGAATTTTCTAATCTCCTGAATTGCAAACCCCTTACAACCTGAGGTAACCCGAGTCTTTTGGCATGGCCATTCTCCTAGCAAATTCATTGTTCCCTCAGGGCAAAGTCATTCCATATTAACAGTACTTTTAAGTTGTCACATTTCCACTTCTGGTGAACATGTGATACATAACATTCCCTGTGAGCAAGTATATACTGGTTCATAGAAACAGTCAATAAACTTGGCACTGATAATTTCTGAAAACTTTCAGATCTCTAACTGGAGCAAGAACAATCAGGAGCAATCAACATATAAAATGGAAGTTTTATAATTAAGGATAGTCTGATGAATAGCACGTTTTGGATACTGCTTTATGGTGTGACCCTTCTTCCTTGGACAAAACAAGAGATGGCCTTTTGAAAAGCAAAGATGACTTCTAGCCAAGTCTACATCTGCTCACAGCTTAATCCAATTTTTGGATTGCTGCTGTTGCTGTTTCTTCACCCCTAAACATTAGCTGGGAAATCATGAGTTCAAGAAAGCCAATCCAAAAAGAGCAGGCTTTTCCTTCAAAAGATTTCTTTTACTTAATCATTATGCGGAGAGAAAATAAAGCACAATACACTTCAGTGATTATAGGGCAAAGTCTGCCTACCTTATGAATGGTAGGTAGATCATGATTTTGTGAATACCTAATAAAAATAGCAATTTAAAGGTACATACTTTAAGTTAAGAAAAAAGATCAGTTTTAAAAAACATTAATAGATAAATTACTTATTTAGATAGAAATGTTAACTAAACTACCTGGCTTAACTAGACTATTAAACTACCATATTCAGTGATAAGGTCTAGGCATGTGAAGGTAGGATCCTCACATAGCCCCTTTGTTTTAAGTAATATAAAGTATTTTTGTCTAGATAAGGTAATTGGCTATGATCATACCATTTTGTCTTACTATAAGGAAGATAAAGACTAGTTTTTTGGCTATTTGTGACTCAAAGTATGTCTTCTAATCTCAGGAGAAGCTCAGCCTCACGTGTCTTGTATGACCTCTATACCCTCATCATCATATATCTGCTTAGCCTAAGTAATGCCAAATTACCCCAAACTCCCTATAATAATTACTATTGTATGTAAAAATAATATTCATATGTAAGTTCTCTTGCTAATTATTATTATATACTGTTTTCTAGTTATTTTATGTATTTAGATTTTTATTGTGATTTAGAAAGTTGAGGAGAGGATGAGAGAAGGCAACAACTGATGGAAATGTCATTAGTCTCAGTTGAAGAACAACTTTGGTACAAGATGGTGCATGCTACAATCCTCTGACTTCTACTGGAAGACCTGAGCCTCAAAAATCTGATGGCCATGATCCCCAGAAACCCCCTTTTTCCAGCCATATGACCCATTTAGCCCAGAAGTGTGTTAGATCCCTCAGGCCTCAGAAGTCCTTCCTTGATCCATGGAAGTCACAGTTTAGTCATGGTCATTGCCATATCCCGTGTGATCTCAGAGCCCCCTGTAATTACTGACAGCTGAAACCCTGCCTTTTCTTTCCCACAGAAATATGGCAAAGACCCTCATACATACACATACACACACACACATACATGCATATATGTGTTTGTACATGTTCACAAATGCACATAAAAATGTATGAACTGTTTATACGTAGTTACACTTCTTTATAATATAAAGAATTATAAAGTGTGTATAAAAGTTTTTGATAAGAGATAATGAAATTAAATGAAAATTGAATGCAAGTAGAAAGAAAACAAAATAAAAGGAAAGTACAGTTGAATGGTGTGTGAGTATTTCTAAGGTGAGGGGCAGGGGCATGAAAAAACCCTGAATAAGCATTGAACAAATGGCTAAGCCTGTGAAGCTATCCAGGCATCTGCCACCTAGCCCCAGGTTATCCAAAGGACAGACCAGACCTGTGAATCTGACAAAAAGGCCCCCTTCACCTACTTTCAAACCAACCAGATCACCTTGTGGGGCTGTCCTCTGCTAGAAAATATAGGTAACATTGCTTACTAAGAGTGAAGGCCAGAAGAAAAAAAATAACTTCACAGGAATGTGTTTGTAGGAACAATTACACCCCAAAAGGTCTTCGATGTGCATTGGAGAGAAGGTGGTTGGGCTGGGATTATAAAAATCAACGTTTGTATGATGAGGTGTGAGACAACTTTTGTCTACATCTCAGTGTGCTAACAGCTACTTGTAATACCATGACAGGGACTATGCTCCATGTATTCCCTTACCCTTATGCTGACATGGATTTTATAGCACTTTCTGAAAACAAGATCCTGGCTGCTTACATGGAAGACGCAGTTATTCTTATGAATTGTTTTTGTTCTTGCTTAGAACCACAGTATTTAAAAAAAAAAAAAATCATAAGGAATAAAACAGCTTTGAAAGAAAAGAAATGGTGAAAATGAGAGGCAGGTCACTATTACCTCAGTGATCAATTAATAGATACATTTTCATTGAATATGACTTAAATCAGTTGCCTAATGTTTGTTTTTCTGTGTGCATGTAGTAGAAGCATGTTAAGAGACTGTTAATAGAACATACTTATTATGCTCCTGAGGAAGTGGGAAGCTTTAGGAGTGTAAAGCCCCTTTCTAAAACAATCACTACTGTTAATATGAAGAGAAACAGGTGCCTCATGTCATGTAAACCAAAGTCTGAGAATATACACAAGGCTGTGAGAAAGTCCTTTAAAAGTGACAAGTATTTGTGACCTATTCTAAACACAATACTGCAGCACTGAGCTCATTCTAATGGTGGTGAACATACTATTCCAATGTGCCTGAGTGTCTGAAAGACAGAATGGCTTCTGAAGCAGCTGAGGCTTTTAGAACCATTTTTGCTGCCTTAGTAATTACCAAGCAGGGAATGAATGTTTTTAAATCAGCCTTCACACAAGTTGTTAAATTAGAATAATTTTCACTTCTTTGTTATTAATAATGAAGTAGAGGCCTCAGTCACAGATGCTTTAACAGGATGCTCAAAACTGAGACATGGGGATGTTTTACAGCAAGCAGTTACCATTTGGTACATTAATGTGTTACCAGAGTTTATAATAAAGAGCTATAACCACAGCTTCTTCATTACTGTCAGAATATGGGTGTGAAACCTTCAAGCTGTGCAACAATTTAGAAAATCATGTCTGGCTCTTGGTGAAAATTAGAGTAAATATGCCTCCGCTCAGAAAGGAAGACCATGAGGATGTTTAGGACAAAAGAAATATTTGACAATGGTTATGACTAGATGTTCAGAGGTACTAGTTGAAATTGTGAATGTTGTGGTTTAAGCCCAGCGGGAAATAAGGGGAATAGGGAGGAGAATCACAGTAAAACTTGCAGGTTGAGATAAGAAAATTCAAGAAAAAAAATAAGGAAGTTTAATGCTTGAAAATAAAGAAAAATTCAGTAGTTATGGTAGGTGATGATGATAATAATAATGATAACAAAGAGGGAAGAACAAGTGATGTATAATATAATTGCTTACCATCCACTGACCAATGGCAGAGTCCCCAACCCTAACCCACATCAGCCCATCTGTTTATATACTGGGCATGATGTTCTATGGTGTGGAGTGTCCCTTTGGTCAGTTCAGGTCACCTGTCCCCATTATGCTACCTCCCAGTTTATTTTGTGAACCTTGTCACTTGCACAGCATGAGAAAAAAACCAAAACCAACCAACCAAACAAAACCCAATAACAAACAAAAACACAAACCAACCACTTTAGAGTAAACACAACTTGTCAAAAACCTAAAACATGAGCGTGTTATCTACACCTTT
This sequence comes from Xenops minutus, assembly GCA_035221455.1. NCBI lineage: Eukaryota > Metazoa > Chordata > Aves > Passeriformes > Furnariidae > Xenops > Xenops minutus. The sequence goes on from JAWWEE010000085.1 coordinate 61,455,072, forward strand.
CTCACTCTGAATTCAAAACACAGCACTGTAACAGCTACTGAGAAGAAATTAAGTCTACCCTAGCTGAAACCAGGACAATATCCACCCCTTATTCCGTAACATTTATGTCATGCCAAGTTTCATACTCCCAATATCCCATCATCTTCCCTAGGTGATGACAGTGAGAAAGGGTCAGGTATACTGCTTTACAGACTACAGTCACCAAGGTATTCAGAGGACATTTTAGTCCATTGAACTTTAACAAGCTTTAAAAAGTGAGGACAGTATGTGCAAAATTGAAAAGTTTCTTACAATAAAAAGACAAGGAAGGAAGAAACAACTGTATGTAAAGGGTGTTGCTTGCTTTAGAAATTTAACAGCTGGATAAAGGCCTCTCAAGTCCACGATGTTTGGCAATTAGAGCCAGAGTTGGAGAAAAAGAAGGATGGTAAACTGTGGTTTTTACATCATGCTCCCCAACAATGCTAACACCAGAATATCCCCACAAAACACCAGTTTGAACTTTACCAAACAGCTATTCAAAGCCCCTGGAAGCTCTCAGGCCCGTGGTAGATGGGGTTTGCAGAAATACAATGCCGAGACAGCTGGAATAATATTAATAGTGCTGCTGGGTAAGACATGGCATTACTCTTTGTGACAAGTCCATTATTCATCCATATACATATTGCTGGGATGTATAAACATTTACTAGTTCCAGCAACAGAGCTCTGACTGTTGACCAGCCATAGACCTGGTCTTCAGTCCTGCAATTAGGAAAACAAAGCTTAAAATGGATGAAAATTCTTGTACTCTTTGTACAGCTGGAAAGCTAGTGAGTTTTTTGGAAACTTCTGTGTTAGCCAGTTACAGTTTCCTTTATCACTGACATGCCTGGAAGGTTTTTATCCCAATCTACCTCTACACAAAACCTTGTTGAGTACCAACTGGTTTGAGAGTTATTTGTCCCATTATCATGCTGTGTTCTGGCAAATGGTAATAGCAGTGAGCTCATTGCAGCAACACAGTACAAACTACATTATGTGCCAGTAAACCAACCTCATATTGAAAGAGGCAATACTGAAATAAACACAAATGAAAGCAAGCATGACTTATTTCACAGTGGAAAGGAGGTTTCGAAGTTTTATCCATTGACCTGGAAGGTTCTGATATTTCAAGAAGGCATGCTGTCATGTAGTAAAGAATAAGTAGTAAAGGGAGTCATAAAATAATAAAAAGGACCTCTCCTTCTACCTGAACTGTTGAAAAGCCCAGGTGGAGGAGGAGCTGTATTCTACAGCCTCTTTCAGAAGTTATATAATTTTTCTAAAGGAGTTTGGAAATTATTAAGGCACATGTTAAATGCATGTCTGAAAACATGGCCAAAGTTATGATTAGATATGTCTTCCAGGCAGTTGTGGCCCCGTTGCAAACACTGACCAAGTGGGAGGTCTCTAGCCTTGTTGAGGGAAATGTCACAGCCCTGAAGGGCCGTCCTTCCCCAAATCCTTTAAAGGAGAAGGATGGGTAGGGCCCGGCTGCATCCAAGCCACCAAAAGTAAAAGAGTAACAATCTCTATTGAACAGTAGAAAAAACCCAAGAAATTCAGAGGAAGATGGCTCATTCTACCACTAGAAAAGGAGATATATTTTAACAAGGGTGCTTTTTGTTCAAGGTTGCTCAGAATAATGTATCAAACCCATACTGGATTTATTTGAAGGGACCCCAATGCAAACAGGCATCACAAAGAGCTTGTTCAGTGAGATGCCAGTGCTGTTAGCTGCAGCACAGCTTTTTCCCTGGACTTGAATGGGAAAGACTGTGTAGGCCTGAACAACCATGCTGGACCTTTGCTGAAAAAAATCACTGAAGAGTGAGTGTGATGAATTACTTGTTGGCTCCTTTCAGCCAGCTGCATGACAGCTTAGGAGACCTGTGTTTGTAAGCCCAGTCTGCTATGTAAGGTATGGGTGACTTGGGAGTTGCCTCAACTCATCTTTTGTCCTAACAGGAAGCATGTTTCCTGCTGCACTGTGTTCAGAGGAGGCATTCGCATTAGAGAGGCCTTTTGGTAAGTGTAATCCCTTGCCCTTGTCACCCTGAATGATTTGGTTTTGTTTCAGAAATATCATTGCAGTTGTCATATATCCAAGGGATGTGGTCTTTTGGGGAAAATCCATTTCAAACTTTTCCTTGTGCCTCTACACATGTTCCTGTAAAGCTGAATTTTGGTTCTGGTTTTCCATTTTAGTAGGCAGTGTTGTCTGTATCTTGCAGCACAGCACACCCTCCAAAGGCTGACCAGGTAAGACTATGCAGCATCTGGTTGGGTTTTCATCAGTCTTGTTAACTGGTGGTTGTATAACTGTATTTTCTTATTATTTATTTTTTTTTCTATTCATATTTAAACTTTATTATTGGCACCTCCTATTAAGCAAACTTTTATATGCAAAATTTTGCAAATACAAATTCATTATTACAAAGTGCATGCATTTGTAAGTATACAGACCTTACTGTATATATTGTCAGAGATATTTACATGGCTTATATATCACATATATCAAGAATATACAAGAAGTTCTTGAGAAGCTTTAAAGTGCACAGAGATCATGGGGTCTGTACAATTAACAAAACAGCAGCCCCATGCAGGGAAGAGGGAGGACCCACCCAGGAAGTGCTGGAATCACATGGTTTACAGCTGTGTCACAATGGGGGCCTCACATGGGCACGATGATGGGAGGGGTAAGCCAGTCACTGGACAATGGGGGCAGCTCTGAAGCAGAGGAGTCATGTCACCATGAGGGGCTGGACTTGCAGCAGCCACCTGCCCTGTCCTACCTTGTGTGAAGCTGTCCTGACTCCGGAAGCTAAAACAGGACAGCAGAAAAGGGAGACAAAATCTTTTCTTTAGACAACAGAAGACCTGGTCAGCAGTTTCTGTAGCTTGTTTGCAGTTAGTATCTTCTGTGCAGATTTTTAACTGTTTTTTTTCTTTTTAGCTGTACCCTCTGTGTGTTGGTCACTTGTTTATAAAGTGCTGTAAGACACTGAAGTAATATATGCGAGAGCATGGAGATAACAGCAACACAGGTTCCCACTGAAAAGAAATATTCTCCAAGTGCTCCTGTTTCCTCCTAAAAAAGGTAACAAGCCTTGAGACTAGAAGAGCAGCCGTGATGCACTATGGTTAGGCTTCCAATACAGTGTCATGAAATTTTCATAAATTAGCTAGAAACCATAGTCTGTATGAAATTACTGCGTGGGATTCATCAGTCCTTGAAAAACCATTTACAACTGGTTATCAGTGAGTCACTGGCAGAGCAAAAGGACCGATTGAAACCAGCTGCACAAGACCGGCTCCTTGGTGTGGCAGCGAATCTGAGTATCAGTAGTGACATGGATAATGTTATACCATATATTTACTAGACAGCAGTGTGAGGAGAGGGACTTCAGTTTATTAGAGAAGAGGAAGAAAAAGAAGGGTTTTTAATAGGTTTCTGTATTGTTTCTGATAAATAAAAAGTTTCTCTGTAGAAACAAGATCAAGGTGCTGCTCTTAAACATGGATACACAATTGCACAAGTATAGGATTGAGGTAACAAAGATTCAAGAATGTATTTCTTCTAAGTATGAGGTTTAATGCTATAAAGGAGAAACAGGAGTCAACACTGTCATCCTGCTGTGCAAAAAACTAAATACCATGCCACAATTTACAAATGGGAATATGGTTTGAGATGTGCAAAATGATTCATTAACCCCCTTCAATATTTTAAAGACCTCAGCTAAAACCCTTTATCCTTCTGAGGCATGGTGCTTTACAAAAGATAGAGAGTCTGCAGCAGAGTAACAAGAAGATTTAGAGGTCTGAAGAATGTGACATATGAGAAAATTAATCAAGACTAGTACATCTAAATAAGAGAAGACAAGAGTGATATATTTGGAGTGTGCAAAGTAGTGTCTCAGCTCTGCAGAGAGACAGGAGCAGTCTGTTGTTTTGTTGCTTTTAGGCTGCAAAAGAAGGACTAAGTTGCAAGAAGGAAGACAGAGAATAGATATTAATAAAGATACTAAAGCAATAGTCTACATTGCCTAAGGAGGTTTCAAAATTACCCAGATTGGAGATTTTTAAGAACAGATTAAGCAAATCTCAGGAATGATATTGGCATTGTTAATCCCTCCTTGGGGTCCCTAAGTGATCTAGATTACATCCTGAACCCTCTTTAGTCTATGATTTATCGAGAATCTTTTATGCATGAATTTTTTATGTTTAACATTCTTTGAAAGGGGAAATACAGCTCTAGTGTTTGTACAGTACACACCAAAGCAATTCAAGGCTTGACACTCTAGTAATCATAGAAATGGTACAGTAAGAATTATATGTAATTAGCATGTTGTGTTGAAATATAATGGTAAAACTGTGAGGCCTGTGCTATCCGTGATGTGGTGGGTTGACCTTGGGTGGTTGCCACATGCCCACCTAAATTGCTTGGTCACTCCCCTCCTCAGCTGTACAGGGGAGAGAAAATAACAGAAGGCTGGTGGGTCAAGATAAGGACAGGGGGAGATCGCTCACCAGTTACTATCAGGTGCAGTTTGGGTAAATTAATTGACTGCCTCTTAACACAAGAGTAACATGAAAAATACGAACAAATCTAAAAAAATTTCTCCTTGTCCCTTTTGCTTCTCAGGCTCAACTTTAATCTCAACTCCTCTATGTCTTCCCCCTTGGCAATACAGGGGGACAGGGAATAGGGTAGGTGGTCAATTCATCACACATTTTCTGTTTCCTCCACATGCTCTTCCCCTGCTTCAGTGAGGGGACCCTCCCACAGAAGACAGTTCTCCATTTGCTCCTCCAACATAAGTCCTTTTGATGGGCTGTGGTTCTTCATGAACTGCCACAGTGTGGATTCCCTTCCATGGGGTGTAGTCCTTCAGGAACATGCTGCTCCTGTGTGGGTCCCTCTCACGTGGTCAGAAGTCCTGCCAGCAAACCTGCTCCAGGGGACTCCTCTCACCACAGTTCCAGAGGTTCTAGCAGGAGCATGCTCTGTCATGGGGTTGTGCCGGTGGGACTCTGCTCCCCCATGGACCTCCATGGGTTGCAGGGGCACAGCAAACTGTGCTTTGCGGGGGAATCTCTGCTCCAGCACCTGCAGCACCTCCTCCCTCTCTTTCAGTGACCTTGGTGTCTGCAGAGCTGCTCCTCTCACACATTCTCAGTCTGTCTGAAGGTGCTGGATTTTTTGGTACCCCTTCAAAAATACATTATCCCAGAGGTGCTGCCACCATTGCCAAGGAGCTCACCTGTGGCCAGTGGTGGGTCCATGTTGAAGCCATCTGGAATTGGCTCTGTTGAACATGGGGAAAGCTGGCACCTGCTCACAGAGTGCCCCTGCAGCCCCTCTGCTACAAAACCCTTGCCATGCAAACCAAATACAACCACGTTTCATTATTGTGTGGCATCATTCAAATTATCTTGGACAATTTGAATTTTATTGGAAACTGTGGCAGTGACTGGTATAGGTGAAAATCAGGTTTTGGTACAATTTTCACTAGAAATCAGCCATGACAACATCTAACTATCATTTTAATATTTTTTTTTTTCACTGTAGTAAGAAACAAGATTTAAGTCAATAATGATTGCCATCTATATTGTATTTGTGGGGCCCTTAACATTTGTTTTCTCCCAGAGTAATGAGGAAGAGGTACTCAGATCAACAGGTCAGTAATGCTGCATTCCATTGAACTCAGGGGCCTCAGGATGTCCAATCTGTTGTGAAATGTCTTCATTAAAATGAGGAGTTTTAGGTACTCTTTTAGACTCTGTCTAACTAGTAAGAGTGTATTAACAGTATTGCATTTATGCGCCACTGCCCAATTTACTGGCAGCTATAGTTAGAACAAATTACAACAAGGCTAACAAAAGCTTTATGCTGAAGAACTACAAAGCAAAAACTTTGCAAACCAGAGCAGTTTAGAGCAGACACTTCAGGCAGCAGATGGAAGTGGGAAGCTATTTACAGTACACAGTGATGTTACACAACAGTTTTTGGAAGAAAATGTGGAAAAGAGTCTTTCATTAACTAAAACTATAAAGGGAATTGTCTATATTACACAGTGCTAAAAAGCAGAATGTATTAGCCCCTGCGGAGGATTACTTTAATGCAGTAATACTAATTTTAAATGCTCAAGCTAAGTGATTCAGAACTAGCTTGATTGTATGTGAATGGCACTGATGCTGACACTGACAGGTAGACAGACCTGAAATATTTTGTGTTTCAGAAACAAGAAATTTGAATAGGATTTCACAGAAGGAGTGTAAGCCAGGGGTGAAGCTGATGAGGTAGAGAGGTGCTTTATGATTTAAAGCAGATGAGTTTTATGGGATCAGGTCTTTCAAAATACACAGCCCTGGAAGCAGGGCACCACCTGACCCCATAAAGAGCACAAAGGGATAGTGCAGCTATTGAATAGGGTGTTTTAATATCTGGGTTTGCAAACAAATTCTGAACTCAGTTACAAGTTATTTGCATTTAAAAATTGTGTAGAAATGTATTTAAATGATTTTGTAATTCTTTTCAGATTAAACTATTTTCTTTCTAAAATAAACTTCTATGTTGATTTGTCTCTTCCACAGTATTAACCTAATTTCTTTCAGTATAACTTCTTTTAGTCCCCTTTGCAATCTCCTGGTCCTTAATGGAACAAATAAATTCACAATATATATGAAGAAGTATTGATGTAAAAATTTGGAAAGTTTTACCTGCTGAGACAGCAGTGTTCTATGGCAATATTAAAGGATATTATATTTTTTTTAATATTTGGAAGGGAGATTTTCGTTAATGTAATTTTTAACCAGGAGTTTCAGCTAAAGTAGAGAGAGTAGGGCATTCATTCTCGTGGATTTTTGGAGAATCAGCTCCAGGTCCTTGCTTTCTTTCAAGTTGGGTAGATCTTATATTTGTAATAATCTATGTTACAGTTGATTTACCTTACCTGCTAGATTATTATTACCTGCTATGATACTGTTTTTTTCCAATTTGAAAGAAATCTGAATAGCTACTACAGCATTGTTATACTTGACGTTGCCAAATAGTTAACTGGTGTTAATAATAAATATTTATGAAAAATGAAATAGTTTCATAACTAGTTTCAATAGTTTCAATAGTTCATTTCTTCTATCAGTAATTCCACTCTTCATAAATAATACATTGTTAACTATAGCAGGTATCCTGGCTATCTAGCAGATTACTGTCTTTGCTGCTGGACTATGTTTTGCATTTTGCTCTCTGGTTCAATTAATATTTAATAACTCTTTGAAGAGGTCAAGCAGGCTAAGCTGAGATACAGAAGTTGAGACTTGTCCATAACTCAGTAGTAATGGCATTGGTTGGGGTTTGAGAGACTATCTGAGAGTCCCTGGACTTTTTCAGGGCCATTCTTAATCCAGTTGTGCCTGTAAAGAGTGTATATACTCATTTAGCTGTGTCTGACTTCATTTCTGCAGGTACATTCGATGATGGGCAGACAGCAATGTAAGGAGGAGAATTTCTCTAATATAGGGAGGGCAGGTGGTTTTCCTGCTTTATTATAGGAAATTGACTGTAATGGACTCTAAAACTCAAGAAGAGCTAGATTCCTATGTAAGGTTGCCAGGAATTAAATAAGTGAGAGATGAGGCCTAGAAATGCATTAAAATCATAGAGTACTATGAAAATAGGACAAGCACTATCATGAATGTTTGGGATGAACAGAGAGGGAAATATAGAAAGATGTTTTTCAAAAATTACATTTAAGTGGGCTTTAGGAAATGCTACAAAAGAGCAGTGCAGAAACCCTGGAACATAGAAATGGACATGGCTGAGATATTTTATGCCTGTTAGAAACTGGGTAGTCCATTCTTGTAGTACGGAAGCTACAAGGCACCACTAGGAAGATTTCTGAAGATTGCTAATGCATAGTGAGAAGTGTTTTCATTGTTCTTGTTGTGGAAGGAAAGGACAGTACAAAAGTATTTTGTCAGGGCAATACAGCATTTTTGAAGGCAATACTTTGATGGATTGTCCTTAAAGAAGCAGGGAGAGGACATTCCAGGGCACCTCACATTCAAATATTCATATATAATATAGAAGATGAAATAAGGCAACATCTGCAGTATCCCAAAATCCAACCGTGAAGGCTTCAGTGCCAAAGTCTTGAGACATGGTCAGTATACAAAAAAACATGGTCAGTATACAGAAACATTTGCAGTATAGAAATTCACAGGTCAGTGTGCACCATTCACTGTCACAGAACCACAGAATCAGTTAGGTTGGAAAGGACCTCTGAGATCACAAAGTCTAGCCTTTAACCAAACACCACCATGTCAACCAGACCATGGCACCAAGTGCCACATCAGTGTTTCCTTAAACACCTCCAGGGATGGTCACTCCACCACCTCCCTGGGCAGCCCATTCCTGTATCTGATCACTCTTTCTGTACTGAAAGTCCTCCTGTTATCCAACCTAAACCTTCCCTGGTCTAGCTTAAGATGATGTCCTCACATCCTGTCACTGGCTGCATGCAAGAAGAGGCCCTCCCCCCACTGGCTACACCCCCCTTTCTGGTGGTTGTGGAGAGTGATAAGGTCATACCTGAGCCTCCTTCTCTCCAAACTAAACACTCTCAACTTCCTCACAGGACAGGCACTCCACACAAGACTTGTTCTCCAGACCCTTCACCAGCTCCATTGGCCTGTCTGTCACTGCTGAGCAGATCCTGGAAACAAAGGACTGGTGAACACCTGATCGCTCTTTCCTTACTCCTGAAAAAATTAACAATTTCAGACCAGAACTTGGGAATGCTCCAGAAGGAGAAGGAAAACAGCTTTTTTCCTCCCTTTTCCTCTGCCTGCAGTGCAGGGTCAGCTAAGCTGCAAGACCCTCAGGTGAGAAACCAACTAATGCCAAAAACCATGAACAGAGGAGAAAAGAATTATTCTGGAGTTAGGTACTGATCTCAGATGAAAGGATCACCTGTCCTCTTTCAGCTGAAAACTATAATTTCTTGTGGATGCAGGAGATGAAGTGGACTTGATTCTGTGTCGATGACTAGTATTGGAGGTTTAAGATACAGTATGATCATAAGCGTAATGACTTTAGGATAAGTGACCTCAAGGCACCCACCACTTTCTGTGCTGGGATTTAGTCTGATATTTAATGTGAAGTAAGAAAGAATATTAACCTTGAATATGTTCCAACTAAAGACTGTTTCCATTATACATTACTTTTAAAAGCAAAGCCAAAGAAATTACACCCTTAAGCTTTTATTTCCTATCCCAGTCCTCCCATTCACTCACTGTGTCATGCTACTACAGCTGGGTGTTTTAGCAGTAGTATAAACTGAGTCACTGAGATGACCTAGGCTTTAATAAAAATTGTAGCATATTTTTTTACTGCAAACCTTGATTGTCTCATAGATTCATAATCAGCCATATCAACCTGATTGAATAGGTAGGGAACTGCAGTATAGGAAGGGGAGTAAGTTTATTTCAGAAAGCTTCCTGAGATACCTGAGATAGGTGTATTGTCAGTGTATTTTAGGATTACGACCCTAGTATTTGGAAGAGAGGTCAGTGTAACCTGCACTCCTTGTATAAATGGCATATGTGTTGAGGATTGTGACCTCATTAGCTGCAGAGCATCTGCCTTAGTTCTGTCTACTGATAATGGATGGTGCTTGACAGAAACCTGAAATTTTCATTTTCTCTATACAAGAAACCACAACTTCATATGTACTACACATCAAAGACAGGTAGATGTAGTCTAGAGTGTATGGGATAGATTCTGCAAATAGGAGATAATTTATACTGGATGTCTAGGACTTCATCACCCCACATACACACACGGCCACTTTTTCCACCTGATCTTAAAGTTTCTCTTTTCTGACTATGGGGAGACCAGTAGCCACAGCTTAAGAATCAACATCGTGTTCCCAAATTTTTTACTTCTCAGACTTTGGTCATGCTATCCCATTGCATGAGGATCCTAGTGCTGCTTCAGAAAAGTTGCTGTTTGTGTATTTAGCTGATTTTAATCCTCTCAGGAAAATCTTTCTTTGATTCCCACAAATAATAACTGACTATTCCCAGCTCATGGAGGAGTGTGTGGCTGTTTTCTGGAGGCGGATAGTTGAGCCAAAGGTCACCCAGGATTAAAAGCTCTTGGGTTGTGTGATGGATCTTGCCTAGTAACTGCATGAAAGTCTGGTTATGTCATCACATTTGTACTAGGATTTTTAATGTGAACAATCCTCCTTCAAATTGGCATGAGGGAATCTTGTTGCAGGTGATAACCAATGCACATGAGTACTTGAAAAATGTACTCTTTACTGTACTTCCTCTCTTGTGTTTTTGCTTTTCAGCTCACTACTGTTAACAGACTGCTGCTTGCTAGGTTCAGCAGCTCATCAAATGTGTGGGGTCAGGCTTAATGGATACAAGGAACATCTCTTTCAAGAGACATTTTAATAATCTTTCATAGCAGTCAGTAAAAAGCTAGTTTTTCATTGACTTTTGCCTTATTACATTGATGCTAACTTTTAGCTGCATCCTCATAGTTGAATCAAAACTTCACAGGGATTATCCTTAGTGTTTGCCTGAAACAAGGTGCTTTACACAGACTGTGTTTAAGTGTTATTGCATAAGACCTCAAACCATCTCCACCTCTTGTCTTGTACTTTCACTGATACTCATCTGATTTGTTCAAGGAGATAAAGCAGTAATAAAAAAATAGCTCTGCAAAAAGAAAAGTGGTTGATTTTAGTTCCTTGAACTGCTTAATTGCAGGTGCAGGTGAGTGGAAATGATGCTACAAAGACAGTTTATTGGTCAGGACTGCTGAAATTAGTCAAAGAACTGTACCATATAAACGGTTTAGCGTCACCAAAAAAAAAAAAAAAAAAAAAAAAAAAAAAAAAAAAAACCAGAAGAAAATTATTCACTATTACCAAATGCAAAACTTTTCTTTTTCATAGGTAGACATCTATAATATATAAGTAGGTTGAAGGTTATTCTAACAACTTCTGTCTGTACAGAGAAATTTCTTTTGAAGACAGATGTCCATTAGCCATGCTGACCCCCTTCTTGGTTTTAGAGTTGGGGAAACTATGCATGTTATCTTGTGCACTGTTTTGGTTTATACCTCATACAATGCTTTAGGTGTTTTCCTCTGCTCTCATCCAAATAAGGAAAAAGTTAATATAATAGTGAGTTTTATGACAATACCTTCAGACTGGTATAACTAGAATGATTGCCTCTCCCTTGCTCAAAATATCTGGTCTCTTTCCTAATAATCTCAATCCTGTTGTGCTGCCAGAATGAAATAAGCACCTGTATTGTTTAATCAGCCTCTTGAATGTGGAGCAGACAGTGTCCAATGACTGATGACTGGCAGCTCATTAACTCCCATATAAACTGCCTCATGGGAAAAAGTAAAGAGATTAAATCAATGAATTAAGGAGTTTGTTGCCATTTATTAATTTTTTTTTTATTTTGGCTACCTAATTTTAATAGAATTAGCTATTTACTTTTCCTTGCAGTTGACAACCATCTAGTATAGGCTCTACCGAGATGAATCAAGAAACCCTTTTGTAAATCAGTGTCATGCTAAAAAAAGCTTCGTCGGGTTTGATACAGCACTGATAGATTAAAAACTTTAAAAGTTTTTTCTACTTGGTTCTGCTGCTTTCCCCATGGGAAATGTCCCATGTTTAGCTTGGTGGGAGGCTAATTTTCCATCCACCCTGCAGCTCAGGTCCAGACATCCTAGCTGGCAGAATAGGTTTTTCATATGGTAGCGCAATCTTGCTAAGCTGCAGAGTAGCCTAAGAGTTAGCTCTTGGCTTTGGGCTGGGAGCCCAAAGTCTGCATGAACATTTCCCAGTACTTGGGACACAAACACAATGGAGGGCAGCAGCATGTGTGTCACTGCAGCCACTGGGCTGCCAAGTGCAGCGTTCCATGTGGGGCAGATGACGTACATGCCCCTCTCTGCCTTTTGTTTCCAGTTGCCTTGGTCCCCAGCTGTGCTGGAGGGATTTGCCTCAAGAAGTCGGTCATGTTATTCTTTAGAGAATCTATTAATGCAAACATGCTGGAGCCTTTCACAAAGCAGATATCTTACCATGTAATACTTAAGCAGAAATCTAGTGACATGACTTGCAGTGAAGCTCTCTTCTGTGTTGCCTAAAATAGACCACCAAAGTTAAAAATACATAGACAAGACTCTGTGTTAATTTTACAGTCAAGCAAGCAAGACTGTGTTGATTTTACAGTCAAGCAAAGACTCTCTCTTTGTGTAGCTGGTTGTACAATTTCACAGGGTAGGTACATGCCACATCATGACACCAAAAAATGAAGACTGCAGGTGCACGGAAAGTGCTATTTGTTCAAAAGTCCAGTTAAAGCTGAACACCCCTGGAGACCCACCAAAATAATACTGATTTACAGGTGTGCTTTCTGCTAGAAAACTAGTAACTTACGTAACCTTCAGTCAATCTCTAAAGCTTAAAAATACCCTGACACTATTACAACTGACCAAAATTCAGCAATGATAAATTTGGTCAGAAGAATGTATATTTTAAAAACTGCATTGCTCTTTAAAAAACGCCAAACAATTCATGGTGACTCTTAGAGGCCAGCTCTGAGGAGTGATCTTGTTGAGCTTGTTATAGAGATAATTAAAAAAAAAGATAAATCATTCTATCCTGAAGATTTTTGTTTGTTGTCACAATTTTCCACTGAATATTTTTATAAGAAAAAACTGATTTTCTTCCTAATGTAAATGTATTAAGATTTTTTAATAGAAAAGGGGATTTTCACAAGCTTTTTAAAAGGGCCCACTTCTAGTAAAGTTTCATCTTGTGCATGTCCTTGAGTGATTTCAAATACACATTGTTGTTTCTGTGTTGTAGTCTCTAATCCTCTCAGCTCCCACAGAAACTGGACATGATCTGGCAGGCAAAAGGCATTAAGTGTAGGTGTAATTCTGTTGAATTCAGTGTAAAAACAAAGACAAACCAATTTTTTTCTTTTTCAGAATTAGACTTTGCTGGATCAGAATGGGTCATGGGATGTAACACAGAAGAGCTGAAATTTAGATTACATCAGTTGGTTCTAGATTTGATTTTGTTAAACCATAGCAAATCAAAAGTGTAAAAGGATATTGAAGCTCGTCTTGAACTATAGGACCACTTTAAATCCTAAAGCATGATTTTTTTAAGTTTTTTTTTCTTTTCTTTTTTTTTTTTCTTCTTTTAAGGGTTCTTTTAAGTTCTGAATCACATTAATGATGTTAAGTTCTGGTAAATATTTTTTCTTTGAAAAAAAGTGTTAGTTATCTCTTTAGAGTTCTGTTGAAAACAGTAAGTGCTTAAAAAGTAGATTAAAATGTTTCCAGAAGATCTCTGTAGAGAGCAATATTGCATTTGCTTACACTTGGTTAATGCTTGATGATGAAGGAAATAATGAAATTGCACAGAGTAAAGTGACCAACAATTGTCATGAAGTTAAATAAGAGTGAGAAGGAGGTGATCATATATGGCAGTTTGAGACACACAGTAGCTTAGAGCCCTTTATACAGGACATTAAGCACAGTTATTTACAAAGCAGTAGGTAGCAGGCAGTGAGTAATGAAAGTAATTTTTACAGAGTGGAGACTGTATTGCTTACTCTGAGAACTGCTGAGGTTTCAGAGATGACAAGCAGCTCAGGTGCTGTCATTTGGATGCTGTAGATTAGCATGAGATCTCAACAAGCTTGCCTCCATAGCAATGGAGTTGGGTTTACGCTATCTCTGTACATCATTACAAAATGCATCCTTGCATATTCAGTCTGTTCCTGCATTTTGTGAATGCTGGAGTAGAAGGGTGCAGTATTTGTGAGGGAGCTGAGGTCAGCATCTTAATGTGAGGAGAATCAGAGACTAAGCCTAGTTATTCAGAAAGAATAGGTGGCTTAATTCTTAAGTATATAAATAGAAAATTATTAAAAGCCTTTTCCTCTGGAGGCTAAAGCCATAGGAACAGATCAGAAGCTAAACCCAGAAAAATTAAAATCCTTTCAGTTCTGAGCATGATTCTCCCACCAAGATGAGTTATCAGGGATGATGTCTAAGTAAGGTAGATGTCTTTTATGGTAGGCATTCACAAGGAGAAGCAAGGCCCAAGCTGAAAATTGACATGACATACTCTTTGTGCCAGTTGACAGAGGAAAACCACAACACTGCACTTCTGCCAGGAGATTTGGAGTCAAAGGTTTCTGAAATCAGTGGAGACTGCTTGAGAACAGAGCGTGGTAAAATCACAGTTACTTCTGATCTTTTTCTGGATGAAACAGATGATCTTGAGTTACTTGATTTAAGTGGATAAAATGTATTAGCCTCAGATGTCCAAATGGTACTGGATGTTCTGATCTTTCCTTTTGTCCTGAATTCTGTGTCTGCAAATAACTTGGGGTTTGCTTACATAATAAGAAGTATGATATGTGGAGTGGTTGGATAGAGCCCTACTGTGAGTATCCCATTAGAAACTTAAGCTGTGGGCAAACTAGTACTGACATAAAATTCATATTAGCCTAGAGTTATAGAATACTTCTGTATCATGTTGTTACCAAAAATGTATATAATCTTTGAACTGAATTTTAAATGCAACATTACTCCAGAAAATGAATTGCCAGTGTTTTGAATTAAACTGTGAGGCAGGTACATAATTTAAGTATTGGAAGAAACAGCCTAGGTATTAAATATCCACTAGGTTTTAATGAAAAGAGACACAAGAGTTGAAAGGAAAGACTTCAGTGGAAACACTTGCAAAAACACTTCAGACTTTGTTAAGAGGAAGATTTAGGATCAAGTCGACTTAAAAAAATATTTGCAAGTAAATTTTATTTAATATAATAAAACTACCTTTGGCTTTGAACTAAATGCGTTAGATCACTATTTGGGTTTTTTCTTTCAGGTAAACACAGTGCTACATCTCTGTATGTAGGTAATTTCTTACTAAGTATTTTCCTCAGGTTTATGGAATGAAGTTGAACAAGTAAAGCCTGAAAGGCCATCTGAAAACCTTGCATTTCTTTAGAAAATAGCATCACCAGAGAAAAAGTTATTTTTTTACAATAATCTGTTCTTGGAAGAGCTGCATGTGTTTGCTTAGCATTTTCATTTTGATGTGAAAATGTATAAATGGGGTTTCTGAGGATTTTATTCCTTGAACAGAAGAAACAAACCTAGGTTTGTAACTTAAAGTTGTATATGTGAGAAATAAGATATTTCAGGGTTTTTTTTTTAAAAAATGCAAACATTTGCTTTTAAGATTGCAGAAGATTTTTGAAGGAGTTGAAATGATGAATTGATAAACATCTGGGCTAAAGCCAATCTTAGTAAGACAATACCAGATCTGAGAACCACAAAACCAAGAGTGTTTAAGACACAGTGACAAAAAGCCAGGCTGCTAATACAAAATATACTGCCTACAGATCTGAGAACAGTGCCCCAAATTGCTAACCCACAGCAACACACAGAATCGGGTTTCAACATTGTTCTTCATTTCATAAAAGCGTACAGATTTCAGTGGATGTTTAACTTTCCTCCAGCATCAATTTACACAGCTATAAATCACTTGGAGTTTGTGTTTTTTGTCAAGTTTTTACTCAAGATTTCTTTTTACAAATGATTTGGTGAGTTCCCTAGCCATCTACTGAAGTTGAGTAATGGAGAATCTCCATCATGTAATTGTGTCGAAGTGGTATAAGAAAGATCATGTAATAATAAAATCTCTTCATTCTCTGATATTGCAAGATGACTCAAGAGTGCTTTGTATATAAAATCTATATTAAAGGGGAGGTTGGGAAAAAAAGATGCAGACAGCTGTGCACTGGCCAGAGTAGTTTAGAAAATATGGAGAACTTTAGAATAGTTCTTCTAAGCTAAGGACAAATACAAAGTAAAGGGATAATAGAATGAAATACTGACAGCATTTTGGCTACACTGATACCTGTCTGTATAGAAGTGCAGTAAATCTCCTCTAACTTCAGTAAACATCTTTTTTTATAGATAGGAAACTGGGATTGAAGAGTTGGATTTAGAAAAGGATTTTTAGGGCTGTACCTCAGTAGTTAATAACACTAGCAATGAAGGGAAAGCTCTTGTGTAGGAGAGAGTCGGCTCGGAAATTCCCCAGGATGAGTGTGTTGGATCTGAGTCTTTGATACTGGTTTGAATCAAGGACTGAGATTGATACTGGTTTGAATCAAGGACTGAGATTGGACTAATAACAAAAATTGCTGTTTCAGCCAGAAGCTCATTAGTTAGAAATACAGGCAAATTACTTTGGCAAGTGCAATTCTAGGAGCATTGGCCTGATGTAGCTGAATTATTTCTAGAAGAATTAGAGGAGTGTTAATGATGTTATTCAAAGTTTTAGTAAGCACATCAAAGTAATTTGTGAAGTTCCACTAATTCATATTCAAAAGACCTGAACTAAAATTGGAGCAGGTGCAAAGAAAGGTTCTATTCTTATTACTCTAGTAAGACTTTTCTTACAAGAAAAGTCTGAGCAAGGGGTATAATCACAGAATGGTTTGTGTGGGAAGGGACCTTGAAAGATCACCGAGTTCCAACTTTCTTTACCAAGGGCAGGGACATCAAAGCCCTGTCCATCCATCTGCTCTTTGAGAGGGGATGCTGTATCTCTCCATAAGGTTGTACAGTGCAGAAAGAATGCCAGGAGGAGGCTGTAACACTAATGACAGAGAGGAAAAGAAAATGCAAACTCTGATCTGAGTCACAAGCAAGTAGATGTACAATAGATAATAAACTTTAGTGATAAATTGGAAGATTATTCTTTTCCATTAATGCAATTGAAGACCGGATCACTTCCAAATAACAACAGAGCCAAAGAAGCAGCTCCTTTAAAAATGTATCTTGATTAGCTAATTAAGACGCTTATGCAATATGGTTATTCATAATAGCAGGTGACTTGGCTGAATCGGGTGGTTTTGTCCAGCTGCTGCTTCCAGTTGTTCCCTCTCAGGGTGGGTCTGTAGAGAAGTCTGTGGATGACAGATTGCTGATATATTACAGATCTACCTTAACTCAAAAATTATTTTTTGAAGACTGAACTATGATGCCAGTGTCAGCTCTTTGGAATTGTCAGCTATTATTTTGGTTGCCTGCAGCACATACTTTTCATTGTCGGTCTAGGCAGTGGTCAGAGGTGAATCCTTTATTCAGGAGTATTAAATTTTCCCACTTTAGAGCTTTTGGCATATCAATGAGGAATATGAAAGGCTTAGTTATGTGTCTGTGAAGTGGAGTGCTGCCTGTGGTGGGAAGAAAATGCTTTATGGCAGCTGGGGAGGCTGTGATGCCCTCAAGTACTGTGGTTACAATGGCTGGGCAGCACTTGCAAGACAGATCTGGCCGGTGTTCCCCCTGCTTTCCTGAAGTGTGCTAGTGAAGGGGGCTCCGTGAGAAAAAATGGGAGGAGAGAGAAAAGGCAAAGGGGTGTAATCCCAGCTTTCAGATGCCTCTTCATAGTGACTCTTGTCCATGCTAGTGATAACTGTTGCTGAATTAATAAAGTCCTGTTTTGGTGAACTCTTGCTTAGGTAAGTACAGGTTACCACACTGATAAGTGGGGCAATTTTCTTGAACCTGCACTTTCCTTTCTATGCACTATTGCTTTTCTTCCACGTGTTAACCCCTGCTAAAGGCTTTGGGAGCTTTGCTTAGAGAATGTTTTTGTTTAACTGCAAAACTAAATAGAGAGGTATGAAGGAGAAATGTTAGGTATGTTACTGTAGCTCAGCTTAGTACAATGGAGATAAGCTTTCCACATTGTTCTCTTAGTTTCTTACCCCATTTTTTTTATCAGGCATCAAATAACATTCCTGACTGTGTCCAACGCTGTGTAAATCTGCAGTGTGCACTCAAGTGGGAGTAGCAATTACATAAACACTTCTGGTGTTTATGCACTTCCCACAGAGCTCTTGGATCCCTTGTGTAATAATCTTTTTCAATAAAGAAAACTGTATAAGCATTAATCATCCAAATGTAGCAGTATCCTATAGTTTGATGGGTCAGGCAGTTTGCCTGGCTGCTGCCGAATCCAGTTTGACATTTTTTTTGGCATTGGCAAGTCCAGGAAGGATTGAGTTGGGTGAATGTGTTGTGTCTATCTAGGACAGAGTTAACTTTCCCCACAGCAGCCCTCGCAGTGCTGTGCTGGGTACTGTGCTGGCAGCCAGAAAGGTGCTGATAACACACAGCATTTTGGGCCCTGCTGGGCAGGCTCGCACAGCACCCAGGCTGTGTCTGCAACATCCCCCCCAAGGGCCTGTACCCTGGGGGTGGGCAGGATCTAGAGAGGGGACACAGCCAGGACAGCTGAGCCAAGCTAAGCAAAGAGATTTCCATACCACAGAGTCTGCTTGGCAGTGAAAGTTAAGGGGAAGGAGGAGAGGAGGGAGCGGCAATTATTAAGGCTTTTGTCTTCCAGAGTAACCCCTAAACCTGAGGACCTGCTTCATAGGAGGTAGCTGGACATCAGCTGCTCGTGGGAAGTAGAGAATTAATCTTTTTGTTTTCCTTTGCTTCTGTGTGCAGCCTTTGCATTTGCTTTGCTAAACTACTGAAGCTGCTGGCTTCTTTAACTAGAAAGCCTGGTGAGAACACATACATTTATGCATTCTATTCAAGGAGAAGAACTGTTTTTTCTCTACTCTCTTTTGTTTCCATTCATAAGCTCTTAGGGTAATGTAGCCAAGCACAGTTTGAATTTAGAGCGATCAGTCATTCTACTGGCTGTAGCGTTTAGGGCTGGGTTTGACACTGTGGCTGAGTTCAGCTAGCAAATGCTTCTGTATTCCTACCTACCTGTGAGTACTATTACCTTTGCATTCTCTTTGGTGCTCCTTGTAGCTCCTATGAAGGTGATTCAACTTGCTAACCTGACAGAAGGTCTTTTTATCGGTGTGGATCTCAGCTGGCTCATGGAGAAGCAGTAGCACGTGTCCAGGAGCAAGGAGTGTGAGGGAAGTGAAGCCTCCCCACTTCACTGATCCACTCTTCTATATTGTCAAGGTGCTGCAGCTGTAGTCTCAAACACAAAATATGCTGCCCAGCAAGAAACTAGCTGGAGACAAAAGTTTTTTGTGGTGTCAGAGATAGGCATGTTCATAATTCGTATCAGGGCACAGCCCACGTTGCCCAGTTAAACCTGGTAAATGTAGCCAGGTTCAGCCATGACTCCAGATGGCCAGACAAATCCATAGGGATGACACAGATCAGAGATGAAGCCAGAAGGTCAAGTTCAAGGCTCAGGGTCAGGGTCGAGATTAGTGGGGTGTCTTGCCCAGCACAGGCATGGCAGCACAGCTCAGGTGGGGCCAGTATGAGGCCCTCGGCTTAAAAGCCACTGCAGAGTGAAATGGGAAGAGCATCCATGGATGCTTCTCAACAGACCTTTCTGGGAGAGCTCTTTTCAAGGCTAGACACATGGCGCCATTATTGAAGCTGATCCTGAGCTCAGGCACCCAAAACCCCTGACATGGGGAAGGTAGAAAGGGAGTGCTCAGAGGTCCGAAAGCTTTCAGAGAACATGTATTAGCTCAGAGCTAGAACTGCAGTGAAGCCATAAATGTTTTCATGGAGTGGAGGGCAGAGTGTACAATACATTTCATCCTCCAGTACCTACCAGATCTGATTTTTGTCTTCTCCATAGCATAGATAAAGAATCAAATACTACAATAATCCCAAACACCACTTGCTTTCTCCAGAAACAAAAAAATGGTGTGTTTGCAAAAAGATAGTCACTTTCTTACAGCTGGATATACCCTCAGCATCATATGTTGTACTTTCTTTTACACACATTAAATTGAAAATTCCCATAGATGAGCTGCACTGTGCATTCACAATATGAAGTCTCATGTTCTGCTGTGTATTATATTTGAATGGAAAACATAGACTATAGGATCCAGGATCTTCTCTTTCACATTAACCAGCCATAAATAAACACAACAGGATTTATAGCAGTTCACATGGGACTGTGCTTCTATTTCAGATTCAAAAAGCCTTTAAAAAATCACATGTATAAAGCAAGAAAACACATAGCTTTAATAAATTCTGATTCTATCTTTCACTCAATTAACAGGCACAGGACAATGACATGGTTCATGTATTATGAATAAGTCATTACAACAGTTAAGGAAAAATGTGGTCTAAAACCAGCTTACATTTAAAAGAATGTACTTTTCATCATAATATAGTGGAACTATTAAGTAAATTAAAATAATATACTTGGTCTTTTGAAATATCTTTGCGTGATCAGAGCTCTCTGTTGACTTAGTTTTACAGAAGATTTTCTTATATTTATGCTGCTTTAACATATTAAAACTGTATTTGGTCCATATTTAAAAAGAGCAAAGTTTTAGAATCTCACTGTTGTCAGTTAGTAAATAATTATGTCACTGTCCATCAGCAGCCTTGACCTAGTCTTAGAGAATATCCCTGATGTTAGTCTTCTGTCATGCTGCCTGCCATTTTCTGTCACTAAGTTTGTTTCCAGAATAACATTCTGTTCCAGTATCCTGCAAGTCAGATAAGACTAGATATGAGATATTGGAATAAAAAGGTTGTACTTGAGTCATTCTTTGCAGTCTGTATGTGTAGGTGATGAATCTTTTTTTTCTGCTGTTAGAAAACATCAAATTTTTCTGTTACACAGAATAAAATCAAAATATGTCTATAAGAAAGACATGTTTTGGAGGTTTCATAGTTTAAGTTTATAAACTGTGTGTCTCTTTTAAAATTATATTTAAGTAGAAATAATATGTAAATGTGTGTAGTTCAAAAGAATTCTGTTCTCTGTACAAACTATGGTTTTGTTGCTTTAGTCGCTCTGATCTGTTTTAAAATTATATCACCTGCTACAGGTAGAACAATGATACTAGGTTAGTGGTGTTTGGTATCTGACTCTATCAGACTTTTTAAATCCACTTTTCTATTATGCTTTCAAAGATGAGAACATACTTATCTCTTCAAATTCACTGTTCCTGTGCATAAGATTTGAATGTATGGACAAAGGTAGCTTTTGATATTCTGAGTCGTGTAAGACTCCTGCAAAACTTAAATTTACAAGACTTCCTGAGTGTGATGAAGATGTGTGCCTTCATTTCCACTGGAATGCCTCTAATTAGGGGTATGCTAACTTTTAACTGTTTTTCTGCAGTCTTCTCTCTGTTCCTATTTCTCCTCATGTAGGTACCAATAAAGGTTATTGATCATCATCTTTCGTTGTCTTAGGCAACTCACTCCATTCTACCAGTGATGGCATAACTTCTCACTTTGAAGTGCAACATTTTTGATTTTGCTTTTGGCAGTGTCAAAACATCTTTCATCATCTTTATATACCCTTTCTAAACCAATTCCAAATTCCAGTGATTCCATGTCCTAAATTGACAATCAAATTTGGCATGAACTTACAATGATACTCAACACCTTTTTATGCCTCGGTCTTCACAAGCAACTGCTCCAGCCACATGACCCATGTTGCAACAGTCAAAGGTAGGGACAGGGAGAATAAAGAACCTGTGCTGTAAGGGATCAGGTTCAAGAACATCTAAGAAACCTGAAGGTGCATAAGTCCATGGGTTCTGTTGAGGTGCAGAGGAAACTTCCAGCTGAAGTGTCTAAGCCAATATCCCTCATATCTGAGAAGCCATGGAAGTCCAGTGAAGTTCCCACTGACTGGAAAAAAGAGAAACTTAACCCAAAGTGGGTAAAAAAGGAAGAGCCTGGGAACTACAGGCCAGCCGTCTCAGCTTGGTGTCCAGCAAAATCATGGAGCAGATTCTCCTGGAAACTGTGCTAAGGCATGTAGAAAAGAAGGAGCAGATTGGTGATAAGCCAGGATGGCTTCACTAAGAACAGATAATACCAGACAAATTTGGTGGCCTTTGATGATGGAGTTACAGTGTTGGTGGACAAGGGACGAGTGACTGGCATAATGTCATCTACCTGGACTTAAGCAAAGTATTCGACACCAATTCACACAACATCCTTGTCTCCAAACTGCAGAGGCATGGATTTGATGGATGGACCATTTGGTGGACAAGGAATTGGCAGGATCAACACCTCAATGTCCAAATGGAGACCAGTGACAACCCCTCAGGGGTTGGTATTGGGGCCAGCACTCTTTAACATCTTTGCTGGTGACAGACAGTGGGATCAGTGGCATCTTCTGCAGGTCCACTGATGACACCAAGTTGTGTGGTGTGGTCAACACAATGGACAGAAGGCATGGCATCTAGTGGGACCTGGACAGGCTTCAGAGGTGGGCCCATGTGAACAACATAAAGTTCAGCAAGGCCAAGTCCTCCACTTGGATCAGAAGAATCCCAAGCACAAGTAGAGGCTAGGGGAAAATGAACTGAGGGCAGCCTTGAAGAGAAAAGGACTCGGGGATGCTGGTGGATGAGAGGCTGGACATGATCCAGCAATGTGTGCCTGCAGCCCAGAATGCCAAGTGTGTCCTGAGCTGCATCACAAGCAGTGTGGCCAGCAGAGTAAGGGAAGTAATTCTTCCTCTCTCTTCTGCCCTTGTGAGACCCCACTTGTAGTGCTGCATCCAGCTCTCAGGGTCCCCAGCATAAGAAGGACATGGACCTTCCAGAGTGAATCCAGAGGAGGCCACCAAGATGTTCAGAGGGACAGAACATCTCTCTTATGAAGACAGGCTGAGAGAGTTGGAGTTTTCAGCTGGGAGGAGAGAAGACTCCAGGGAAACCTTAAAGCCTCTTTCAGTACCTAAAGGGTCTACAAGAAAACCAGAGAAGGACTTTTCCAAAGTGTGTGTAATGACAGGACAAGGGAGGATGCCTTCAAACTCAGAGAGCACGAATTTGGCTTAGGTATTAGGAAGAAATTCTTTACTGTGAGGGTGGTGAGGCACTGGAACAGGTTGCCCAGAGAAGTTGTGGATGTTCCATCTCTGGAAGTTTTCAAGACCAGGTTGGACAGGGCTTTGAGCAACCTGATCTGGTGGAACATGCTTCTGCCCATGGCAGGGTGGTTGGAACAAGATGGTATAGGAGCAGCAACCTTTGCCATGTCTTCAGCTGTTCCTTTTCTCTCTGTGTAAGTATGAGTTGTCCTAGTTCTAAATTTTATTGTGTTGGGAAAAGACTGTGATATATAGAGAACTGCTGAACATCTGAGAAGAATGTCATAACTTTATGAATACTGCATATACTTAAGTCTGTGAAGTGCAATTATTACAACTGGGGTTTTGTGAATTTACTCTGAGTGTGCATTCATAAAGCTTTAAAGGAACTGTGAGAAGAATGAATCTGAAGACAATCAAATGTCTTAACATCTTCCAACAAGGCATTTGAGGATCATGCTTTCATTATAATGCACTTCGAAGACTCTGCCAGAGTGATGTAATTGTGTAGTCAGGCCTTGGAATTAAATAAGTAAAAGAATGGTAAAGAAAAAAAAAAGCTTTTTTCTTGGATTAAGAAAAAAGAGTGTGTACTTGCAATGTTCTCATTGGAACAGTCTCAGGTCCTGGAGATGTATTTGAGACCAGTTGAGCCCTTCCCTTCCTCTCAGGTAACAATGGGGCTTAAAGAAAGGAAGTATGTAAATGGACTTTTTAGGATGGGGCAATCCAAGAGATAATACATTGCTCTGTAGAAGATTTCTAGTAACAGCTAACCAAAATCATTGCTTTCAGAGGATGCAGATGTTGTCTCAGTGCTTAGGAGAAAAAGCTGAAGTCACAGAAAGACATGGAAAGACTTACTTCAAGGGAAGGCCATTTCTGTGAGATCTAAGTCTCCTCCTGTACTTGAGCACACTGTTTTTGTGAACCTAAATAACATCTGCAGATAGACCACATCGTTCTTCAGGTGTTAGACTATTAGTAATGGAATACTAATTTGGGGTTGTGGAAGATCCCTCTAGGCCTTATTTCATGCATTCTGAATTATCTGTTCAGGGCTGTGCCTTGGTTTCCCTCCTGATCCAGAATTCAGTAGGCATCATTTGGCCACACAGTAGTCATTAAAGTCTTGGGGCTATTTTAGCACTGGCAAGCTCTGTTCCTGTAACCTTTCCTGTGGCAAACATGCTCAAGTCCATCCACTAAGTCTGCAGTGCTGTAGTCACTGCTGTCCCAGCATCACTGCTGCTTTCCACAGAGCCAACATGCCCAGCTGGGACAGATGTATTAAGAAATACATAACCATAGCTGTTCTCTGGAGAAGTCCTGGCAATATTGTATGATACTCTGGTAACATATAAGCTATTCTGGACAATTCGTGTTGTTCAGTGTTATTATATACTTCATGAAACACTGTGAGTCACATATTTCAGGACTTCAGAGTTGCCCTGTAGGCTGTGAGGTTAAATTGTTCCCATGCAGAGATTTGGTCAAGAAATTAATATTCTGACTTGGATCCTTACTGCCTATGCTTAGTTTTGCTTTCATGTGGAGTGATCCCATATTCTGATTGCAGCTTCTTCCCAGTTACCTGGCTGCACTGTCAGGTCATTTAAGGCCTACTGGTACTATCCATAAAATCAGCTTGATACAAGCCTGGATAAAATTACTGGAAGGCAGCTGAATGGTTTGCAGTCCATGAAAGGACTTAAAGAGCAATGTTTTTTTATGTGTCCTAGCCCACATTTAAGCTGTTACCAAGCCTGAGACTAGCTTTGGTTACAAAGCCAGCCTGTGAGGAAAAGATCATACTTAAGTTTTGCAGAACCATGACTTGCTTTTTCTTTTACCTAACCTTGAGACTCTAAATCTCTCTTCCCTCCTTCCAAAGTCTTTATCATTTTCCTTCTCCTTTTCCATAGCATAGCTACAGACAGCAAATAAATAGAGCCAGACAGCCAGAACAGACTTTGCTGCCTTTCTGTCCAAAATGCTATTTGACATATTTGGTGTAGGTGTCAAGGTGTCAGCATCAGCTGTGATCTCTAAGAGAACAGGTGAGGGGATGCCCTGTGCCAAACACAGCTGGTTCCAGCTGGATCCACAACAGACCCATCGGCTGAATCATCAGCCAAGCTGGTGGCACCTCTGTGAAAATGTATTTAAGAGAGGGTGAAACATTGCCCAGACCAGGTCTTGAGGGACTGCAGCCAAAGGGAAGGACCTGTGGTGGAGCAGGGGAGCGGAGTAGGGGAGATGAACTAGTGTGTATTGACCATAATTTCACACTCCCCAATTTCCCCTGATTCTGCTTTAGTGGTGGGGATTAAGGAATCTACGAATGAAGGAGTGAAGTTGAAGCTGGGGAAAAAGAGGTGTGAGGAAAAGGTGTTGCTTTAATTTTGTCTTTGTTTCTTCTTTCTGCTCACCATCCAAATCTATTTAATTAGCATTAAATTAAATTAATTTCCCCAGGTTTAATCTGTTTTACTTGAGATGGTAATTAGTGGGTGGTTTTCCTGTCTTTATTTACCTGATTTTTTCATCATAATTTTGCCTCCTGCCTTGTGGAAGAGAGGCATAAGGGTGGCTGGGTGGGTGTTTGGCAGCTGGCCAAACTTAACTACCATGCTTTAAAAAAGAAGACTTTTTCCTCGGTTTTATTTCAGTCTTTTTTTAATAAGTAAGATGGCTTGCTTGGATTTGACACTCCTATTTAGAGACCCCTAATTTCTCTATGAACTCAGAAAATGCTCTGCACAAGGTCTAATGGGGCACACAGGACATTTGGCTGTATCTGAATGAGGTTTTGCCTCCAGAAGTTTATGTAAGCAGGGCTTTTCCTTTTCTGCTGCCCAGACTTTTTCTGCTTGTGTTTTTTTTTCTGTCAAAAGCAAGTGAGCAGTTTCTATAACAGCTGGCAAGTCATTAGAGACCCAAGAATGACATTCATATTTCCCCTTTCCAGTCTTTATGCTGTGTAACCCAGTTCTACTGCCCTGCATCTTCTTCCTCTCTTATTTCTAGCATATACAATTGGTGCTGTCCTGTCTTCTACAAGACACTGCAGGCCTTCCTTTAATTCAGCTCATGATATGCTCACCAAAAGGCTTTTCCAGGCAATATGATAATAGTGTTGGAGGGAAGAGATTATGCCTGCAGCCTGGAATGCCTTACAAGAGAAGATGGCATGATATGACAGGGTCCCTGGCCTCTGTCTGAAATACTTCTTTGGAGAGAGCACAGGGCAAAGCTGCCAGTCCTTGTTGTTCTAATCAGCCTCCTCCATTTGGCCAGAGCATCTCTGACAGCCTTGCATGTGTCTGCTTGCTAGCACACGTGTTTTTCCATGGTGACGCAAAGTACATTCAAGAAGCATTGCAGTGGAGATTTTGCTCTAAGAGCATGACTAGGCTTGGTGCTGAGCACTACTGAGGTGCTCAGGAACCACTGGTTCAGGATAGTGCCCCATCCTTTGTGCCATCCTTAGGGGTGCCTTCCTTCCAGAACCGTGATCTACTGCACTGTCTTGTGATTTTCATCCTCTGTATTAGGTGGTAGTGAAACAGACTCCCTAGAGCTCTGCTTCATTTTGTGCTTGGCGAAAGTTTGTCAGACAGATGCTTCCAGAGGGAAGGTGATTTCTGTGTGTGAGGCAACAGGCTGGGTGGAGGCCAGTAAGCTTGATAGTGCTGATATGCTGTGCCAAGAGGAGGAAGAGATGTCCCAACTGGATGGATTTAGCTGGTAACAGTACCTCGTTGTTTCTGAATTGCATACATGGATGAGTTGGTGACTGTGAAAGATTTTTTTTGGAACAGTGGTGTACCAGGATACCAAGAGCTGTGGGAGGAGATATCTGCAGCATATCTTGAAGATTTTTTTTGTATTCTTCTCCATCACATTATGGTGATGAACTCATGCACTGTTACAGATTTGAGGTTCTCTAACTAGAGTTCTTCCTCCCCAGTCCTCTCCCAGTATTTCTTGTACTCGGATTTGTTATAGTTTCCTTAGTTGTGTCCAGTCCATTTATGGCACATAGGCAGTGACGTAGTAGTAGAGGTGGCATTTTCAAACACTTGATCCTACCTGCACAAATGTTTAAAGAAAGTAAAGAAGCTGAATTCATGCTGATTTTGTTCCCAGCCCTGAAATGATGTATTGCAGCACATTCTCCATTGTGCAGGATGATACTGTGGAAAGTACAGTAAGCACTGGGCATTCAGGTGGTTTCACTGGTGCTCTTGGGGAGTGTCTTGAACATGCAGAGACTTGCCTCTCTTCTATGACTGCCAGAAACCCTCTGGTACTTCAGATGTAGAAAAAGACTGGGCATCCTCCATTGCTTACAGAATTTCTTCTCTTGTTGGCAGTACAAAATGTTCCCTTTTTACATAATTATGAAACTCTCTTGTGTTTATACATAAGCAAAGAATTATATCCTTTTGACAATGAGCAGCAGGCCTATCCACTCTATAGATTGTTTTACTGCTTTTCTTCTTTATTTTTTTTTCTTAAATCAAAACCTTATCCAGTCCCTCAGTAAGCTTCCATTTTAGCCTGACAGACTTAGGCCATTAATCTTTCTGCTGTGGTCTGGAAAACATCCCCAGACTCATTCCCAGATATTTTGTTCACTTTCTTATCCAAAATGTGCACCCTGTTGGTGAATCTAAAATTTTAACCCAATCATGGGTACTTCTTATTCACAGTGACATTGCAAACTGAGTGTTTTCCAGATCACTTGCAAACTCAATGCATAAATAGCTTCATTAAATAATGAAATTTGCCAATTTAAATTTTCCCGATTTGTCTGCTAAATTTGTCCATCACCACCACTACTGCCACACAAACACATACTGGTTTCATTTTCATATTGGCTTGTGTCTCTGCAGAGAGTATGAGAATTAGCTTGTCTTGGAGGACCAAGAGTACTTAAATGAAGACATATATTTGCTGAGGAGGTCCACTGGAGTGAGATCTAGCCCCCATTTTGAAAACTTCTCAAGTTTTCATTCAGGGAATAACTGTTTTCCTATGGGCAACGTGGGGTCTGCACAATTTCTGCATACCATGATATAGGCCAAATGCTCACTTTTTAGATACCTGAAGTAAAAACGTTGTTTGTCTATAATCTAAAAACACATTTTTCTGACAACTGGGCCCTGAGAAATGCTGGTATCATGTTAAAAAGAAAGGCTCTTTGATTTTTAAATACTTTGCTCTTATTTGTGCTGTGTATTACTTTGATTCACTTCCCTAGTCCTTCAGAACAATGGAAAATACTTTAGAATGCTTTAAAATATGCTTTTCTCCTCCATCACAGCACCTCTGTTTGGTTAATGGCTTTTAGAAAGCTGTATGTTCTAAGTAACGTGTAAGTGATATGTGACATGTAATTTCATTTTTTCAGTTGCTGTAGCAACACCACACTGAACTACACATTCATCAGTAGTCCAGGCCAGCAACTCTCTTGTTTCTAAAGGATGGTTTACTCATTATGAAGACTATTGGAAATGAATGCTAAAACTGATAATTGACTGTATAAGCAATTCCAGCAGAAGAATGTGCATGACAAAGCATTACATTGAGTAGGTTTAGAATTTAATCTGTGTATTGAAGTCTGTACAAAAATCTTTCAAAAATGTCTCACCTCCTCTTTGTGCAAGTATATATGCCAGTTTTACATGCTTGCAATGCAAAAAAGATGCTTTAAAGGTAGGTTAAGACTGAGAAGTAGAAGTTCTTTGTGATGACCTGTGTAATTCTGTCCTACCTCTGCAATACTCAGTTGTATAATGCTACTGTATTTGCCATGGTCTTTCTTTTTCTGTGTGCAATATGCTGGCATAGATTGTAGAAAAATCAAGTAGAGAAACTATATCTTAAAAACAGCAATAAAACCCTCTTTCCTATGAGAAATAAGATGCAATATTAATAAAATTTGAATGTTTAAGTAAGTTCTAGGGAAGGAGTAATGTGTTTTAAATTTACTATGAGAAAAAAGGAAACACTTATAGGTAAATCTGTGAATTTATTTTACTAGAAGATTCTAACCAAAGAATTCTTACTAGTCCAGACCTAATTGTTAAAGACAAAAATTAAGAACATAATTTCAGAAAAATCTCAAAAAGAATACATTGTAAATTAGTGTGCACACCATTCCTTGTATCTACCTCTTTTTCTCTGCTTATCCTTTTGCTACCTCTGCTTGCTAAGGTCAGCAATGATAGTCTGCCTGAGGTGTTCCAGGTCTTTCAGAGGACTGAAATGTTGATGCTGTGGTCACTTGCTGTTTTCCATTAGGAGGAACAGGTTATTGCTTTCTTCATTCCCTTCTGTAGGATAATCTTGGATCCATTTGACCCATTTTTCTATGTTTGCTAATGTTCTGCACCTTGCTATTTACTCATTGGTCCAATGACTACCTTACATCAAAGTTTACTTGATGAGTTGTAAATATTTTGAATATTGTTCTTCATTACCTTTATTTTGCTCAGCTCATTGTGGCCTGTTGGTGAATTGTTTGCAGACCTTGGATTGGGTCAACTTGCCCCCCACTACTTAGAGTTTCTTTGCATGTCTGACCTCCTTTGCTCCATCCTCTGTCCTTATTCTCAAGGCTTCAGCAATCAAACCAGGCTTGTCCTCTACACTGTGTTATTATGCCATTATTAAATATTTCATCATCTCAGAATAACTATGTGTTACTACCATATATAAAATGATAGTTATAAAATACAAAAAAAAAAAAAAAAAAGAGAAGCAAAAACTAAAACAAACTAGAAAAATCATTGCTTCACCTAAGTAAGCCCCCCAAAAAGGAGCAGGTAGACCAAGAAAAGTTCAAAGTATGCCTGAGAAGCCTCGCTCCTGTGGACTTACAAAGTCAGGGCAGTCTACCACCTGTTGCTATCAATGGCAAGAGTGTATTTACAGAGCCACAGTGCTGCAGTAGAAGACAGCTCTGCCTTTAGAGAAAAATGGAATTGAATTTGATATGCAGTTTGATCCTAGACACAGGTTCTATTATGTAAAGTGTCTGTAAACAGAAATAAAGAAATAGAAGGTCTCATATGAAATCAATATGTAGAAAACCAAATACCGATAATTTGAACTGACACAATTTTTTCTTTTTGCTTGTCAAGTAAATGCAAGATAACTATGGCAATTATTCAAAGCATGGACATTCTTGAAAGAAAATAATTGAAGGTGTTGTTCACTTGGTAAACCTTTACATAAATAATCCCTTTATCATTAACTTTTGTGAATTACAAAGTGTGAATTCATCAAAGTGAGAAGGAAATTGATGATTTGAAAATAACTTGGTTAGCTTAAAATGTTGCCTGAAATTCCATTTTAATTAGCAAATACTTAAGTTTTATTTTCAAGAGTGATCCTGAATGTGTTGTTATGTGTGCAGTCTTCACATGGTTTGTTTCATAATTTGTGAGGAATTTTCTTGCATCACATTTTTCCTCTTCTTTGAAGATGTATCATTCCTTACTATGCTAGAGTCCTTCCAGTTAAAGTTGGCACAAGTGGCAGTGAGGTCAGGGAGATATTCTTGGTCTTCTATCAGACACCGTGATTTTGTTTTTCTTTAATCGTGCAAGTTTTTCAGGTGCTCCATTTCATGGAAAAGCTGTTAATTTGAGTTTTGTGGGGTTTTTGTTTTGTCCAATGAAGCAGAAAACTACTGTCTAGAAGTCAAATGTCAAATATATATCTTCTGCTAATGCTAAATTCAATGAGCTTTCTCTGTATATACTGATCTAAATTTGAACAGTGCAAAAGAGAAGAGATTAAATTATACAGGGGGTTGATACATCAGTTAAAATACTCAGTATTCAACTTAGAGGACTAATTTCCATATTTTTATTACTTGTCATTGTTAAAGATAAGATAATGGTTAGAGAAAGTGCAGTGATTTACAAAAGAAGAATGTATATTATTTTTTTCCTGCCACATAGTATTCCTAAGAAATTGATTAAAACTAGGGTAAGTTAGTTTATTATTGCAGATTTCTTACACATTAATTACAAAGTTTAGTTGACTTAACTGTCTGGTGTAATTTTTATGTCCTGCTTCTCCCAATGGAAAAATCATGAGCTCGTATTCACAGACACTTAAAGATTGAACTAAAACTGAGAGATAAATCAAATAAAGGTTTTGCTCTATAAAAGGGAAAAAATGAAGACACCAATGTCTTTTGTTTTGGAATTTATTTTATTTTCTGATTCAAAGCTGGAGATCCTTTTCAGGATTCATGGAAAATGTTAGTACTGAATTTGGTGTTTGGCATTAAAAGTGTATCCTGGCAATGTCATGGAAGGCGTAATTCTGTAATTAATAGAGTTTCATCTTCAGTTTGAAGAAACTGAACATATATGTTCACTGGAAGTTTCCTAGTAAATTTTTTTCTTGATTCATCTAGAGTTGCCATTTTTTTATTGTCAGTAATGTTGATTTTTATAACAGTAGTTGCTGCAGACACTTTTGCAAGTTATGCACATAGTCTTATAGACAACTTAAGCTTCTTGCACTGTCACTGTTGGAGTTTGCCTGAGCTCCAGCTGGTGCAGCCACTGTTCTGGTGTAGAAGTATTTGAAAGCCAATGCATCTTTTGTCAGAAGCCATTGTAATATTTAGCTAAGTTGGAAAGAGAGTGAGCAAGAATGAGAATATGTGTGCTTAATACAGAACTAGGAAATAAATGTTATTCAGTGTTTAAGCATACTCTTAATAAATAACAGTTGCTTTCCCAGGGAAAATAAAAGGATTTATATGAACTCTAAAACATTTTTCAAGGTGTGTATTTCAGCCAAGCAATATCATAATTAAAATTTTTCTCCTTCAAATCTTCAGTTTCATCTAAGATAGATACCCTGATCTTGCACCACATCAATCCTAAGTATTTTAGATAAGATCCATATTTTTCCTGGTAGTCTCATTATTAGGTATCAGTATAATTAAGCAGAATAGAGGAGGATAACTTTTTAAATAATGACCTGGAATGTTTAGAAAGACTGGCTCTATTCAGCATGCTGAAAACATGTCTAATTCGTAACAACAGTAGAACTCCTCTTTTCCCAGTTACAGACCCAAAGTAATTTCTAGTCATTTCCCTGAAGTTTGCAGATCAAACCTTAGTAGCTGTATGGTCGAATCATACAATCACTGAGGATGGAAAAGACCTCAAGTCCAACCATATGCAAAATGGTAACGATGGAGCATGATGCTTCTCCCTCACGTACCAGTCTCCTTGAGCTACTGCTTGGGCAGCCCCAGCTGCCTCACAAACCCATCACTGGAGACCTCTTCTTTCAGGGCAGCATTTACAACAGGAGCTGCAGGAGGGACTTGATCTGTACCTGTACCCACCTGCTGAGTCTCTGTTCCCTGCCCTTGCTGCAGCTCTTCCTCTGCCATAACCAACCTGTAATGCAGTGGAATAAAATCAACACTTGGGATCTCGAGTCCACAAGACTTTTGGACAAGTGGAAACTGAAATGTATTATCCAGGCCCAAAACCAGTGAATATCTCTTCTTCT
Organism: Xenops minutus; assembly: GCA_035221455.1. Taxonomy (NCBI): domain Eukaryota; kingdom Metazoa; phylum Chordata; class Aves; order Passeriformes; family Furnariidae; genus Xenops; species Xenops minutus. The sequence goes on from JAWWEE010000085.1 coordinate 61,487,593, forward strand.
TCAAGAGTGTGTGAGGTATGCTTTATCAGGCAACAAGAGCGCTTTGTTTCATCATTATATAAGTACCTGGTATTGTCATTGAAGCTCAGTTACATATGTATGTATGTATGTATATGTACATCTTCATCTAAGATCAGATTTCCTGATCTTGCACCACACCAATCTTAATTATGTTAGATAAGATCCATACTTTTCCTGGTAGTCTCATTATTAGGTATCAGTATAATCAAGCAGAATAGAAGATGGTAACTGCTTAATTAATGATCTGGAATATCTAGATTCATACATACCTTGTGTGGGCACCCATCAGTACATACATATGATACCATATCAATAACTCCTAGATCTCCTATTTATAAGCTTGCTTAAATAAAACCAAGGTTAACAGGTTACTGATATTTTTCAAGGATTTTAGGAAGACAAGCCATCCAATTACTTGTGTATTTTATCTCTAATAATTCTTCCTTTATTTTAGAGTAATCTTTTTTCTTTCATCAGCTTGTTCTTGTTTTTTTGCTCGTCTTTTCTGTTTGCCAGTTATCTGTATGGGAGGAAAAAATGCTTGAAAGTGTGCATATCTTGAAAATAAAACTGAAATATGTTACAATAAGCTTATTCATTCATAGGTATTTTATGTGGTAGCACGTCCACCTGTTTGGCAAATGTCTAGATTTGGAGCTGAAAGGGTTCCTGCACTAAAGCAGTATTCCTCTGCATAGTCTTGAGGGATTTGTTGAGAAAAAGTAGATTAAGCTGAATGGATCAACGTACTTGTGTCCAAGTCACAGGTTGTAGCATAAAACTAAAGGAAATACCTGGAAATTTAAAAAAAAAAGAAAACACAAAACAAAAACAAATAAACAAAAACACACACACCCCCTCCCCAACAAAAACAACAACATCCCTTCCCCCCAAGAGTTATTACCTCTACTACATTTAATTTTTCAACAGAACATTTTTCAGCTGTGTGCTTTAGGTAGCCGTCTTCTTTATTGTTGTGAGAAGGGCTGAAATTTGCACTTAGAGACAGAATTCCCTGCTGCTGAGATTCATGTTTTCATGTCACTTTAAGGCTACAATCAATCTCAGTTCTCAGTGTCAAGTGTGCTTTTTATCTACATCTACTTTCTACAAGTGTTTCCTGAGTAAATTGCTTGCTATTTTTTCCCCATAGCTTTCTCAACTTGACCTGCTGTTTTGCTTTCAGAATTGTGTTTGTCTACATTGTCTTCTTTAGCCAATAGAGTGTTAGAATAACTAAGGCAACCTGGTAGTTTCTTCTCCCTCTTGCCTTGTTGATCCTCATTATCCTGTGACGGGGGCAGAGGTGCTTGTTTACCTACAAAGGAGCTTGGATTGGTGAGAGCAGACTGATGAATGTTTTGTGACTGAGCAGGGTCTTGATGCTTTTGTAGAATCACAGAGTGAAAAAAAATACTTTCTTTGCTACCTCATAGCTGCAGAAGTTATTGTAAATCTGCTTTACAGTGGTGGTGTACATATATCTGAGGGCTTCCTTTCCTGGGTGTGTAAATCATTAACAGAACTGGATGTGTGGTCAGTAGTCAGCTTATGGCTTAAGTAAGTAGTGCTTACTTGTATCTAAGACACGTGTATACAGCAAAGCTTAAAACTGGTAAAGGTTCCACTTCAGCAATGCTTTGTCTCTAGCTGCAAAAATGGCATGCAGAATTTTGTATTTTATACATACAGTAATTGTTCAAAATATAAAACTCCTTTTCCTTACAGATAAATCCAGCCACTGAAAAGCAGCTCCTGCACAGAATCTGCTTAGACTAATCTTTTCCTGCTTCACCCACTTCTGGAGTCAGTCCATGCAGGCCTTTTATTTCCTTAAAGAGAATTTAAGCAGCTTGTCCTCACTCCTGAGGACTGTACAGGCCTGCTGCAGTTACTCACACAACCCCTTCCTAACCTGTGGCCCCACACTTCGGTGCTATCCCATGTCAAGATTATTGTTCTGTGCCTGTTTCCATCAAATACATTTAGGTCAACATAAACTTTGTCTTTTCTGTTTCTTTCCTCAGTATAAAAAACATTTGAATGACAAGTTAATACTCCATCTGGCTGAGACAGGCAGTGGAGGCTTAACTTTATATCATCTGAGTTTTGTGATATTCAAGTTTATTTCTTTCATAGATGTTTTTATGAAAGGCTCAGTGTTGATGTTGTTGCTGTATTCCAACTTGTATCAACAGTTATTTCTTCTAGAAGTTCTTCCAAACTCCTCCTTAATTTTCTTCTGCTTGATCCATCTTAGATTGTAAGGCATGAGCCATAGGAATGCATCTTAACCTGAAATGTAAAAAATAGCATGCAAAAATGCAGTGTTATACAAGTTAGTTTTATCTACAGCTCATTTAAAAATATTCTGATGTGAAAAAATAGTTTACAGTAGTTCATTTTAATCCTTAAAATCTGACTATACACCATCTTAAAAACAGAAATGTTTTTAAGGGAAAGGTTATGTTCTTACTTTGTCTTTCTTTTTTTTTTCTTTTTTTAATGAATGAGGCAACATAAAGTGTTTGTAATACAAGCTCCGATAGTAAAATAACCTTACAAGTTTTATTGTCATCTGTATTCAATGTATTTCACTTACTGTGCCATCATAGAACATGGAAATAGTAGTAATTTCTGTATAGGTCATGAGAAATTATGAAGCTTTTATGAGATTTGTCAGAGAAAATTGTAAGTTGTACTAACTTATTTTCTTCTCTTTTTTTGGTATTGAAATTAACTCCATGGAGTTGAAATCACCTGTTTACTATTAGAGATGTACAATTTTTCTACTTCTTTATATCAATAATCCCTTATTTGTCTGAATAAGGGGAAGCATCTGAAAGATTATACCAGCTGATGCTATAAGTGTCTTTTCCAAAAATGTAGATCAAACAAATGCAACTAGAGAATGGGAAAAGCAAGTACATGGCTACTGACATTCAAAAATGGGGCAGGTAGATGTGTCAAGAGAGGTATCCCAGGAATCTTAATGGTTTATTTATTATGACAATGGGGAAACACTAAGAACCTGTATTTGAGTTTTAATTTCAGTTGTTCATACAAAAATAGGAAGATTAATATTTTTATCGCAAATAAGTTTAATAACTGAAGATATTACTGGAGCCCTGCTGTATTATCATATTAGAAAATTTCTAAGCCCGTTTCCCTAGTTATTCCATACAAGCAGCATGGTTTTATTTTAAACAAAGCTGTTGCATTTCCTGTGACATAGAATACATTCTGAGGTAGAGTGCAACTTGTTTAGGGTTTCTCAAGTATTCACAAGACAGCTGCATGCACATGTCCTGTGAGAAAAAGATTTGCCCCTACAAGTGCAAGAACAACATCAGTAAAACTTGCAAGGCTTATAGGAGGAGCAAAAACAAACAAACAAGCAAACAAAAATATGGGAAAGCACTAAGAGAATTTCAAAACCTTACTGTATTTTCTGTTGCTGAGTAAAGGCAAGATGATGCTTTTTCTCTGCACATCAAACTGTATTGCATCCATCCTTGAGGGAGCAGCACCAGTCTCTTGCCATAGTAAAGAGAATCATTTATGTGCTTCCAGGGCCATGGGTTGGTATCTCTAGCCTTACGGTCTTAGGGGCTAAGAACAATGAACTGATAATTAGAGACTAATATAACTGCATTCATTTTAATAGTTGTAAACCTAAACATTTGTTGTCTAGTGGGCTTATTTAACAGGCAGACAATCTTTTCCTAGTAGATAGGCTGGTAAGCCACGTGGCATAACCTCTAATAGGAGATGGTGGCATTAAAAGAAATGCACTAGAGCTGGGAACATGGAGCTTTTATGAAAATGACAGTGAAAAATGAACTCCCACCTATGCTAATCTCTTTCATCTAGAAAGTAGGTAGCTGTATCAAGCTAAGCTCTTTCTAATCTTGCCAATTTCAGAATTTATCCCGAAGCATGAAATGTTCTTGAACTATTTTTTTTTGCACACAAAGTTTGAATAGGTTTTGTTTTAGCAGTGAGTTGGCTGCCTTTCTTTTTTTTTGGTGCTGCCTATTGTGCAATTTTTGGAGTGTTCATCCAAAACGGGCTAGGGAAGGCTGATAATATTACACCAATCAAATGTATAGTCCTTTTCTGAGCCTATACTAAAATCCTGAATTTAAAGGCTGCTTTTCATTATCAGCCATTTGTCCTGAGAGCGTGAGAGCCCACAGGCTGGTTCAGATTCTTTGCTGAACTCCTTGTACTGTTTACCCTACCCAGTTTATTTGCAACAGAGTGGGTATCTAACTGCATCCATACAAATATGATATGAAGAGAGTGAGGTCAAAATGCACAGTGTAACAAGGATAATAGTTCAGTGCCAAAATACAAACTGGTAGTTATCTCACACTTGTCTGCTTTTAATATTTTCTTGGACTTTCAGATCTGTTTGCTGTCCCAGTTGGCAGTTCCATGGGAACTGATGAAATTTCTCTTTTTTTATAAAACATTCCAGAAAAAAATAATCAAAATTATTGTTCCAAGTTGAGACTGCTTTGAAGAAACAGCAGTAGCTCATTAAGGTTCATTTTCATGATCTATTTAGTTTTTGTTTCCTTCTGTAGAAATATAGGTGTTCATATTAAGTGGGCGCTGACATATCCTTTTTCATGCAGGTCAAGTGCTGTTTTCTTTTTTCCATGATTGTTGACACTTAGCTACTGTGACTGAAGGAACTGCAAGTTTTGTTTCACACTGTTTTCATTTGCTTCCAAGAAGGAGAAAGCGCCACAAACATTGTAGAAGTAATATGCAGTTATAAATCAGAAGGACAGCCTAAAATTCAGATAACTGCTCCCAGAGAGCAAAGGGTTTGGATTACAACCAGAGAGTGGCAATAGGACGGTAGAGCTATAAACAGAAGGGAAAATATGGACCTGCATTTTCCTGATGGCAGGCTTGCACTACCTGCAGGGGAGTTACTGCAAGGATGAGCACAGGTTCCTGCTGCAGTGCATGGAAGGAGGACAAAAGACAAAAGGAGTATGTTGAAATGAGAGGTTCTAGCTGAATATCAGGAACTTTTTGTTCACCCTAAGGACAGTCGTGCAGAGAGTCTGTGCAGTGCCCATCCTTGGAGATGTTTCTGCTGTGAACAGGCAAACCCAGAGCAATACTGTCTGGTCTCATGGGTAACTGCCTTCAGCAGAGGATGGATTAGAGATTCCTCAACATGAATTATTCTTTCATTCTGTGATACTGCCCTGTCCTACTTAGCCTTAATAGGTCCTGAAATTTAGGTGACCCTGCTCCATCTTTCTACTGCTTTTGTTTTTCCTTTTTGATGCATTTTTTACAATATGCTTCCATAGAGACACATGGTCTTTTTTGGTGTGCAGCATTTCCTGAATTAGATGATTCCTGCATGCATGTCCCACACAGTTACCTCTGCTTTTTGAATCCTTCACTGGGAGTGCCCCAGTAAGAACTAACCCTTCAGTAGCTTGTATTTAGTCTTTTAAGTCATGGCAATAAGATTTACCTGATACATCTAACTCAGTGCAACTTAACACAGGCAGGAGAATATATGGGTATCATGCTTCCTAATCTTTTGGGTTTATTTACTCAAACATTTGGTAGGTCCAAATGTTCACAGCATTTCAACATACATATACTTACTTTTCCACTTTCCTCTCTTAAACACCTATTGTAACTCCAGAGTTAAGGTCACTTAGCTTTTTTGGCTTTCTTATTTCTGTTCAGGGAAATACTATTGATTTTTTCTTCAAGAACATTTTTAGAACATGTTTTTAGAACATTTCATTTGAAAGTTAAACAAATACATGCTTCTGCATGTCTAATTGGACAAACAGAAATGGTTGACTAATTTCAGTCTCCAAGGATGGTGTCTCCACAAGTTCGCATATGCAAACTTTAAACTTTTTTAATACATAGCTTGTGAAATATCAAATAATTGTCAAGTATTTAATTCTCTCTAAAAAAATAATTAGTTTTGTCCCCTTTCCCCTACAGGTGTCTTCTGTTTGTCAGCCTCCACTCCCTTCTGCATGCATGCATGTACAGACACACAGATGACAGACAGGAGACAGTTTTCCTTTTATCTTTGTCTTCCACAATTCTCCTGACTACTACAGCATGTCTTCTCTCTTCTTTCTTTACAGGAGTGTGCTGTTGATCCTCTTTCACTCTCCTTGCACAGCTTATTCTGCATCTCATCTAAGCAGACAACTTCATCTGTCTTCTCTGTACTGATTACCCTTGAATCTACATCTCCAAGCCTTTCCTTTGGACTTTTGTCCAAACAAAAATACTGCTCTATCTCTCTAACATTTCTTTGTGGATTTGTCACCAGCATAGCAATCTAGACAGGGCCCAAGGACAGCTCCTAATCAGTCACACAAACCTCTTTGTTTTTTGTGCTCTTCCTTAACCACTGCAGCGGTCTGAACCACCCTGCCAGTTAAGCAGCAAACCACTTTTCACATCCAAATTCAGATCCAGGCTATCTTGCATATTCTTTTGCACTGCTCTTCTAAAATGCTGTGTTTCCTACCCACCAGCTATCTTTATGAATTTGACATTAAACAGCCACCTTAAAATTAACAGAAAATTTGGGGAAGGAGCAAGCAAACCTCATTCTTTGCCATCCAAGTACCTTAAAGACTAAGCTATAGTTAGATTCTGTCCTGGTTGTATTTTTACTGTCACTTAAACACCTGCATTCATAGCCAGAATGGAAACAAGAGGAGTAAAGAACACTTCTAGCCCAGATTACTCTATGCCATTACAAATAAGAGACTTGAGACTTCTTTCCCTAGGATGTGAAGATAATTTAACTTACACCTCCTGGAATTTAGGACCAAACAGGTCCATTTTTATCCAGTTGTGGTCCACACAATAGTTTGTAGTCCACACATTTTTCTGAAAGCCTATGCCCTCTTTCCTCAGGTGGCAACCCATAAAACATGCACTGCATGCTCAGAGTGAACAGAAGCTCTTACAGACTTAGCAGAAAAATAAAATTAAAAAATAATAATCAGATTTTGAAATTTGAAACTGTTCTTGGTTTACTGAGGAAGTGAAGCTAACTGATGGCGCAATCTATAGGCCCATTCCTTCAAATATTGTGCTATATTGTTGCCCAGTATCAATCATATATAAAAGGTGGTAAAATTCCCAAGGTTAATAGAAACTTTTTTTTTTCCTAAAAATTGTCAAATGAATGGAAAAAAGGTACTCCAATTAGTATTTTCTGCTCATGTGAAAGGAAGATTTTGCAGAATTTATTTAATATGGGATTCCTTTTGGCAAAAGCCCATTAGACTGCCAGCATATGCATGCTGGCCATTCAAGCTGACCTGTGTAAAAGCCATCCATTTGCTTAAGTGTATCTCCAGCCCAGCCATAGCCTTTCAGTCCCTTGGACAGTGGAGTATAATAGAGGAAGTCAGGAAGAGGGAAGCTGGTATTGAAGTGGCAAGGTGAAATAATTTCTTAGAAAATCAGGCTTTTTTAGTTCCAGTGCATGGAAAAACATGGTCTTTTTGCAGGCTAGTCTCAGCTTTAATCATGTGCTATGGCCACGTTTTAGAGCTTAACTTCTGTTGAGTCAGTATTGCAAAATTGTCCCTGAAAGAGCTTTTGTTCTCACAAAATTACAGACTTACTATATTCAAGGGCACAAAGTGTTAGCAGTGGCCAAGAAATGTTTGATGCAGCTGAGGGTGTATGGGATAAGCAATGTCCAAAGCCACTCATCACAACCTGACACCATGAACATAGGTCACTACCACTATGTAGAAGGAAACTATTTGAAAACAATTTTGTTTCGTACCAGCTGTCTGTGATTCAAACCTCATCTCCTGGCCCGAGAAGAATGGCACATTAATCATTACAAAAATCAGGATGAGTATTTTCTTCCTCTGTGCTGTCGTAGTAGAACTGGCACAGCGCCCACCTCCTCAATTCACAATGTCCTTTGTCAGTGCATTGGGTTTGCATGGCAGGGTTTTGGAAGCAGAGGGGCTACAGGGGAGGCTTCTGTGAGAAGCTGCCAGAAGCTTCCCCATGTCCAACAGAGCCAATACCAGACAGATCCAAGACAGACCCACTGCTGGCCAAGGCTGAGCCCACCAGCAATGGTGGCAGCGCCTCTGGGATAAAAACTGCTGCAAAACCACAGCTGGAAGAGAGGAGTGAGAATGTGTGAGAGGAACAGCCCTGCAGGCACTGAGGTCAGTGAAGGAGGAGGGGGAGATGCTGCAGCCCCTGGTGCAGAGCAGTGTGGGGCAGCTGTGCCCCTGAGGCCATGGGAGTTCATGGGGGAACAGAGATTCACCTGCAGCTCCTGAAAGACTCCTCTCTGGAGCAGGTGGATGCTGAAAGAAGGCTGTGACCCTGTGGGAAGCCTGTGTTGGAACAGGTTCCTGGCAGGACCAGTGACCCACGGAGAGGAGCCTACACTGGAGTGGGTTTGCTGGCAGGACTTGTGACCCTGTGGGACACCTGTGCTGGAACAGCCTGCACCTGAGGGACTGCACTCCATGGAAGGAATGCATGCTGGAGCAGTTTGTGATGAACTGCAGGCCATGGGAAGAACTCATGTAGGAGATGTTTGTGGAGGACTGGCTCCCGTGGGAGGGACCCCACACTGGAGCAGGGGAAGAGTGTGATGAGTCCTCACCGTGAAGGAGGAAGGAGTGGCAGAGGCAACATGTGATGAACTGACCAACCACAAGTCTCATTCCTTGTTCCCATGATCTGCTGGAGGGGAAAAAAGGAGAGAAATCAGGAGTAAAGCTGAGCTTTGGAAGATGGAGGGGTGGGGGGAAAGTGTTTTAAAATTTACTTTTTATTTCTCATTATCCTACTGTAATTTGATTGGTAATATATTAAACTAATTTCCCCAATTTGAGTTTGTTTCACTCGTGGCAGTAATTGGTGAGTGATCTCTCCCACGAGCCTTTAATTGTTTTCTCTGCCCTGTCCAGCTGAGGAGGGAGGGAGGGACAGAGCAGCTTTGGTGGGCACCCAGCATGAAGCCAGGGCCAGCCCAACACAGGCAGGTGCTGCACCCAGACTTTATAACCTAGTACTGCTGTCATCATACAAGTAGGAGGCTTTGCTGGGTTTTAGTGTCAAACATAATTGTATAAGTAAAGCTGCAGGAAAAACAGATCTGCATATTTTGTAGATGCTATAAAGAACAAGTACTCATGTTCCCCAGCAGTGAGAAGTGTGCTATCAATCTAAAGCTTTTTGTAAAGTGGCAATCATTAAAATGTTCTGGGATGTAATTTCATTGCAATCACTGAAAATGACAATCAAATAGAAATGCCAGGCATATAATTCTTGTTAGGAGTTACCAACCTGAATACTAATGGAGAGAGAAAAAAATAGCAAGAAATGACAAAGCTTTTATTTTCCATGCAGTTAGCCAAACACAAACAGATGAACTTTCTGAAGAATGACAGTTTGTTCCCAGGTTGAGAATTTATATGACTTATTTAATGGTTTGGCTGTAAAGTCAAAAATAAAGTGGTTTGTAAAGGAATTCAGTCATTGGCTGATGCTTTTGTTATGAGCACAGTTCCTCTAAAAAAGGAATCAGATTTTAACTAATGGAAAAATATCATATAAGAGAAAATAGAAAGAGATTGAGGATGAGAACCACAATTTCCTGAACCTCAGTGCCAGTTCTTATACATATACACCAGTGGAAAATGAGCCTAGTGGAGCTCTAAAGCATAGATCTTCTCAGAGCTGGCCTCATTGTCTCTCCCTTTCTCACTGAATGGAATTATTTGTATATTTTAACTTTGTTTTTCAGGTGTTGTGCTGAAGGGTTAGACAGTCTTAGGTTTAAAGCACCTGAAGTTCTGTTTGGGACTTGCTAGTAGATAAAACCATGGGCATATCACAGTAAGTCAGCAAAGGATGACTAAGATAATTAAGGGACTGGAGCATCTCTCCTATGGATAGATGAAACTGTTCTACCAGAAAAAGAGATGGCTTGGGGGAATTTCATCAGTGAGTGAATTAGCTCCTGGGGAAATAAAGCAGATTGAGCCAGGCTTTTCTCAGTGGCATCCAGGGAAAGAAGAAGAGACAGTGAGCACAAACTAAAGTATAAGAAAATCCACTTGAACATAAAGAAAAATTGATTTACTGTGAGGTTGTGGAATTTATTTACAGAAAGACTATGGATTTTCTATCCTTGGAAATATTCAAAACCCAACTGAACATGAGCCTGAGCAACCTGCTCTAGTTGACCCTGCTCTGAGTAGTGGGGTGGGAGTAGACAATCAAGGTCTTCTAACTTCATCCATTCTGTGAATCTTTGAGATGTTTACTAAAATCTATGGCACTTGGATTTTTTTTTTTAATTGTTTAGAACAAAATAACTACTACAAATAATTAATCTCAATCTAAAGTCCTCAAAGTATCTTGGAAACATTAATTTCAATCAACGTGGAAATTATAAGTGTAGTTAAAATGTATGCATCTCAGTGAGATACCCACCCATTTTGGACAAGAGGTGTCAGACACTAAACTACTGGAAGGGATGGGAGCAGAACTCTGAAGAGGAGCTCTAGTTCTCCCTCGTCATCAGCAGAACATACTTGTGGTTTCTGATACTTCTGTCTGTCAGGCTTCTGGGATGGTACCTAGAAGACTTAGTGTTCTCCATGATTCTCTGCCCTTGACTTATTTTTTTTGCTCCTCTTATGCACAGATTTCTGCTCCACAACCTGTCCTTCCACTGTGGAAGATACTAGTAATATCAGGTCTTATGCAGCAGCAGCAGCAGCAGCAGCAGCACAAGTCTAAACTGAGACCCTCATTTCAAAGCTTTTGAACCAATGAAGATTCCCACCAATTTCACTTGCAGGCAACCTGCAGAAATGCATCTGATTTTAACATTTGCTCCCTGTATTTCTGCACTGGTTTTTAACATAATTGTTGTTCTTATTGGTGCTAGCAGTGCTTCCTGCTGCTTGTTTCGATATGCACTTGATGCATTTGCCTGAAAATCTAGAGTATTTACCGTGTCATAGTACCAAAAGTACAAACTATTTCCTATCCCTTTTAGTTTCTAGTAATGGGTTGATTGTATATAAGTATTTAATTCACTAATTGAATTCAGTGATATATAGTTGATTCCATATCAGAATGTATACTAGTGAATTTAATTTCATAGGAAAACTGACCTTGAGAAGCTGCTACTAAGCTTTCAGATTCCTGCAGGAAAATTCTTGATTCCCAAATAATTTGAGCAAGATTTGTGTCAAATCAGGAATCACTCCTTTTTTTTTTTTCAATACTTCACATTCATTTAGGGTGATACTGTTTTAAGACTCCAATTAATATTATATATTTTAATGTAGGAAATCGTATTTTGTAGGTATTGTATTTTAAAAAGTCCTCAAGTGCTATGATACTTAGGGTTTAAAAAAAAAGTCTAAATAAAGCAGTGTGTAAATCCCATTACATTCACCCCAAAGACTGAGAAATCTCAACAAGTAAGTTTATATCAGTGGGACTCTCAAAGAGTAAAAGCATCCCTACAGTGAATATAGTAAAGGACTGAGGCCCTGTGCTTGGTTACTGAGCCTTGTGAAGTATAAACATGCCTTGTGAAGTACAAACCTATGTTTCCTGGAACACGTCCATCAAAAAATACATCTGTATAGCCTGTGAAATTCTCATATGAGTGAATTTTAAGAGGTGGAATTATCAGATGTGGAGCATGTAAAGAAAATATAGTGTTAAGTATCTGAAAATCTATCCCATGAAAAAAAAATAGGATTACAAATAGAAAACTGGTGGTCTCAATAACCTTTCTCTCAGATGAAGTCTTGCCTTTTCCACATAAAGGATTCTAAAACTACTTTCTTCTTTCCATTGCTTTTGTCCCATGATCACAGCATTGACATAGAACAGAGCCTTAACACTCTGTTCAAAGAAAATATGTATGTATATCTAGTTTCACAAATGTATCTGCTCAGAATGTGATCCTGTAAAAGGAATGACAGCATTTGTTTATGGTTTTGAGTGTTGTAAGCTATTTGAAAGACAAGGTGATTGAAGGTTGAGTGTTAAAGTGAAATTGAGTAAGCTTAAGCTGTTAAGTAAATAAATTAAGAATAAAGGGTCATACTTAGTATAGCAAAGTAGTTGTTACTATGCACTTGTTGACTTGAAGATTAACTGCCTACACTGTTTTATACACATAATTGTGAAATTCTTCTAGGTGTGCACAGGTATAAAAAATAAGGACTCTTGGTCAAATCAGAGGTTTTGAGACCTAAAGAAGAGCCTGTGACTTTTCCCTTTCATATGCTTTCATGCATATGCCAGTATTTTCAAGTACCCGTTTCACCTTTCAAAGAGTGAGGGTTTTTTTAAGTGATTGAATTGCTGATCAGTTTAGAGTGGGAAACTGAAATAGTGGAGTAGATTTTGAAATGCAGTATGTATTAAGAACTTGTAGAATCATTGTTCTTTTGCACCTCTGGAGGAGGAATGTTCCAGAAATCTCTATTAAAAGCACTGTCCTCTTGATTTGGTTTCCATATCAAAGATTAAATGGGCTGTGAGAAGTGGCTAGAAGTTGCTGTGTTTATTTAGCTTTCCAACAACTGGGGCCTATCTCTTATCTGCATAGGGTAACGTGTCATTCTGACTGCACTGTTTACATCTAAAGGTTTCAAAGTGTCTCAATTGCCCATCCATACTGTCTGAAATTGATTTGTCTTCTTAAGGTGCTATGGCTATTTGTGCTGTCTGGAAAGACCACCTTGAACCAACCCTCAAAACCTGTTCTTTATCCAGATACCAACTTTGCAAGATCAGTCTCCTGCTCTCTCTGAGCTGCATCTGCAACAAAACTCTGTGGGGCAGAAGGAAAGTTGCCTCTCCTTTGCACTTTCCTGGTTGGTTCTTGGACCCCTAATATTTCTTATGTTCTCAAGTCCATAGAAGAGCAATGGAACTGGGGAAGGGTCTAGAGAGTAAGTCTCTTAAGGAGTGACTGAGGGAGCTGGGAGTGTTTAGCCTAGAAGAAAGGAGTCTCAGAGGAGACCTCATCACTCTCTACAACTCCCTGAAAGGAGTCTGTACCCAGGGGGGGTCAGTCTCTTCTCCCAGGCAGCCTCTTCCCAGACGTGGCCTCAAGCTGTGCCAGGGAAGGTTTAGGCTGGACATCAGGAAGAATTTCCTCATGGGAAGGGTTGTCAAGCATTGGAACAGGCTGTCCGGGTCGATGGTGGAGTCACCATCCCTGGAGGTCTTTAAGAAACAACTGGATATGGCACTTACTGCCATGGTCTAGTGGCAAGGTGGTCAAAGACTGGATTCGATCTCAGAGGTCTTTTCCATCCTAATTGATTCTGAGTTGCTTCAAATCCACTTTGTTCTGTGTGCTGATGAGGGTCACCCAAGACTGGTCTACTGGCAGTCTTGTCAGAGGTGTAACCATCTGCAGGATGCACAAATTTCAAGTGGAAGCAGTCTTTAAGGGAGACAGAGATCTGAACTCTTGTTTTGATGCAAGGTTTCTACCATGCCCAGTTAAAAAACAAAAACAAACAAACAAACAAACAACAACAACCAAAAAAAAAAAAAAAACACCAAAAAACACAACAAACAAAAAAAAAAACAATCCAAATTGGATTTGGAAGTCTGGTGCCAGTATCTTTAACAGTATCTAATCATATATTCAACATATTGTCAGTGAAGCAATTCAAAAGATTAAAAGAGGAATTTAAAACATAGTTGTGTTCAGTGATTTCTACCTTTAAATTATATAAAATATGATGTTACCTAGGGCCAAGCAGATTCAGACATATGAACATAAAAGGCATTGCTGAAAAGGCAACTTGAAAAGATGCAGGTAGCAATAATGACTGAAGTGTGGATCCAAGTTTCAACAGAAATTATATCAACTGAAAAGGTCAGCCTTTATGCAAGCAAGGATTTAAAAGCCTTGTTGTTATTACCTAAACTAATACCCACAGTTAAAGCATTTTTTCCTCCTGCCATTTCATAAATGTCAGCATAAGGTTTTTATTTCAGGGATTGTGGAAGAAATATAGTGGATTACACACAAAATGAATGTTTCTACCATTTGAAATATAATTGAGTAACTGGGTGCCTACAAAAAAACCTACAAATTAAAGTTGAGTGTATTGGAATATGAAACAAAATGGGTTGGTTTTAATTATAAAGGCTGATAGTTGATTTCTAGTGATCTAAATTACCGTGCTTAAAATTATTTCAGCAGTTACTAAAATATCCTAGTTTGTTGTAATGTCCCATGAAGTCCACCATACAGAGGGCAAGCATTAATGTTCCTGTTGCCTATACCTTTGCTGTGATTTCTTGCAAATATTAAATGTTTCTAAAAGAAATGCCATGGTTATTTCAGATTTATTAACTTTAAATTTGGGTGGGATTTTGTTTTTTTTTGTGAGATAGCCTTTGTCTGATTAAAAGATGGTCTGATATTTCAGATGCTTGGGCATAAAAAGGATTCATCTTTGTCTACCTGCAGTTATGGAAACTTTTGAATTTTTGTCCATTTCTTTTAGCTGAAAAGCAGGTGGATTTGTTTGCAAGTAACTCTGAAATTATCATTCCAATACCCCACCTTCACACCTTCCCCTTTGGCCCCTACATTGAATGTAGTTTTATAATCTTGATGAAGCAAGTCATTTCAAAAGCAGAGGACTCCAGTGTTGACTCCAGTGTTCCAAGGTTAAGTCATTACTCAGTCTAATAAGGCCTATAAAACTTGGTAATTACTGTACTCACTGTAGGTACAACCTGAGACCGAGTGCAAAGAAGGAGAAATTTTTCAGCCACGGAAGCTATACAGTATACAGGGAACCAAGAATATGTGCTGAAAAGAACAGGTGTAGCTTGATGCACTGATACATGCTATAACCAAAATTCCTTTCTTTCTTTCTGAGTCTTTTTTCACCAAATAGCAGAAATGTACTGAAGAAAAGTGTTGAAATAGTTTTTGCTCTAGTACAGAATATTTTTTTTTAATCCTTGAAATATTTTCTTCTCCAAGTTCTGTTAAATAGCTGTTTCTTCATTACTTCACCAAGAAGTGTTCAAACTCCACAGAGGAGTAGGGCAAACTGTATTATTCATGCTAAATCTTATTGGGCACATTTGGTGTCACAGCAGAGGAAGGGGAGAGGCATTCTTATGTCCTTAGTTTGCTAAAACTAAGCACTGTCCATAATCTGAAACCTGATGTCCCATATTTAGTTGATCTATTTGTGAAGGTATTTATTTGCCTTTGCTGCACAGTGAAGCTTTCCCTTTCTTTGTAAAATTAATTTCTTCAAATGGATTCTTGGCAGATGCTTATTTGCTGTCAGAGATGCAAATATTACCTGTCAGAAACACATTCATCAGTAAGACACAGTGTTGTCATTGCAGTTTGTAAGGAGCTGAGCAAAAGTTAATGAATGAATGAGTTAATGGATGAATATATTAATAAATTTACCTTTAACCTCCAGAGACTGTACTGTTACTTTATTCTGTAAACAAGCACATAAAAATCTCACAGTCTGTAGCGTCAGGGTCATTTCCTTATCCTGCAATACAAAAGAAAAATTCAAACCACAATTCACTGTGGCTGAAAATCTCCAAGGAATAGCAGTCTGGGGTGAAGATGGGGAGTAGATCAGGTTAGTGCTGTACTTCATTCAGTTTATATATTCATCGTGAAGAAATTAGAAGGGAAATTTGTACTCCTGATCAAAGGGTGAATTAAATTCCCTCAGAATGCACTCTTAGGAGCTTCAACATTCTTCCACTGCAAAACTAATTTTATTATTGCTATTTTAATTTATTTTTTTCCTGGAAGATGACCATCTATGTAGAACTTAACAGGGTTGTGATAGAGCAGTATTAGTACTATTAGTGGTTGTGTATGTAAGTTTGAACATTTGACTTTATGTATTAAGACTCTCCTTATGAGGAAGCTGTATGTTTTCTACTGACATTAGAGATTAATGCCACCTGTCTAAACTCCCATAGAGAATAATCTGTTTATGAAATGTGTTAAACATGAGTCTACTCAGGAGTTAGGTGATGGAGGAGATCCAAAAACTGCCACCAAGATTTGAGCTAGGTATAATAAGGATACTTCTCTGCATATCCCCATAGTTCAGCATCAAAGGGGATATAATGCTTTAAAAGTGCCAAAAGATTAATTATTTTAAGCTCAATAAACTGAAGGCTGAATGTTTAAGATTGTTGTATTCCCATTATTGTCAGCAATTTCTCTCAAATAATTAGTTTTAGATTACCAGGATAACATTGTTTCATTCTTTTAGCTAACCAGTGTGCCACTTACCTGTACATGGCAATAGTGGTGGCCTTTAGCATGCAACCACAAAGCTCTTTTATCAACAAGTTTGAAGCTTGGAGAATATGTTTGAGAAATGTTCGTGTTCACAAATAATAGGACATTGAGTGTTTTTATCAGTTTGATTGGAGTAGTAATTTTTGGCAGTTGTGTTCTTTTACAGAGTAACTCTATAGTCACTTAAACAATTCAAGTGTAAATGTGCAATATGTACTTGGGAAAAGACAAAGAAACAGCTTTTACGACCTCATACTGAGGACCTCCTGAAAAAGCGAACACAAGCAGAAAACAGTTATTAGTCTCTGCTCCCACTGATATTGCTAATTGCTGAGCATACTTGCAATTGAAGAAGAACATTTGCTCCCCTGCAGCCAGGTTCTTTCTCTTAGGGTCTTACCACAGTCACAAAGCTTTGAAGGGAGATTCCAGAGCCAGACTCAGACGAAATGGGCTGTGTCAGTGAGAGGGACTAAAGAACTTGCTCTAGAGCTAAGGTCACATCTTTCCTCACTATTACCCCACTGATGCTTGCGGGCACTTGGATCCAGGAGATGCATCTCCTCCACCCCACCTCATCACCTGTGTTCACCAAGAAAAGGCTATTTTGGGGTGGTATCTACTGGGTTGAACTTTTCAACTCAAATAGAATAATGGAATACATTTGAAATGACAAGTTCATCTGATGCTGTACTGCCTGGTGCAAACAGATTATTTGTTTTTTCCCCCTTCTGTGTCCTTCCTCATTGTCTTATTCTCTCTAACCTCTCACACTTTTCTCTTTTACTGCGTTCTCTTTAGTACTTTCAAAGTTCTGTTCCTTTACTTCCTCTAAAGTTTTCATAGTTTTAGTCTCTCTGGAATAAACCTCCTCACCTCTGCACCTACATCTTCTCCCAGAAATGTCAAAGTAGCAAGAGTTTCACGCCATTGCATTACTCATTGAAATTCTGTGTATAATTAAAGATTATCAGAAATTTTTCATCACAACATGATCACATTGAAAAAAAGTTACAAAAACCCTGAAATTATTTGATTAGATTTCAGAAAATATTGTACTGGTAAATTTCAAAACTGAGTGCTTTATGTTGATATCTGGTGATACTTTTTCATTTTGGAATTTTGAAAATTTGCATGCATTGGCTTTGGTTGAAAAAGAATTAGTGATATTCTGAAATGAATTCTCTAAAACTGATCCTTCATAGGCAGTTCCCAGTTTACAGGATATTTAAAAAATATTTTATTAAAAAAAATAGGGTTTAGTCTCAAACAAAAACTATTCAAGTTTTGACCTGCTTTTTAGATCCCTTCCTTCCACTCTGTATTATTAATTGGCTACGTATATTTTTGGATCTTAAGAGCAGAAACACTTCTTTGTACAGTAGCTAGGACAGTGGATTTTGTCTTTGTTCTCAGGACTACCACAACAAATATTATTTGAATAATGATCATCTTATGTAGAAATACTTGGATGAAAGGCGTTGTCCTGGTTAATGCAGGCAGTTAAAGTCTGATCATGGTCCTTTCCAATCAGTGACACGATGAAGCCAATGCTTATGGCACTATAGCAGCTTTGGTAAAAAATACATTTTATATCAGCCATATTATGTAGGGATGTGTCACTAGTTCATAAAATCACTTCCCAATGAAGAGAGTCATGAAGGCAGAAAAGAAAATTGCTACTAGGATAGAGCTGTGTGTTTTGATATAGTACCAAGAAGCAGAAATCAGAAAAACTGTTGTTTTTATTTTGTGATCATAACCATATATTTTCTCTGAGAACTATGCTCCCCTTTAAGTGTCAAACAACTGCATTATTTTAAAAATGTCTCTGTGAAGTGATTGAGATCTGAGACAGAATTTTGAGAAAATTCTATTTACTCAATTTCGAGTCAAACAGTATTCCCAGCATGCACACTGTCAACCAGATTTCTGTCCTCTCTAAAGCAGGAAGCATTTATTGTGCTCCATCTTTAAACTATATTTCACCTTATCTCATGGTTGAGTAACTGCAAACATTATTTCTGCCATATTCGGTTGTATGTTATTGATGCCATTTTAAATATGCACATAAAAAAGAAACCATTTATCGCCCTCAATTAAATCCGTTCCTCTGTAATGGCATAATGTCTAGCTGCCAAATAACTTCATGGTATTTTTATTGCTCTCATTAGCTTTACTGAAATGGAGCCAAACAAAAGAGTACCTTGGTAACTGAGTAATATGTCTTTCCACCTGGTCTCCAGGGGATACAGTATATTCGTAATGTTAGTTAGAAAATATTCTACTTTTTTTCAAATTGCTTACAGTGAGATTTTTGTAAGCAATAGAATAATGAAGTCAGTAATTTAACATATAAATAGTTTTTGTTTCTCTGGCAGATCAGTTGCGTATTGAAGTTCATCTAAATTCTTTCTTCACACAATAGTGTACTTGGATGGGACGACAACGAGCAGGTAGTTAAACAAAGTAGTGGGATTTTTTGTAAAACATGACAGGTAAGTCTGTTAGAGCCAGCTGAATCAGGTACTCCATAGATGTGAAGCTGCTGTAGGTCCGTATCCTCAGTTTCCTCAGCAGCTGCTCCCAGTGGGTGGGTGCATGGACACAAACACCACACAAAGGCCACGCACATCAACAAAGCTGTAACATTTACATATAACTCACGCATTTACACAGATGTGTGTGCATTTGCACACGAAGAATGAATAGCTCTAGTAGCTGCTCTGAGTTGCTCGGCTGACCCAGTAGCTGACCCCAGATCCTCTGGTCTCCTCAGCTGTGGGGTAGCTCCAGTCCGTCTCTTCTGCACTGGCCAATCTGGCTGGAAGCTCACTAGCATGCAAAAGTACCACTCAGAACAGTCCACCCAGACAGAAGGTAGTTACAAATAGGATTTAATGAGGGCGTGGGGTAGACTACAGTGATCAGGCACACACTTCAGTCTGACAAGTTTACACTGGACTGATCTCTCTATTCCTCTTATTTTCCCATGCTTGTTTCTCCCCAGTCCATTTTGATCCTTTCCTCCCCAGATTCTTTTCCCTGCTGCATCTCTTAATGAACACTATACCTCCTTCAGCCAATGAGACATGGGGAAGGGGATTTGTTTGGTGTGTTCCACACAAGGTCTGTGCTTTGGTAGCCAGGTGAAGCTCATTCCCTGCTCCCCATTTTCACTGATTAAGCTGCTAGAGTGCCTCCCCTGGCCCTGTCAGTCTTTATCTGCTCCTGACCTGGCCTGTGTAGATGATTAGCCTTCGAGTAGCCTATCACAGTCTACCAGTAAGTTTAAACAGCATCCAAAGTTACTACAAAGCTTTGTGCTTTTATTCAAACAGATAAAGGAAAGCATGTACAGTACCACAGTATTTTGCCATAGTCTCTCTTTCTCTCAGTGTTTAAATGTATTGACTTTATTCGATATCTATTGAGTATCTACAGCAGCTAATACAAAGAGTGACTTTTTTATGTTTTAGGAATAAAGTAATGATACTTCTGATAATATATTAATCCTGGAATTCTTTTTCTCTTGCAGCTCATCAAGTGATCTGACATTCATGAAAGAAAGGAATAAAAAGCTTCCTCGCATACATGAATCCTTTGGGTAGGAAATTCACCTTTATATTTCGTGACTATGCTATATATAAAGAATATATAAAGCTATTGGAGGAAGATAATGACTGTGGAGTTGGGCTTGGTAGTTGGTTGAGATGAATTTTCGTCGTATTTCAAGTTCTAATGTAAATTCTAGCTTTCAGACTCCAAAATTTTACTCTTTGGATCTTATATTTTGCTTTTCTGTAAAAGACAGCTGTAAAAATAATAATCCTACAATTATGGCTAAACATTCAAACCACCAGGGAAGAAAATGGAATATTCAGGAGTTGTGAGACTTGTAAAGAAAGATTGCTATTGTTAGCTAAATTGTGTTTTAGTGGGAAAACAAAGGCAGTAGAGGTGGAAAAGAAAAGAAAAGAAAAGAAAAGAAAAGAAAAGAAAAGAAAAGAAAAGAAAAGAAAAGAAAAGAAAAGAAAAGAGAAAATCTGGGTTTAGCTTTTGGTAAACTTCTAATATGAGTCTGAGCAATGCACTTGTCATTCTTTGTCATAGTTCCCCATCTGTAAAGTAGGGATAATTGTACTTTTTTGGTTTTTTCAGTTTAAATGGTTAGAGTTTTTAAGAGCGTTTCAGGCTCAATTCTGTAAAATCAATAGGAGCTAAGAGCATAAATACTGTGATGGAGAAGTAAGAGTCTAACCTATTTTCAAGAATCTGTGGTTTCGTGATTTTCTTTTTAAAAAATTAATTAAGTCTTTCAGACCCAGGAGCTTATCTCCATGAGTGAGGGGGAACTTGTTCCATTCATCATCACATCTTGCCTGCTAATCAAAGGAAGGGCTGCAAAGGGTTATTAGGAGGTGGTTTGGTTTAAGGGAGAAATTTAGGAAAAGTGTATTATAAACAGATATGTAGGCTTTTCAGGTGAAATCTAAAAGACTTTTACACTGCTCCCATTTTGTGCAACATAGAAGTATGAAGTCCTTAGTCCCAACAGATTAACTGGAAGTCTAGGATCCCTTACACAGCCAACAGCAGGTACTAAGCATCCTCACAAAGTACTCCACAGAACCTGTGTGCTAAAAGTAGCCACCTGGAATCAGTCACAAGAATGTCAGATCAGAGACATGTCTGAACTCCCTATCTTCTCTGGAGCACGTTCATCACCATGAGGACAATACTGGGTGCCTGAGGGGTTCAGAGTTATGAGACATCCAATTAGGGCTCATTCAGAGAGGGGAAGAGAGTTCTGGTCAAACTGCACACCTACAGCTTTTAATTTGCAGTATAATCCCAACCATCACTGTCATTCAGAAACACAACTAGCCATAACAGTGCTCAAGTCATGGCTAGGAACATGTATCCGTGTCGACACTTGAGATCTCTGTGTGGGAAGGCAGACTCATGCAATGTCCACAGTAGAGCTGAATGTTCTGGATGATCGAACAGACTGTCACATTCTTGCCTTATTCTGTTCTGTGATTGTCCTTGGTTTCACACATCCATAGTTCAGCCGTTCAAATGGTAATGAACTCTGGTGTTTCGCGATCTCCTTAAACTGCCTTCCCTGGGGCTGAAAGAGGAATATTGCTTATCTTTATGACTAGACAGAAAGTGAAACTTTTTCATTACACTTTGGTAAAGTACTTCTGCCTTTAGATTTATTTAACCGTAGAAGCAGAACTTGTGATGGACAGTGTCATCGCCAGTGGCTGATACATAGTTCTTCCTGCTCCTGCAAGCCTGAAAGCGTTGCAGATAGAAAATTTTTCCATCTGTGAGAACAGAGTCAAGACTTCTCTGACAATCCCAGGAAATTTAGTCATCAGTATAGCCAAGAAAAAATGAAAAGAACACAAGAACTAAAAGTCGATTAGGACAAGAACATTTTTCTCTCAATCATGCTCCACAGCACCTGATTTCAGTACAGGTCTTTACCTTTAAGCTTCATCTAGTAGCATTGTGAGCACAGTTTTCAAATATGCAACTTCATTATATTATCAGTTCCAGGGTAGCATTATCTTACAGGAGTATATAACTCTTCTGTGCATTCTAAAACCACTGTAATAATTTTCATTTTCATCAAGAAACACTGTTTTCCAGTGTGTGATGTGCAGCTGTTGAATACTATAGAACATCTGTGTTAAAAGGGAGAAATTCAGCTGGAATGTCAGAATGCAGTAACTTGGTTGGAATTAAAACCGTCTAAAGGAGACATGTGATCTTTTAATTATCAGTTCTCAACCCTTGGTTTTGCATGACTTTGTGGCAAGTCATTATTCACTGTATCCCTTATAAAAGAATGCATTCAGTCCTAAAAGTGAAGCATTCTCCCACAGCATCTTTGATAATGCTAGATGCCCTTTTATGAAAACATTTTCATGTCATAGATAGGGGAGATGCACTTTTGATACAGTTAGGACGAAGTGGGCATTATCTAGTTTATTAAAGCAAGTATTAAAAAAAAAACCCAAACACAAAAACAATCAATAAAAACCCGAATTCTCTTCAGAAGCCTTATAAATTCTATTTGATTCACAAATTCCAAGTACCAGGCACCCATGGAAACATTCCTATTTTACACGTTCTTATTTTCCCTCTTTTGATGCTTATCTCCTGCTACGTTTATAGATGACAACCAGCCTTGCATGGAGTGCAAAGCTAATTCTTTAAGTCACCATCATGAGACAGCCTCTATGTCATGTTTGTAGTTGTGTCCTAAATCTGATCTAAATCTGGTTTGGTGTTTTTCCAAGTATAGGTGATGAGAATCGTACACAAAGCCTAGTCTGTGGCACTAATAGCTTCATGTTCCTCCCCTGTATCCCTTCTGTTCATTTTCACAGCCATGTCACAGAAGTGTTTCACAACAATCTTGTTTTCAAATGCCCCCGAGGAAAAATAGTTGGCTTTAAATGCATTAATTTCTTCTTCTTTCTAATTTGGTTCTTTGGGTCTTCAGTTTCCAAAACTATACCATTTTGCTTGCAGAGTGCTCTAATAAAGATCTTTCTTATTGGTGCCTTGTTTTTGTTGTATTGAAAAATTTCATTCTTTTAAGTGTTGTAATCAGTTTCTCTTACCTGTCTGTTCTTCACACAGAAAAGATGCATATGTAAAAGTAAAAAAATAAATCATGATACCAGTTCCCTAAAGGGAATCACAGTATGAGTCTGAGTTTGAAAATGCTGTATTCACCTTCATTTGAAAAAAATGTGCCTTGTATGAGTACAATCATCTCATTATGCAACACCAAGTTTTTTGCTGGTTTCTAAAGGTAAACATTAACATTTTGCCTGCCATTTGTTTACAGTAGTAAAATTTCCATGTGCTTGCACAAAACTGGAATTTATATTTGAGTGTTTCTCTCTCCACTGACTGCATGTGTGCAGAATGCTCTGAGTGAGTTTAAAATCAACCCAGATGTGATTTTCCAGTGTGTACCTCAGTTATATGCCTGAAATGTGCCTGGATATTCAGAAGTGGTATATGGAAATGCAGCCAACTGTTGTTGTTTTCCTCATTGTCCATGGCAACCATGTTTTAGACTTAGTTAAATTAACTGATACTTCATTTGCCTTTGTGCTTGAAAAACATTTGTATGATGATGGATTAGTTTCTTGATACAAAAAATGAATTGCATACTGAAAATTGAGTCATCTGATAAACCACAAAGAATTTTTCCTCACCAAAGACAGTTTGTTCCCATGCTGGGCTACACTGAATGGGTTGCACGCATACAAATACCTGTCAGATGTTCTTGGTAGGAGTGGAAAGCTGAGATAAAGAGGCTCCTACTTAGCTAGGAAATTGTTCTTTAGATTCAAGGAGTGAGGTTGGCTACTGAGATGCTAACAGCTGACTGCAGTCATCATGTCCAAGCAGGAATCATACTGGTGGGAGAAGCAGCAGGTTTGCTTTAAGTCGTTCTGTCTTTCCTTGAGGCTAAGCAAACAGATTTACCAACAACAGGGTCTCCAGAGCAGCCAGAGTTATAACCTGAATTCTGAGGACATCTAGTGGCTTCAGCCCAGTACAAGGACCGGGTCTTTGTCACAGCTGTGACTTCCCACTTGCACATGTGTATTTCAGCCGCCTTCTACAGCACTGGCCTTTACAGGCTGAAGAAGGAGGGATAAGTACATCCCGTCTTGCCTTTTCACACAGTAAATTAGCTGTGACATTGTGTCACTTTTTCTTGTTTTCTTTTCTCTGATCTTAACATTTCAACTTCACTGCAAAATCAAATGCAGTAAAAACAATTAATTAAATGCACAGAAAGAGTAGCATTCTTCAGCTCTGTAATCCTGAATTCAACATTAACAGTCCCAAAGATTCACAAGTCATGTGGTTGGATCAAAAATCATAACCTTTTAAATAAATGTTGGACCTTTTCTATTTGTCTTCTGTTTTCAGGACTTCCAGAGTTAAAATGTGTTGACTTGTTCTTTGTATCAATAAGGATAGAAGTGTATTTTTGTTACCAAAAGGCTGATTTCTTAGGTAAATTAATGACTCTAAAAGTTAGAACTCTAAGATAAGCACCTAGTATCCCAAGATGCCAAATAAATATGCAAGATTTGTTAATGCTATGAAATTGTAATCCTAGCTAACCATTCAGACCTTTGGGAAGACCTACTTGCTGCTCTGCAATTCAGGTTTTCAGCTTCTGAAGTGGAACTGTAGGTGTTGCCGCACCTTTTTGAGAGAGAACGACAATCAATTAGCTGCAATTCAAAAAGGACTTTGATCAAGCCAAGTGATACATGTTACAGGTTCAGCATTGTTACTGACTGTTGCCTGATGGTGTGTTTTTCAGTGGGCTCCTGATCTGACATTTCCTCCTGAGGAGAAGCAGACATCATGAAGCAGGGATTCATTTCATCATTTCAAATTATTTTGCAGCTTGCTCTGACTACAACAGGCCTGACTGGTAAGTACAACACTCCCTGGAACACTTGTTTTTCATTAAAACACTTTCTTTAGAAAAGTATGAGCCTTTACCCAGTCTACCCTGGCCACCACTGGAGCCTGTACCTATTTAAATTACTTTCTTCTGAAGTTTTTTGTGGTAATTTTGAAAATGGCTAGAGTGGTTCTTTTTAATATAGTATTACTTTAAGGATTGTATGGTGGCAATGATGAAAGGCGGTCCCTACATCCCTACATTCACTTCATGCTTGTCACTTTCTTGAAAATTTGCATCATATGAATAGTTACACTGTTTGAGATAATGATATGGACCTTTAATGAAAGAAAGGTTAGCTTAGGTTGAAACGTCACATGCTTTTCATGTCAAAATGTATGTAAATTTATGATCTGTGTTCTTGATATAAGTTACTGACAAGTAATCTTAACAAGAAATATTCTTAAATGTATTTGGATTAACAGGGAATATTCAAATAATTCATGAATACATTCAGATTGCCAGTGCACAAAAAAGCCCATGTAGCCCATTGATTCTTTTTCTCTAACCTATAATTTAGTCCAAATATGCACAAATAGTGGAATTTTAGTTCTGTTGCAAAGTTGAGGGTGGAATTTAATTTTAAGATGATCTGAAGATAAAAACACTTACTGTTTTAGCAAAAAAATCCCAAAGATCTTCTACTTACTCCCAATATTTTTAATTTAACTTGGAGATAAATATACACTTTTTGAGTTTAGGTAAAAATTAAATTTTCATCTTAAAAAGAGAGGCAAAATCATTTTAGTAGTTTTTTTAGAAGCTTAAAGTAAAAATGTGTTTTCTGAGAGTTTTGATCCTTTCTCCAGGCAGATTTATTTTCCCAATTCACTCTACAGTTTCACATAATTTTATTGTCTTTAGAAAAGGCTTTCCTTGATGCCTTTCCTTGATTGCCATTCAGCAATAAGAACCAAAAACATTGTCCGCCTCTAATATGACTAACTGGATTTTTGCACTTCCCTAGGTCAGTCATATCCTGGGAAACCTACAATAATAAGATGTCGTTCTCTAGAAAAGGAAACCTTTTCCTGTTGGTGGAAGCCTGGCTCAGATGGAGGACTTCCTACCAATTACACCCTGTTCTACAGCAAGGACAGGTAACAAGTAGTGCATGTGTATTCTGTGAGTGATGGTTATGACAGAAAAAGGGAATTTTTAAAGTTGTTTTTATGAGTCCATGTTAACCTCTGATAGCCAACATGGGCTGCATGAGATGAATGCCTTCCCTTTTTGGAAGAGAACATGACCACTGCCAGTCCCAAAACTTAGGCCTGTCCCTGCTGAAACTCATCTGACCTAAAATCCCACTGGTCTGAAGAAGTGCTGGGAAAGGCACATTTGTCCATCTTAGCAGGAGTCCTGCAGTTTTTAGGAGTGAGGAGTGGAGCATCAGGGCACTGTGGGGCAGCAGGGTCTCCCGTCCCATCCCACCACCCCAGCCAGGGAGCAGGGCAGGGTGGGGGCACCTCCTTGGGGACAGGGACAGGCTGAGGCTTGGCTGGGCCAGGACATCAGCCATGGGTTGGGGTGGGCTCAGGGAGCCCATGGAAGGGCAGGGCTATGGGGAGACCATCCCTGCCACGAGGGGCTGGGATGGGTATCTGGGACCCTGGTGGTACCTGGGGAAGCTGGACAGGGACAGTCAGGGCTGGGGGTGCCCTTGAATCCCTGCCAAGGAGCTTTTCCATTAAAATGCACAGCAAAACCCCATCTGGAGTATAGAGAGTAATTGTTTCACCTTTAGGGTTTGTAGCCAATCTCATGGTTCCCAAATGGAGAGAAATCAGATGTGGGTATCACATCTCAAAATTTACTGTTCTGGTAAAGTCTGTGACTCCCTCATCCTCTTTAGGAATAGAGCATGCATATGTGTGGCAACTTTGCTTAACCTGTGCATCTTTGTGGAACTGTACTTTTTCCCTGAAAACAAGGGGTTTTTGAACAGAGACGAGTAAGCAGGAAAGCTCAGAGATTAAATTTCTTTGAATAAATCCAGTGAGGTTCAGAAAAGATAAGGTAAAATCTCAGACATCCCTGCTTCAGTTAAATAAGCTCCAAATTGTTTGGTATTAGTTGAACAGGAAAGATGAAACCTTTAAACAGTTACCTCACTCAACAATTATCTGAGAGTCCTTATTTTACTAAAGCCCTGACGTTTCATTCTTCATCAAAACAAACTTTAATGAACATTTTAAGTCCTACATATCACTGCCCAGAGCAGCCCTGCTTAGGGAGGGATAGGAGTACATATCCAGTTCATTAAACCTGCTGAACCCAGGCACTGCCAAGCACTCCAGATCAGGGCCACAATTGCATCTCTAGTCTCATCATCTCTCAGGTGCAATCCCCTTATTCCCATCTTTTCTTTGAGAACTGTGACAAAACTGCCTGGGAACTTATTATTAGTGATGCATAGGGCACAGCAGTGGAACTAACTTGGAGCTATTACCTGGTGCTTTGGGTTTGTTTAGTTCTTCACACGTGGTGTAGGCTGTGAATACATCAGCTTTAACCAGGTACAAACAAATCCCTCTCCTAAATAAAAGTAATTTATAAGAGACCAGAAACTAGTAAGGGTTTTTTTAATTTTGAGATAGTTGTAGTGATGATCCTGCTAAAAAGCCGGTAAATTAACATCAGGAAGATCATGGAACGGATCATGTTGAGTCTGGCTATACAGCACATAGAGGACAACCAAGGGGTCAGGCACAGCTACCAAGGACTTAGAAGGGGCAGGTCGTGCCTGACCGACCTGATCTCCTTCTATGACCGGGTGACCCACCTGGTGCATGAGCAAAAGGCTGTGGATGTGTCTACCTGCACTTCAGCAAAGCCTTTGACACCATCTCCCCCAGCATTCCCCTGGAAAAGCTGCAGCCCACGGCTTGGGCAGGGCAC
>JAWWEE010000085.1:61515516-61580471 GCA_035221455.1 Xenops minutus
GATGGGATGGCACTGGGGCACAGGATGGGATGGCACTGGGGCACAGGATGGGATGGCAGCAGGGCACAGGATGGGATGGCACTGGGGCACAGGATGGGGTGGATGGCAGCAGGGCACAGGATGGGATGGATGGCAGCAGGGCACAGAATGGGATGGCAGCGGGGCACAGCACAGGATGGCAGCGGGGCACAGCACGGGGTGGCAGCAGGGCACAGCACAGGATGGCAGCAGGGCACAGCACGGGGTGGCAGCAGGGCACAGCACAGGATGCCTGCGGGGCACAGCAGGGTTTGGCAGCAGGCTGCAGCACGGGATGTCCGTCAGCAGGGCAGGGCACGGGGTGCGAGCGGAGCGGCGCGGGGATGGCGCGGCGTGCGGGAGCGCTCGGCTGCGGTGAGGGGCGGCGGGGCGGGAGGGAGAGCGGCCACAGAGCCCGCCGGGGCCGGGGGGGGCACAGGTGTGGCCGGGGGGTCTGCTCTCCACCCCGCACCCCGCTCCGAGCGGGTTTGGGGTCGATGGCAGCACCGTGGAGGCGGGCGAGTAAGGGGGAGAAACCCTTTCAGTGTAACTGCAGATCCCTCGGGAAGAGTTCCAAGGGCAGAACTTCCCTAACTGATGTGATTTCGATTAATTTTTTGAGATTGGACTCTTGCTGGTGATTATTTGATTAGTGCGGTGGGTGGTTGTAAGGGGAGGGACGGTGCATGTAGTTTCTCTCGGGAAATCTTATTCTTTACTCATTTACATTTTAATGTATGCTAGAGATTGTTTAAAATCTTAGGCTTTTAAAATCAAATGTGTAGCTCTGAGCAGATAGTGTTTCAGGAGGAAAAAGATACTGTTTTTAAATTACTCTTAACAGAATCACAGAATGGGTCAGGTTTAGAGGGACCACAGAGGGACACCTGGCCCTACCTCCCTGCTCGAGCAGGGCCACCCTAAAGCACACGGCACAGGACTGCATCTAGACAGCTTTTGGGTATTTCCAGTGAGGGATACTCCCCAACCTCCCTGGGCAATCAGATAACTCTGTGATACCTGCTGAATTGTACTTGTAGTTAAATAAATGAAATGCAGGACCGCGTGATGTTCACAGGATTTTGGGGAGAGAATGGAAGATGGCAGCGGGAGTTTTCAGGGCTCTGTGCACACCTGGGCTGCCCTGAGCAGCCTCACCTAGGCCTTCTGCGTGTACCCCCTGCCCAGAGCCCTGTTTCAGCTCAGCCCTGTGCCCTCAGCCCCCTGCCTCAGCTGTGCCACAAGCACAGCCTTGCCGCCGGTCCAGCCCTTGGCTGTCTCCTGGATGGACCTTGGACTTGTTTCCAGCCCTGTCTCTGGCCCCATGTGCCGCTGCTCCTGACTGGGCTCCCTGCGTGGACCCTGGACCTGATTCATCTCTGCCCGTGTGGGGCATTCCCAGTGAACCCTGCTTTGCTCATCTTGTTCAGGTCTGTTGGGCACTGCGGGCACTGCCTGTGCTGCAGTCACCCTGGGCTCCTGGCTCACACCCTCATAGGGGATGCTTGCTCACGCTGCTTCCAGAAAAGAATCTGTATTAGAAATACACTTTTTAAGTCTTTTTCCATCAAAGTCCATGTGAAACTGAAAACTGAGTTTTAGTGGATTAGAGAGAAATGCTTTTCTTTTTTTTTTCAAATGGACATATGTTTTGCCCTGACAAAGATGTTATGTATTTTTCCCCAAAGAAAATTTCTCAGACAAAAAAACCCTCCAAAACTTGCTTTGCAGCCTGTGCGCTCTCTGAACAAGTTCATTGAGGAACTCTTTAACTCTTTCAGATGTGCACTTTGCTAAGTGTTTGATGATTCTCTTACTATTTTGTAGTTGCCTTCAGGCAGCAGAAATGGAAAAGCTCTGTCTCCACACAAGCAAAAATGCCTCCTTGTGATTTTGTACCTGAAACATACAAAGTAAGTCATGCATACTACACTAAATTTGAATAAAACTGTGTTATTGGACTTGAGTGACAGGCTCATCTGCTATAAATAGTCAGGGCATTAAAAATTATTTAAAAATCTGCTTCTTTGGGCTAAACCTGACTGTTACAACCAGGATACAACCTGTAGATATACCTGTGTGACAAGTCTATAACTTCTACATTGTTAATTTGAAAACCTTTAAAGAAGGGATACTTGCAGAACAGCAGTCTTCTTTCAAAATCTGAGTTTCAGAGGTTTGTAGAACTTTCTGTGTGCCAGAATTTGTTAAAATCTTAGTTCTGTGAACAACAGCTGTGGACAGCTGTGTAATCTGTGTGATCCACTACAACTCCACTATTCTGGATCTTTAGAAAGCTTAAATGGATACTGACTTTTCTGTTCCACTCAGTCCTATCCATATGAACGTATGCGGAAGATTCGTGAACAATATATTGCTCCTTCACTTCGAATGTATTACAAGAAGCCATTGTTGCTGCATCAAGGACATATGCAGTGGTTGTTTGATTATGAAGGACGAAGATACCTTGATCTCTTTGCTGGAATTGTCACTGTCAGTGTTGGTCACTGTCACCCGTAAGTATGTTGCTTTTTACTTTATGGTATAAAATAAAGGAAGAGGTACCTATGCTGGTTTTGTTCCTCATTAGTGTGTAGCACTGCGAGCCTAAAATCAGAACATGATTTACTGATTGTCATGTATCACTTGCACTAAGTTTGACTTCTGTTACCTTTTGAAGAATTCATTAATTTGATCTACTTGTTCATCCATCTGGCAAATGGTGCAGCATCTGCATTTGCAGAATTAATAACACACAGGTGTGTGCATGTATGAGTGTGGAATTGAATCCCTTTGTCTCTTCTTGTGCTACATGCAGGAAGGTAACTATGGCTACACAGAAACAGCTTTCTCGCCTCTGGCACACCACTAATATCTACATGCATCCTTCAGTCCATGAGTATGCTGAAAAACTGACTTCCCTTCTTCCAGATCCACTGAAGGTACTTTGCTTCTGACAGGAGCAGGGGCTGCTGAAGAGGGTGCCTGTTTATAAGAAATATTTCTTAAATAAATGAGAGCTGCGATATCTGTAGAGAAAAAAACCTGTATGGGGACTACAGACTGTCAGACAGAGAGCATGATGACCCCCCAGACCTTTTCTTTAGACCTGAATACAGACAAGCATAATATTCCAAGTTCTTATTCTGTTCATTTTCTCCCTCCACTTATCACTGCTTTAAGGGGCATTGCCAGCTTAAAAATTACTATGAAGGTGTTATGTTAACTATTCTTATATGCAGCCAGCTTTAATTTGCTTGATCTCCTGAAAATTCACAATGAAAAGTATTTTACAGTATTTTGTGTAATGAGGCTTACTGATATTTAAATAAATAAACCAGAAAAATGTCACAATTCATACGCAGAGAAACAATAAGAAAAATAATTTTTGTTTTCAGGTAGAATAAACAGGTAATAAAATGAAACTGGGCTAGCAGAAGAGCATGAAGTTATTGCAATCTTAAAGATGGAAGAAGGATAAAAAAAGAAAAAAATTAAAAACTGTCTTGTTCAGTTTGACCAAAGACTTTAATTTCTTTCCATCAGTATTCCCTCTTAGGAAAACCTGTACAATGAAACCCTTTCAGATTTATCTGTACCCTCCCTGAGAACATCAGTTAGTTCTTGTGTATAGTGTGAGGGCAACACTGAGTTTATGGTGGTGAAGTCATCCTGTGGTAGTGATGGGTGGTAGGTAGGTCATAGCTCATCATGTTTCTAAGTGGCACAGTCTGAAGGTGTAGGTTGTGTGCTGCACTGATCCTAAGCCTTCTCCCATAGGTGGTTTATCTGACCAACAGTGGGTCAGAAGCCAATGATCTGGCTATGTTCATGGCAAGGCTACACACTCGTAGCTTCGACATCATCTCTCTCAGGTAATGCTGATAGATCTCTACAAAACTCTTTTGCCTATGTGGTAAGTCTCAATATGCCTCAATCAAGATACAGTAGGGACCCCTTTAACTCCAGGTCTGCAGAGAAGAATGCTATAAAATGATTTTATTTCACAAAGAGGAATTGAAGTTGAAGGGGAGTTGAAGTTTTGATACAGTATTTTAGGACTAGTTTACAATAAAAACACAAACTGCAATTTTTGCTTATGTTACTTAGAAAATGGTTTAGTCTCTGTGTCCAGGGGCTGCTTTGGTGGACCTTTGTTCAGGGCCAGGGCAAGATTCAGCAATTGCTGCTTTCTCAGTTCTTTTCACCTCTGTGGTGCCCCTTTTGTGGGGGTGCAAAGGTACCTCTGGAAGAGCAGAGCAGTGAACCTCAGCAGGAACTGCTCTGGCTGAAAGCTTAACTGGTGGAAGGGTTTTTTTGGTTTGTTTGTTTTGTTGCCTTGTTTTTCTGCCAGAGCCCTGAACCACAGGTCACTGCACAGGTACACAAACAGCTCTTCTGGCTCAATGACAGAAGTGGTGCAGGGGTGAGCACCAGTACACACTAAGAACTGGTGTAAGAAATTCTCTTTGCTGTGCATCCCAGGAAGCCTCAAATACTAGAACAGAAAGCTGCATTATGGAGAATTTTATTTTTCTGTTATTGTGCTCATTAACATTGGGAACCCACCTTGCTTGTATATTCTCTTAAATGAACTTTTGATTTGTGCATGAAACTGACAACGAACTACCATGTGGTTTAATGATTGGCAGCATCTGTTGGAGAGAGCAGTGGTTTCCAAGATTCAAAGGACAGAGATGTTTGCTCTTTAGGGCTCAGGTGCTACCACAGAACTTGCTGAGACACTGTCTGAATCGCTGTTGTTTCCAATCATTGTTCTCTTCTCCTTGCAAACATTACCTCACGATTTTAACATTTGAAATTGCGGGAAACCAATGTAGTTGGGCAATCATGGATCTTAGAAAACCAGAGCAAAAAGTGGCAGTAGGAATCTTCTTGTTTTGAGTACAACAATACACATTTTTCCCAATAATTTGTAGTTCAGAAGCATGCCTTCTCAGAACTAATATTGCTTCAGACTCTTCTTGGAAATGAGTAATGTTCATCTGCTTTGTTTAAACAGAGGAGCGTACCACGGAGGCAGCCCTTACACACTGGGTTTGACATCTCTTGGTCCTTATAAGCATGGTGTTGCCAATGGCTTTGGCTGTACAACAGTGAGATTTCTTTTAAAATTTTCTTTTAAATAATCTGGGTAACTAACAATTTATTTCATTTTTTTCAATAATTAGTATGTTTTCTGCCCTCAAGTGCTTTATGGTCACTAACTAAACTGCAATGTAGCTGTTTCTGCTGTGTAAGCCCAACAAGAGGCTGAGCCCCCTTTTCTTCTCTATCTAGTTTCTTAGGTTAATTTGGAGTCAGGACTGCCATAACACAAGGGGTCATGATTTTGCAGTCATGCTTGGTGCTTGCATGGAAGTCTATGTAAGGAGCAAAATAATAATGCTCAGAACACCTTTTCCCTCAGAATACCTTGTTTTGGCAGATCTGTGCAAAGCTGCTTTCAGATTGTCTGGAGCAGATCCTTCCCTGTAATGAGAAGAAACCCTCTTTCAGCAAGATGGGAGACATATCTATTAAGGAGATCCATTAGGGTTAAATGGCCATACTTTATCTCCCTGCCCTTGAGCAGATGGGAGTAACTTTCTGTCTGGAAGCTGGCACTGGCGACTCTGATCATTACAGCTCAGCCACAGCACTGACTTTAGGAGGGCTCATTTATAGCAGCCTCTCAGTCTTCCTTAGTGAGTTGCCCGAAGTCATGTGGTATTTCATCAGCAACAAGGATTAGAAAGGTGAAGTTCACTCTGCCAGGTCTGCCTGCCTCCCTCTGTTCTGCAGATTTTATTCATACTTCAAATTATTGAAATACTGCCAGCAGCTCTTAAAATGTTGTCATTAATCTTAGATAACCAGTATGCTAAGTTAAAGAAGAAAACAAAAGAAAAAAAACAATTAAGTGACTATTGCTGGAATAGTCTAAACCTGCAGTTCCACAACTGTGCTCTACCACTTTGTGAGGGAGAAGTTTGGTGTTATTCCCAAGTGTTTTTCAGACAAGTTGCTTGAACTGTTTTATTTTGTCATTAGTCATTAGATCAAAAGATCTAGAAATGTGTCATCAGATCTGTAGCTATTTCTCTTACGCTTGACAGACAATGTTACCAGATGTTTTTCGTGGTCCATGGGGAGGCAACCGCTGTAGAGATTCTCCAGTACAAACTGTTCGAAAATGCAGCTGTCCTGAAGGTTGGTCAATGACAAAGAGCTTTTGGCTTTTAGATTAGAGAATACTAGAGGGCTGTGAAAAAAAATAGTTACCTCCTCAATAAAGGTAGATGCCTAGTTAGGATTTGCAAGGGCATCCAAAGAAAATATTGCAGAGAATCTCAGGTCCCAGGTTCCCAAAGACAAAAATTTGAGACAGGTATCACATCATTCTCAGATTTCTTCTTGAAATACCAGCCTTTGTTTCCAGTATTGGTCATGATCAGTTTTGGGTGTAGTGGAATTAAGTTTGGCACATCTGGAAGAACAGAAGTGCTGATGGTGTTTTCTGTAGTTTTGATAGCTTTCCAGCTTTTATTTTGGAATAGGGCAAATAGTAAGGACAACCTGAAGCCAGGGGTAGGCAAGTCTTATACGGGACAAAACATCCCATACACAACACAGTGTGAAAGCTCCTCTACTGCTCTGCTGTTAACAACAATTACAATAATTTTATCCATTGTTGCAACAAACACTCTTTAGTATTTCAATTCACATGCATATGTAACAGAATATTTTCTTTTTAGCTCTGCCATCCCTACTGAATGGGGGCATTATTTATACTAATTAGTTTGCTCTTTATTTCTGTATAGACTGATATGAAGCTGCATTCTCCAGAATCTTCTTACCTGCACTAACTTAAGGACTGATGTGTACTAATCCCTGAGAAAATGTCTGATTATTTCTTCTGCTGATG
This sequence comes from Xenops minutus, assembly GCA_035221455.1. Classification (NCBI taxonomy): domain Eukaryota; kingdom Metazoa; phylum Chordata; class Aves; order Passeriformes; family Furnariidae; genus Xenops; species Xenops minutus. The sequence continues at coordinate 61,522,463 of JAWWEE010000085.1, forward strand.
GAGGTCATGCTGACCTATATAATGAGTCATCATCTGTCAGCTTTGCCTTGCTGTTTTGGAACTGGCATTCCTTCGAGTATGGTTTAAGAGAAAAGAAGGGACACTCTCCTGTAATGTTTAGCCTTTTACTGTGTATTTGAGAGGTGATATTTGCCATGCATGCAGATAATACTTGTTGCTTTTGTGTAATTTCATGTTTTGAAGGTAGTTTTGTGTCATATTAAATCCATTCCCTTTAAACTGTTTCCTCTGTAAACAGGTGCATGTCATGCAAAAGATCAGTACATTGAACAGTTCAAAGATACTCTGAATACCTCAGTGCCCAAGACAGTAGCTGGATTTATTGCTGAACCAATTCAAGTAGGTAGTTTTTCATTTCTCAGCTGTGATAGCATGAATAGTGTGAAATACTCAAGTCTGATATTCTTTCGCTACATCCTAAACATAGAGTTTTGCTGATTTTTATTATTATTTTTAATGCCTTAAACATCTTAAATGTTTGAAAGATTGGGTGCACTGCTTTAAAATTTCAGGTTTTGTCACTGATTTCAGTGGAACTAGAATTTTGTTCATGAAGTTAAACACAAAATCATGATTAAACATATACATTTTTTCTGCATTTAAATAGTGATATGATGCATGCTATTGTTTGGTTTCTAATACTTTCTTCCAGTTTTCATACTGCTTTTCTCTTTACTGTTTCTTACACTTTTAACTCAATCCCCCTTCCACGTCTTCCCAGTCATGTTATCCACTATATATTTTAGCAGCTCTCCAGCAAGTGGTGACCACAGAATGCATTCTCTTAGTGTTTCGCCCTGTGTTCAATATTGCTGTGTATGTGATTCTTTGGTAGGAAAAGTGGACAATTTCTCTCTGGCAAGAAAAAAAAATGAGAGAATTGTGACCGCAGAGAAAATTGGAGCAGTTCTCTGTTTTTGTTGTGTACTAAGGTCTTACCTCCTTGAGCCTAAGAGGCTTTGCAGTCCAGGTGTAGCATGGAACTGAATTTCTGATCCAAAGGAAAACTGCCAAGATGAAAAAAAAATTGAGGAAACAATGTTATAAACGAATTAACCAAAGAAGCAATGTGAATTGTCTGTTCAGCTTTGTCATTGAACAGTTTGTGGGTCTCCCCTCGCTTAGGTTTTCAAGGTCCTTGCTTTGGCAGTTTATTTTTAATTGACTCAGTATTGCAGTGATCCAGTGTGGCCTCATAAACATTTATACCAGCACAGCTAAGGAACAGCAGACAGCGCTGTGGAGTGGGAATGAGTGACCTGAGCAGAACCTTTTTGAAGCAGTTCCATTGCTGAAGCCAGAAGCTTGAGACAACAGTCTTGCTATTACCTGAAGACTGCCAGGTTTTTTTGCTTAAGCAGAACTCCTGCTTCCTTATTTGTTCCTGAAGAACTTGACTTTCTCTCTTGGCAGGGTGTTAATGGAGCTGTTCAGTACCCAAGAAATTTCTTAAAGGAAGCTTATCGGCTGGTACGGGAAAGAGGGGGCCTTTGTATCTCAGATGAAGTGAGTTGGGTTTTTCTTTTATAGAAGAGCTCTAGAACTCGAGCTACCTCTGAAAGTTGTTGGGAAAGAATCTAAGCGAAGGCTGGAAATAATCTAAATTAAAGGCTATGCACTTCATAGCTGAAGTTTAACATGGTGCTTTTTTCCCAGTATAGAAGCCTGCCAGTCTTTACTGCCTGTATTCTGATTTTAAGCAAAGGTAACCTTTGTAGCAGCCTTCAGTCCTTACCTTTTGGGAGGAGTAAATTTGCTCAAATATGCAGCTAATAAATGCCAGTTGTGATGTGAGGTTTGTCACAGCAACTGTTCCTCTTATGAGTGCTGTTAACATACACAAAATATAGAAGAGAGCTGATGGTTGTACCTCTGCACATACATTTTAGAAATAGAATTTTCTTAGCTATAACTGTTTTGAAATAGTATCAAATGCTTCAGAGTGACTGTGATATATACTTCAAGCATTGCAGTGGCAGAAATCAGCACTCTTGAGGCTGCTTTTAGATCTCATAAGCATCTGCATTTCCTCTCAATTTTGACATGGAATTTGTATCTTATATGTGCATCTCACCAGGCCTAAGACATGATGATGTGTTATCACATGAAAGAAAAATTCAATTACAGCAAATAGCATTTTGTGCAGAGCCATCTGAATAAGGATCCTAATATAAGTTGGCTTCAGATGTACTTGCAGTTTAATGCAGATCAGTAACAATAGAAAGACAAGAAAAGAAACTGTATTGTAAAGCGTGAGAAAGTAATGGAGATTTTCTCTCAATTTTTCCTTTGAAAGGTACAGACAGGATTTGGACGGACAGGCAGCCATTTCTGGGGATTTCAAACACATAATGTAGTCCCTGACATTGTTACTTTGGCAAAGGGAATTGGTAATGGCTTCCCAATGGCAGCTGTTGTTACAACAAAAGGTATGTGTTCTGTTCTGTTAAAGTAGAGTTTTAACAAAATATACTACACAATAATTACTGAGAGATGTGTGTTCAAAAAGCTGAGTTTTATTAATAATCTTTGTCTTTTAATAATTGAAATGGATTCTCATTACTCACTTATTTTACTAAGTGTTGTGCTATATCAGTGCCAAGCTGTATTTAAATGGAATTATTTGAATAACTGAAGCAGGAATGACCTTGTGAGTCATGCACAAAGCTGGTAAGAGAGCCTGGAAATCCTCAGAGAATTCAGTGTTTAACTAATCAATGTACTACATGTTAGCCAGCCTCTTGATTCATACAAATGGACAGCTGAATCTAGTGAGGAAAAATTGTAGATGTCAGATGACAGCATATGTTAGAGGTGTGACTTTTTTAAAAAAGGTTTTGTTTTAGCATCTGGTGGACACTCCAGGTTTTGGAAGTAGTCATATTTTGCACAGGCTGCTTGCAGGAAATCTTAGTGCATTGTCACCAGTAGAATCAGGGTTGAAACACAACAAATGTAACTTCACTGTTGGAGCAGGTAAGTACAGCTACCAAACAAGGCAGAGGAGGCCACCAGGATGATCAGAGGGATGGGTTTGTTCAGCCTGGAGAAGAGAAGGCTTTGGGGTGACCTAACTGTGGCCTTCCAGTACAAGAAAGCTGTAGAGGGACTTCTTACAAGAGCATGTAGTGACAGGACAAGAGGGAATGGCTTCCAACTGGAAAAGTTTAGATTGGATATTAGAAAAAATTCTTTCCTGTGAGGGTAGTGAGACACTGTAATAAGGAAACTGTGGGTGGCCCATCTCTGGAAGTGTTCAAAACCAGGCTGGATGGAGCAACTTGGTCTAGTGCAAGGTGTCCCTGCCCATGGCAGGGGGTTGGAACTGGAAGATATTTCGGGTCCCTTCCAACCCAAACCATTCTATGATTCTGTGATTCTGTGATATTACGATTCTATGAACTGAAAGACTAATGTGTTGTCCTTCTTCTTTTAGAGATTGCAGGTTCCTTGGCTCAAAATCTTCACTTCAATACGTTTGGAGGAAGCCCTTTGGCCTGCGTAGTTGGAGCTGCAGTTCTTGATGTAGGGAGAATATTAAACAAGTTTATATATACCACACTACCTTTCACATCAAAAAATGGAAAATGTTTACATATATGAAGTTCTATGTGCATGTCTTTTTAAAATAACTGTATAAGGTGCATAAACATAGGCATGTATTATGCATACATAGCCAGTGTGCCCTATGTGTAGGAAAACCCCTGATTTTGCAAAAATTTTCAAATCTCTAAAATTAATAGAAGCCCTCTCATCTTATCATCTGTAACTTTTTTTTTATTTTGGGGGAGGGGGTGTTTATGTGATTTTTCTTAATGTAGACATTAAGTTTATAACATGTTTTCCATGCTGATTTGTGCCTGCACATCAGAACTTTGATTAATGAGGGCAAAGTAAGGAACAAAGAAAAGATTGTGATTAAAAAGCATAAGTGGATGAATATAATAAAAACACTCAAGTTGTTCTGTAAAAGGCTGCCTAGTACACAGACATGCCTTGTCTAATAATATTCTTGTGATGATACTGAGAAAGAATTAAAATATTTTGGTAAGATTTTAAAAATAATCCTTCTGGTCAGATATTTCCAGTTATGAGCAGGAATTACTGCATTAAACATAACTAATAAGTTAAGTGTGAGATATGCTACAGAAGCATCAAAAATATTATGTTCAATTGTATTCTGATGCCATTAGAGGCTTGCAAGAGAAAGGAAATGTAAGCACTGAAGTAGCAAAGGAACATAGTCTGCAAGAAAGTGAGATAAGTTCAACGGGGATTAACCAAATGTATTGGAAGCTATTCCTGAAACATTGTCATGGTACATCATTTTAACCAGGCTATCAGGGAAGATGGTCTACAAAAAAACAGTGAGGATGTGGGAACTTACATGCTACTGGAGTTGGCTAAACTACGCGATAAATTTGAGATCATTGGAGATGTTCGTGGCAAGGGACTAATGATTGGAGTAGAAATGGTGACAGATAAGGTTAGTGACTTACTTTATTCCTTTCAATTTGCAGTGCCATCGGGAGGTTTATCACATTTTATTTCAGTTGAAGTATTAGGAATATTTTCTATTAAAATGCAGCCAGTGAAGTGAGAAAAAATGGCTCTGGCTAAAAATGAGCCAGAACATTCCATTATTCACCCATTTCACAAGCTTTGAGTAAAGTTACATGTTCCTTAATTGCATAAACTCATCAAATTACGTAAGTTATGCCACTAAGATTTTCAGCTAGAGATGAGAGTGGGATTTATTGAAGAGACTTGAATAGACTTATTTTCCATAGAACTAATTTAGAATAGCTAAGTGAAGCTTAGTATTTGCTCTCCTTAGGACAGTCGTTGCCCTCTTCCAGCTGAAGAAGTTGGTCAGATCTGGGAGGACTGTAAAGACATGGGGGTTCTGATCGGCAGAGGAGGACTCTACAATCAGGTACTGTACCTCTGGTTACAAATAAAGCTTATTTTCTGTCCCCATGAACTACATTTCCTTCAAGTTAAATTAACTGCACTTTAGTAAATAAACTAGAAAGTGTCTCCTCCTCCATTCTTCCCCAAGTCGTAGAGCAGAAGGTGGGTAACAGGCTGCATGGTGTGGTAAAGTGCTTGCAGCTCAGTGTGTTGAAGTCTGATTCTGACTGACAAGAGGACTTCATCTGTGGGTGTTTGCTGCAGCAGGGGCCGGGGGCAGGAAAGACCATTATTCCACTTTTGCTATATTAAGTCCTGTGACATGCCGACAGAAATCTTTAAACTGAAAGTTTGATTCTAATGGAAGTTAAATACTCTTGGAAACAAACATAGATCAAACACTTCTTTTAAGAGCCTATGTTCTTGCCAAGTTTAGCTGTACATACATCCCTTCCTGATCAACACGCTTTCCAGCTATAGTACCCCAACTAAAAGATAGTATTTAGTGATTCATGCACAATGCATTCTCTTAAAAGCCTTTTTAAAAAGCTTATAATAAAACAGCAAATCAGCTGACACAACGCAAAAGGCTGCCACTCTCAGCAGATACCACTTTTCCCTGTGGCAAAGCTGCCAGAAAGGAAAATACATCTGTCTCTGTTCCTTCTTAGTACAAACCCATATGAGATTTTACCCTAGCTCTGTCTGCAGTAACAGAGCTGCAGACATGACCTACTCTACTCAGGTCTTTTGTGGAGGCAGTGGTTATCAAGAGCGGTATCGAGTCAGCTGCAATTAAATGCAGTGAAGTCCAAAATTGCCCCCCTTCAGAGTGCATTTATCATAAGCTTCAGTCCCTGCTCTGCTGTTCTCCTGTATTATTTTTCCACACTTTCTTTGGGCAGAGGGGGAGTGCTGACCTAGGTGGGCTGCTTGAGACTATTCTTCCCATGCATTTTTGAGGATTTATTTTTCTTTCTTTTTCTCTCTCCTCAGACATTTAGATTTAAGCCTCCTATGTGCATTACAAAAAAGGATGTCGACTTTGCTGTGGAAGTATTTCATACTGCTTTACAGAGACACATGGAACGAGCACCTGCAAAATAGACTTGATTTGTTTCCGTACGTGAGATGCACACACAACCCTTGATACTTGCAACCCAGACTGGGCACTAACCTACAAAAGAAAATGAGTCTGATGATTAAAAACTTGTTCAGTATCATAACAGCATTCTGAAAGATCATGTTCAATACAGAACATGCTCTAATCTGTTTTGTAAATGAACAGTTCAGTTCTACAGTGAAGGTTTGTATTAGCTACACACATATTTTGACCTTATTCAAAAACCCTGACTGGATTAACTAGGTGTCAGATGAAGATGCAATCATATATTCTTTGATCTATGAAAGTTGTATCAAAATTGGTAATTTTTAGGAAGAGCAACAGAGTCATTCCAGTGACTCTAGTCTCCACCAGTCTCAGTCTGTGAGATTTCCCTTACATAAGCATAGCCAATCTCTGGCTGAAAGCCACCCTGTACAAGAGATAACTGGAAGTTTCAGAGTTAAAACTGTGTACCCTGACTACAAGGATACACGGTAATTACTAAAAGTTTGCACAAAGTTGAAATGTTTCTAATTACAGCAATTATTTTTATCATGGGGATCAGAAATCCAGTCATCACCTTCTCCAAAATATTCTTTTCTTTTCCTCCTGCTGCTTTTGGGATTGCACAGCACACCCATTAATCATTTAGCAAAGGTGACAACTCTGGCTGGTGAAATAAAGTATTATTTCTTTCACAATCACTGTTTTTAATGTTTTAGTTCATTGTTTACTTCAGTTTCCAATAAAAAAAACCTGAGATACTGTGGACAGTCATCAAGAACTGGACATTCATCATTTTACTTTGACTCAGATTTTGAGTAATTCCTTGACCCAATAAAGTACCGTGTGCAGCTTGGGGGGAGAGCATTCTGCCAGTTTTTGTGATAAATTGAAACTTTAGAGGAAAACAGTATCAGTGCTTCTGGGAATCTCATTCTACAGGTTTCCTAAACAACATTTTACAGCCCTTGCTAAGCACTGCCTTCTCCAACTGCATTGCCAACTCTTGTGTATAATCCAATTCCACTCCAAATGGTGTTTGTTATCCCACCATTTCTTTTAAGTGATACTCAAGATCAGGTAGATTATGCATTTAAACAGAAGTACCATATTTTTCACTAGAAATGAGAACAAATTAATTTATTTATGCCACTTATTTATTTCTCCCTCACTTATTCCAGGAAGACTCTTCCAGTAAACCTTTTTTCCAATACCTGGCATGGAGGTAGATAGAAACTGTCAAGACTGATTTAAAAAGCTATGTCATCTTACTCTTTCCCTTCTGTCTGCTGCTTTAAGGATGGCAGAAGAAATTTCTCCATGACTTTGTTATGCTTCATCTTTGATAGAGGATCAAAGCAGTACAGGCTCTGATAGTGGCTGCACAGACCCTGAGATAATCCCTCTCAAAAGGAAAACAGCCACACAAGTGTCAAAATAATTTATTATTTCCATGCAGGTTTCTACAGGAATACCAGGTAAGTATCTTTGAGTTACTATCCCCATTCTCAGAGTGATAGGTGCTGCGAGGTTAAGGGGCTTTAGACCAAGTGGCTCAGTGGAAGGAGCCCCTGCCTCGCCCATGCCACCAAACCATTCTGCGATTAAAAAAGGCTGCTAAACCCAAAAGAAAACACAGTTTCCTTTTCAAGATAGTATTCCTTTTGTTGCATCTTCATTTTTTTTCCAAAAATTGGTACTTGCTTTCCTTGTTAAACTCCAGACACAGGCAATGTGCATGTTTCAGCTTTGGGAGAGTTTTAATTTACAATGCTGAAGACTGTCACTGTAGCAAAGTCCTATCTGGCTTTGCGTTTCTCTTTTTTGTTTCTGGTGTTTACAGCTCCATTTGCGATTGGTGTGGTTGCTCTTGCATGTTTTGTGGCCTTTAGGTGTTCAAACAATTTATTTCGGGATGGAAATGCACAGTTGCAGGTTACACAGAAGATGGAAACTTCATTCTACAATGAGAAAAAACCCAGAATGCTTCACATTCATACCAAATATGTACTAAGTGTAATACATCAGTATGTCATACGCAGTTTCTCTTAGACAAGGAAATGTGAATAAGCTGTCTGCTTCTATCACCAATACTCCATTACTGATTAACAATTAAATATATATAAAATTAAATATATAACAATATATATAATCTTAAAAAGAATTGCTAATGTAACTTCTTGATATTTCAAAGAACTCTAAGTAAAACCAACAACAATGGAAGTCTTGCAAATCTAATTCAAGGCAAAGAATACTTTTGATCTCACCTGACTACACAGACAATTCTTTGGGCTCTGAGATGTAGCGAATTTAGTATGTCCTAGCTGTAGTTACTACAAAGTTTTGCTCTCTCTGGGAAGCATCAAGATTATTACTGCCTGCCACTTGCCTGGTGACAACAGCTTTGTCCTCAGTTATTTAATTTATTTGAACTGCCTCAGATACAGAACTTTAGCAACTCTCTTAGAACTGTAGCTTAGTCCTGCTTTTTTTTTGCAAGGACAGGAGCTGAAGTTCCAGTCTCCTAGCTTCTAATAAAAACACAGGAATAGAATTTGTGGACATGAGGTGATCAAAATAACCAGCCAAGTTTGTAGTAATATCACCACCATCTTTTACCTCACCTATGAAGACAGGCTGAAAGGGCTGGGTTGTTCAGCCCGAAGAAGAGAAGGCTCCAGGGAGACCTCACTGCAGCCTTCCAGTGCCTTAAGGGCACTTACAAAGAGGAGGGAGAGGGACTTTTTATATTTGCAGAGAATGACAGGACAAGGAGTAACAATTTTAAACTGAGAGTATGTTTAAATTAGATATTAGGAAGAAATTCTTTACTCTGAGGGTGGTGAGACACTGGAAGGTCTCACCAGGTGGTTGCCTGGAGAAGCTGGAATCCATCCCTGGAAGTGTCTAAGGCCAGGCTGGATGGGGCTTTGAGCAATCTGGTCCGCAGGTGTCCCTGCCCATGGCAGGGGGGATTGGAACGAGATGATCTTTAAGGCTGCTTAAATAATGTAAGAGATTTGACATACCACCACTGGGTTCCCTGAAGATGTCTGAGCAGACTTTTTTGCATCCTTGCCCTTCTTTCCTTTAGGCTTAGTGCTGCTAATAGACAAAAAGAAACCAAGATCAGTGCACAGAAACATTCAACACTTACAAGCTTCTGATGCTTTTCAGTTACCAATGTCTCTGCTACTTTCCCTTCTTCCTTCGCACAAGTGCATCCAGAAAACAAAAATATTTTATTATTAAATATTATTAAATTACTATTAAATCAATTGTTGATCTCAGCATGTCAAATCAGCTACTGGTAAGTGATACGGCAGCAATCTGCAGTCAAACATCACTTCCAAAGAAGGTCCTACACTCTTTGTTTAGAATCGTATTTATTCAAACCTACTTGAGTGAGTAGTCCCCAGAGTTCACATTTGTGAGTAAATTTAGACTTGACAGTATCAAACATGATACAGAATGACAGTGACTAAACCTAACGCACCTTTTTGCCTCACTGTTCGTTTCATTCTCTTGGCTGACATCATCTGTAGTGCTTGTGTCCTCTGACACAGCACACATTTGGCCATCATTTACCAGCTCCTCTGCTGAGCCACTGTCCTTGTCCATGCTGGGCACCTCCTTCTGTTCAACTGTTTCTTCATCAGCACTTTGATCAAGAGAGTCCTCATAACTCTGTCCAAACAGAAGAAATTACTTTCAGTTCATTAGTGACTATATTACTCATTTACTTCAAACATGCATGGGTGAGGAGAAAAGAAAGCCATGGACATTCTTAATTTTACTGTGTTTTCAGAGATTGTAACAGATAAAACCTTAGTTCTTCTGTTTTGAAAGATGAGGCCACCTGTGGCAAAGGAAGAAACACCAATAAAATAGCCTCTAAAACTACAGGAGAGGAAAATTAAGGTACCTTTTAATGATACATGGGGCTCATCCTGTTCTGACTACCATTTCCCATCCTACAGATAGTGGCTTGGCTTCTAATTTTGCAAAAGGCTAGTTACTTGGACTAAAGTTTTCTGTGCCAGACACCTGTGTTAGGACACCTGAGTCACAATAACTGATCTAACTGAAACTAGATAGACACTATATTTTCCTTCCCTAACACCAGAAACACTGGCAGCCTTTTCCACGTACCAGACCCAATTGATCAGATTCAATACAGTCATTCCAGCAATATATCAATCCATCATCTGAAGCAAACAGCAAAGCTCCCAAAAGCAGGATAACAAATTTGACCTAACACTACATTGAAGTAACTCTACCATGTCTAGTGCAGAGTCTCAGCTATCTGAAAAAACTCGGCCAATCTATCTTGGGAAGAAGAAAACAAAAACCACAGCAATTCCCTGTACTCCATAACGCTTGGCAGAGGATGGAAGTTTAGATCTCTCTGCACAAGATTCCAGCTCATGCTATGCAAGAGTGGCACCTACTGTCCAGGCTGCAGCAGGCCTCATGCCCAAAATGATGGAACAGAGCCACAGTGCCTATATGCCACCCATGGACCGAGAACAGACCTTCTGATGTCAGAGGAGGAAAGAATTAACTGGAGCCTGATGGCTAGCACAGAAACACAGAGGTCAAGCCAATAATGACTTGAACTGGATCAACCAATGTGAAGCCAGAAAACTTCAATTGCTTGCAAGTCTCAGGGAAATTTCTTGAGGGCAAGAGGTAACAATGGAGTGGGAGAGGGCAGAGAAGGTGAACACAGGGTAGGAGACTAGAGGGGTTAGGCTGGGGAAAGAGAGAAGACAATCTGGGAAAGGATGGAAGAGGCAGGACCTGCTACAGATAGCTCATGGGGACAAAGCTAGGACTGAAGACTAAGGAGAGAGGAGGTAATACTTGAAAAGGGTAAAACTTGAGGAAGGCAGACATAAGAGTGTGCTCACTATGGCACTGCTGCTACTCAAGCCTGAAATAGCTTGCATTTGGTGAATTTCACCTGCTGCTGTTGGCAGAGCAGTCATATTGTGCACAGACTCAGATTGGTGTTACCTGTATTTACAGTTCAAGTGAAAGGTAGAATGGATGTGTTCATTCCAACAGTGACAACAGGATGCCACTGCAGTGTTAGTCTTCTCATCCTTCCCCCCCAAATTAGAGATTAACAAAGAGTACATTATACCAACTTCTGCAACTAAAGCCAAAAGTAACACCAAACTGAGCTGTTAATGGTAATGCACAGTTGGCCTTTCTGATTAATTCCTTTCAGACTCCCTTTCTTGTCTATTTCTGTTTATTTTCATCATACTTTGGACTGTAGCCTTTTTAGAACCAGCACCACATATTAAAATCTGCACAAACAGAACAAAGTGAGGGCTATGAGATTATGATCATATTTTTATGATAATAAAGTGTAACAAAAATTATTCTGAAGGCAAAGAAGAATTAAAAATATTTTTAAAATAATCTTCAACTTCTGTGGAATTTCAAGTTCTCCTATTTTCCAGGACAAAAAAAAATTCCCTGAGTATCATTATATGACTACATACCTTCATTGTTTTCTGTTTCTTCTTCTGCTTCTTTGAGAGTCTGTAAAGAATTGGAAAATGGATCTTTACATGAAAAAAACCCAAAAAACAAAAAAACCCAACCAAACACAAAACTATTTGAATTTCAAAAAAAGTGCCAAACTATATTTTTCCTTTATCCTCTTAAGATGGTATTAGGGAGGCAGTAGGCACAAAGAGCTACTCATGCCTGAAATTAAAACAATAGGTCTCCTAAACTACTCATTGCATTTAGTAAAACATTTATTCTGGTCAGACTGATCCTGAAGATACCAGTGAGATAGCTGGGATTTTGCTCTGGCTGTTCAAGAAATGGTTGTGCAACTTACTTCATCAATTCTGATTTTAAGCACATTTATTTTCCAAGAATGCCAGCAATCAACTGACAAAAAGTACCAAATCAATATGCATTGTCTCAGTGCAAGTTCCCCTCCTTGAAAAATAACAATTCCTTCTTTTCCTTAACATGTAACTTTAAACAGCAGAGAAAACACAAGGCTATTGTTTTACAGCATTTAAATACAGTCATACTGATGCACGTGTTTTACTGGGACACTAAGAAGTATTTCAAGTTGCACAACACAGAGTTCCAACGCAACTGTAAATCATCAGAAGCTCCCTCTGAGGGCCACTAAGACTTATTAAATCATGAGTCATGGTAATATTAAAACCAATTTAAAGTACTTCTGCTTAGGCACATCTTCTGTTTCTTCCTCCTCTTTGGTATTTATTCCATCTGCATCATCTGAAGACACAGGAAACTTCCCTTCTTCCTCTTCTAGCTGCTGTCGTAACAGTGCTACCATCTCTCGATGCTTCTTTGATTTTTCATGATTCTTCATGCTGTGAAGGCCAGATCATTACTGCAGGTTGCTCTGAGCAAACATTTATATTTATGTATAAATCAGTAATAGGCTTACTATCCATCACTACAAATGTAAATTTCTGCACTGACAATGTCTCTACTGGAAAGACGACACTGACCATTATGTGAAGTTAAAAGTCTTTAAAATGAGTTTTTAAAGAAGTTAAAATCCAACACCCCCACCCCCAAATCCCCAAACACAAGCACTTACGTTCTCTCAGTTTTAAAAAATTTGTCACAAGCAGGGCAGTACAGACCATCAACAAATTCAGCTTCTGCAGTTTCATCATTCAGTTTGTCTGAAGAGATCAGTGGGGATCAGAGAGACAAAGTCAGATGAGCAATTTTTGAGCAAGCTGCTCTTTCACAGCACTGACACTCAGCTTCTTCAGTATTCCTGACACACAGACAGATCAAGACTCCCTCATCAAATCACACACTAGAATACATTAACAGCTGTAGCTTGATTTCCTCTCATGTTCAAAGAAAGACATGAGACTCTAGCCTGGCTCCCTCAGCAGGAGGCAGAGAGCTGCACTACAGCCAGAACTGGAAGTCTGAGGCTGTAAGTGAGCCAACACTCAGGCTGCAATGACTCAACAGAGATCACCTCCCCACATACCATACCTTCAATGCCTTTTGTCTCCGGTTCTTCTAGTTCCTCTTCACCATCTGATCCATCTCCAAATTCCTTTTCATATTGTGCTTCCATCTCTTGCAGCTCTCTCTCCAGATCTGACATAGTTATCCAGCTCTGCTCTTTATACTGTTCAGCAAGCCTGCACATAGAACAATACAGTAATTTTGACACTGTGTTACTTAAAGATAACTTGTTCTTCTCAAGTATTGCAGGAGAAAAGCTCTGAATCTACTACGATGGAGCAAACAATTGCCTGTAGAGCCTGGAAATGTGTTAATTTGCAGTTAATTTGTGATGTCAATGGGCACATTATGCTGCAAGCAGAAATATTAATGTAGGTAGGTCCTGCTTGAATTTCAGGCAGAACATGCTGTGCAGCATGGTCAGTATCAAGTCGACAGCAAGTCAGCTCAATCCTGCTGTAAGATCCAAACTCACAAACAATACAGGACCACAAAATCCACAAGCACATTACTCCTTGACTGTGCACTATGGCAATGTACAAGCTCAGTATTCCTAGCTGGCTTCTGGACTCAGAATTACCAAGCAACTTGTCAGTAAATGCATAACTCTGCCTCACTGTCCCTAAAGGGAGAAGATATGTATATGTATATTAATTTTACACAATGTATCTGTATATTTTTTAATTATTATGTAATTTTAATTTATATGTTATTTTGCAAGCACACTCTTACTAAGAATTTAAGCTCCTCCCTCCCATATACAGGCAAAAAATTCTTCCAGTTGAAAAAATAAATCGTGTTTACACTTGGGAGATCACCTCTTTCTATTTTGGGAAAAATAAAATCATCATAAACAGCGTTGAGTCCAATGAAAGGGTCCTTTCCAAAGAGTTAAAAGGAAAAGCAAAACAAAGTTCATTTTTCCCACTTTCTTTTTAGCAGGTACAGTTCCAAGTCAGATGAAGCTGACCTAAGTACAGGTTGTCATAGTCCTGTTCTCCCTCATTCTAAAACTGACATTCTTTTTTCCTTAAAGGAACAATGTTAACTATTAAATCTTACTTCCACAGCTAAGTAAAAGCAGGCTGGGTTCTGTTCTATTACAGACAGTAACCTGCAGCACCCAGATAACTATTCTCCAGTTATCTTAGAGTTCTACAGGTGAGTACAACACAGACACTTAAGTTTTAAAGAGCTCAGACTTGAGACTAAAAAAAATACCTAAAATTTTCAAGCATGTGTAGAAGAGCAAAGGGAGAAGAATCTACCTCTATACTGTATCCTCATGTATAGTGTGTCCAATTTGTAAAGATTTGTTCCACATTTACATACCTGGCTTGTTTGAGCTTCTGTTGCCTCCGAAATTCCTCTGCTTTCCTAGTTTTTTCTGCATTTTGTTCTTCTACAAGTTTTCTGTGAGCCTGTACTCTTTTATCCCTTTTACGAATAAAGGCCACTAGCTGACGGATCAGTTCATTCCTCTCTTTCCTTGCTTTCTCTCTTGTTTTCTTGTTCTCTTTTTCCATAGCTCGTTTCTCCCAGCGGTTTGAGGCTTGTCGTGTGTCATATTCTTCTTTCCAAGCAAAGTTTTTCTGGGTACAGAAACTCTGCCAATATGCATAGAAAGGGTGGACTACCTGTAAGAAAGAAAATTTAAATAAGTCACTTGTTTACCAGGGGAAACACAAAAACCATATAAGTAATTCAGGACTTTTGTGACAATTTTGTTGTGAACTTCTATACAGGCCACAGTTTTGCCTCAGAATACAAACAGATCACATGAAAGTTTAACAAAACCTCTAATATCATCCTTAAAGTTTGAAAGTGTATCAATTGAACAACCTTGTCTAGACTATTACCAACTGCAACTTTTAAAAACTTTTAAAAATATTCCCTTCCAGGAGATTGAATCATGCTGACACTAGTGTCCAGTTACTTAGCTGTGCTGTACTTTTCCTGAAAAGCATGATCAGAATTGGATGTGCTGTCCACAAGCTGGTATATACACAGATTGCCTATGAACCACCACATTAAATGGCACCAAAAGCTGGCCATGCATTTCCAACAGCAGCCAGTGACCAACATAAAAAAAAACCAACCCAAAAACAGTAAAAAAACACAGGCACATAATGCTGTTTCTTTCCTGTATACTCTCTCTGTTTCCAGAGCAAGACAGAAATTAACAGCCCTTGATAATACAACAGCACAGAGCCTTGACTTGCACAGTTTAACAAGGGGCTATGTGAAGATCCATTTTCTTCTGTTTTGTTAGCAAACTGTACGACTGCAGTTTAAAATTATGCCCTCTAGCTTTCACATTAAAAGTAGGTGATCTTTACTTATTCTCCTCTTACTATTCATGAGTAAATGCTGGATTAATAACATGGCATAGTAATTACTTTGGGTTTGTTCTCTATTTCTCTCCACATAATTATCCTTCTGCATTTTGTGTATTCAGAAATCAAGATACGCCTAGAATCCCTTCTTACATTACATGCCCCATCAATCTTTCTTTTACATACTTACTCCTATATGCACTCCTGGCTCATATTTTGGGATACCTCACAGAAGTATTTAACCTAGTGGTTTAGTATCAACTCTTACAGTGATTCCTCCTTCTTTCATTGTTATTCACACGGACTACAACTATCAACACCTCAAAAATACTTTCCAGCAGCCTTTCTAAATGCAAAGTTCTGGATGTGGCCTCTGACAGGTAAGTTGCTGCCGTTTTTATCTGCTATCACAAAAAAACAGCTCTATAATTACCATGTATTCATATTTGATCCAATAACCTAAGTGAGATTGGACTACATAGCTCAGATTTCTGCTTCAGAAGGGGATACTTCTGTACAAAAGAATGCACAGTCATCAACGGACAACAGGGATCATCCTCACCTTGACCAGCTGTATGAGCTGAGACTCCTCCTTCTCAGCAATGAAATGCAAGTACATCTCTGACATTCTCCAGCAGCCTCTACAGCACCTCTTGCTGAACTTTAACATGGATTTTGTTTTGCCTACTATTCATACTTGGAGCTGATTAGTTTTGTTTCTGCATCTCATTGACCTCTAGTCTTCTCTTCCCAAGAAGGCTTGTGAACTCACAGCCTTAGAACCTTTCCTGGCTGCCTGGCACCAACCAAGCTGCCTCTCCAGCTTCTTGTGGATTCACTGAATAGACCAAACCACAGTGCATTCACATCACAGATTTTGAAGTCTCTGTAGAGTTTTTGTAGCCCCCTTCTAAAACTCTTTTCCCACAACACTCCTGCTGAGTAGAGAAGTGAGCACTGCAATGTTGGAATCCTCTGACAGTGCAATCTCTTTGTCTGAATATAACACAACAGGAAAAATTATCTTTCTACTTAACAGAGGCTATTTTCCATTAAATATCTCTATGAATCCCCAGGCGGGGGGGGGGGGGGTGGGGGTGGGTGGAAGTGAGCACTTTGCTTCCAGAATACTATGAACAAGGCAGATTTTAAAGCATGTTGGTGCTAGAATTCCAGCCCTTTTTGCAGTTATTAATTGACAGCGTAAAAGCTATTTTGAGTCTACAATCACATCTGTCCCACAACCTCAAAACAAGCAGTTTTCAAAAGATATTTCAAGACAACTTCATTACAAGACAGCTTTTATCTGGCTCTCTGAACTATATATATTCTCCCTAGGAAAGATTTTCACTTCTTAACCCATCCTGTAATGTTTCCTGGCATCTAACCACCCTTTCTGACAGTTCTTAAGAAGCTGGATTTGTAACTTTAGTTTCCAACTCCAGCTGAGCTTTGTACCATTGAAGTTAGTAACTTTTAAGGCGTTTATCCATTTCAATTTCACAAATAATTGGCCATACAGTAAAGGTGACAGGGAGAAACAGCAGACTAGAGGCAACGTTTGAGTACACGATACTGTGCAGTTATTCCCCGGGGAAAGTGTTATTACTGCATTATTCAATTGCAACACAGGAATACTGATAACCTTAAAAAGCAAAAAAATCCCAAATCTGACAGAATGTAACAAATAGCTGGTAAACCAGATGATAAGAATCCAAGTGTCCCACATACATTTTCTTTTCTTGCTTCACAAAGGAAAGCATGCAGTATTTTCAGAATCAAGTCTTACTGCAAGCTAACTGCAGATGACAAGGTAATCATACTGGGAGCTCACACTGCAGGCCAACCACATCATCTATTTTCTGTAGGCTGTGCTACGCAGTAAGTGCTAGGCAGTTTTCCTATATTGGAAAAACATTACAGAAAGGGATATTGAGATAATTTAAGTTTTGTTACACGCTCATAAACTACTCTCTACAGGAAGAAAACATCTGTTCTTTTGTTTTACAGGTCCTCCACCACACTTAATGTCTATCAGCATAATTGATGGTTGGCCTCATGATGTGTTTGTCTGACAACTTACCTTAAAGGCCTGGCTAATACTATAGTCCAACAGGAAATAACAATTTTAATTCACCTAAATATTTCAAATCAGAGGACAAACACCTCCTTTATAGTAATTGGCTACAATAGTAGAAATATTACAGATACACAACCGTGTATTTGCTTCAGAGATCAGCAGGGGCTTTTCCTTTGGCTTCAGTGTAGGATAAAGTAATGGCTTAACTCTCTTACCTTCAGTTCAGATTTACACTTGCTCTTACCGTATCATAGTCACTTTGGGAATATCCAAACATAGGGAATTCTTCAGGATCTTCCTGGGTCATATATTCCACCTCCTCTTTTGCAATCTTTTCAAAAACTTCTCGATAGACTGTAAAAAATCCCTGGAATAAATAAACAAAGTCTGGCTCATTTTGCATGCCTCAGTAACAGATGTACAAATGCTCAGGTGCAAGAGTGTATTTTAGAGAAATACTACAATTCTGCAAAAGCAACTCAAAACCCGGGTAAAGGCCTTGTAAGCACTTGTTCTAAAGACTCATCTGTTTAACAAAGTTCCATTATTTCACATGCCTGCTATTTTTATCTCCTTTCATGTAGTCTGTCTCTTACACCTGTGGTCAAATCTAAATCTAAAAAGAAAAATTGTTCAGCATGCTGGAGATGGTGATACAGTTCTAGTTACACAGGATCAGGTTTTGTAGAAGTTTCAGACAGAAAATTCACTATTAAGTATCCTATCTTTTTTTAAATTAATACATTACTAACTGACTCCTAGAAGAGTAACACAAAGACAGGTTAAGTACTTTCTCTGGTGGAGGTTTTTCTGATCACCTGAAGCTTTTTAATTTATAGTGAGTATTTTAAAATTCAACGAAGAATTAAAAATCCAATAGGGAATTCAATTATGGGAAGCACACCTTCCCCAAGGACTCTTGTTACATTGTTTTTTTGTAGTTTGAAGCACTCTAAACCATTAGAAGTATTTCTGAACAAACAGATGGTATTGCAAGGCTCTGCAATGCTTCACTATGTAACACCAGTAAATAATATACATACACTCTGTAGTCAAATGGCTTAGCTGAAAATTATGATTAAGTAACTGTTGGACAATATGCAAGAATTAAAGTTTCCCTAAACTTTAGTCCAGTGTAAGTTTTGCCTTAAATCCGTGTAAGCACTATTACTACCTGTGCTAGTAATTCTACACATAACTTTTCAAGAGTAAACACATGCCATCACTTATAACAGAATTGAGACTGATTCACTAAATTAATTCATTACCTTTTCATCATCTCCATATCCAGAGTAACAGCTAACAGTGAAGTAGTGCAGCAGATCCAAACTATCATCTTGATACTCTCCATCAACTCCCCCTTTCAGCAGAGCCTCCCTGTGATTATCATACCTAGAAAAAATTCACAGCATCAAGGATGTAGAGACACAGAGCATTTTCCAGTGCTAGTAAGCTAACACAGTACACCTATCACACCAGTATAGCTTAGCCCAGTGTCTGTAATTTGACACTCACATCCAAAGTCTTCAGAGAGAAAAACAAACCAAGCTTAGTAAATATTCTCTCTTGAAGTTTAGTTTACTTACTATTATTTTATCAGCAATATCTATAGCAGTAGTTTCTTAACAAGCAGCTAGCAATTATATTTGAGCAAGATGCTTCAGAAATAGGTGGGACATTATTTAAATAATCCCACACTTAAATGCAAAAACCCCCAAATCATACAGTGGTATATTCAAACTGAAAAACAGTCCTGTATTTTCAAAGAGGACAAAACTTAGTACAGGTGATTTTGGCTATGTAACCTGGTAGACGCTTCACCCCTTTTGAAAAACAAGCTGCGCAGAACATTCCGAGTATCGATCACTTAAAGACGAGTGTGCCTATTTCCGATTAGGGCTGTTACAGAAACACAACACCACGTGTGTCATTAAGGCTTAACATGAGCAGCAGCAGCAGCAGGGCACTGACCCCCCTGCCTGCAGTCCCCTGGGCCGGGGGGGGCTGGCCAGGGGGCACCGGGGAGAGCTGTCCTGGGAGAACAGGGGATAACACCGGCTGGCCAGGGGACACCCGGGAGAGCTGTCCTGGGAGGAGGAGAACAGGGGATAACACCGGCTGGCCAGGGGGCACCCGGGAGAGCTGTCCAAGGGAGGAGAACAGGGGATAACACCGGCTGGCCAGGGGACACCCGGGAGAGCTGTCCTGGGAGGAGGAGAACAGGATAACACCGGCTGGCCAGGGGACACCCGGGAGAGCTGTCCAAGGGAGGAGGAGGGCAGGGCAACACATCTGTGTGCCCAGGGCAGGCCAGCACTGCGGTGTTCCCGGGGCAGGGCAGGCCGGCACCGCTGTATACCGGGGGCAGGGCAGGGCAGTACCAGGGTGGTCCCGGGCCAGGGCAGGGCAGTACCAGGCTGTTCCCGGGCCAAGGCAGGGCAGTACCAGGCTGTTCCCGGGCCAAGGCAGGGCAGTACCAGGCTGGTCCCGGGGCAGGGCAGGGCAGTACCAGGCTGTTCCCGGGCCAAGGCAGGCCGGCACCTCTGTGCTCCCGGGGCACCGCCCGGCCCCAGCGCTCCATGCCGCAGCGAGGGGCCCGGTGCCGGGCTGTGCCGCCCCGGAGGCCGCCCGGCTCTCGGCCCTGCCCGGCTCTCTGCCCTGCCCGGCCCGGCCCTGCCCGATCGGCCGCAGCAGCCGCACCGCGCCGAGCGCCGCTCACCAGGCCCGCTCCTGCGGGTCGCTGAGCACGTCGTAGGCCGCCTGGATCAACTTGAACTGCTCCGCCGCCTGCTCCGCGTTCTCGAGGTTTTTATCTGCGGGGCACAGGAAGCAGAGCGTGTGAGGGAGCGCAGGCCGGGCCGGGCCGCCCCCAGCCCCCCGAGCCCGCCGTACCCGGGTGCCAGCGCAGCGCCAGCCGGCGGTAGGCCCGCTTCAGATCCTCCTCGGCCGCGTCCCGCCGCACGCCCAGCACCTCGTAGTGGCACCGCAGCGCCATGGCCGGGCGGGACAGGGCCGGGAGAGGGCCGGGACAGGGGAGGGACAAGGGGAGGGACAAGGGGAGGGACCGGGGGAGAGGGGAGGGACCGGGGGAGGGACCGGGGGAGAGGGGAGGGACTGGGGGGGGCAGGGGAGGGACCGGGGGAGAGGGGAGGGACTGGGGAAGAGGGGAGGGACAAGGGGGGTGTCACCCTAGTGGTGCCAGGAAAGAAGGGGAGGGACAAGGGGGCTGTGACCCTGATGGAGATAGAGAAGAGGGGAGGGACAAGGGGGGTGTGACCCTGGAGGGGCCCGGGCAGAGCGGTGGGATAAGGGGGTGTGACCCTGACAGAGACAGAGAAGAGGGTCGGGACAATGGGGGTGTGACCCTGGCGGTGCCAGGGAAGAAGGGTCGGGACAAGGGGGGTGTGACCGTGGCGGTGCCAGGGAAGAAGGGTCGGGACAAGGGGGGTGTGACCCTGGAGGTGATGGAGAAGAGGGTCGGGACAATGGGGGTGTGACCCTGGCGGTGCCCGGCAGCGGGGCGCCCCGCGGTGTCCGGGGGAGCGGCGGGCACAGGGTCAGTTGGGATGGGAAGGAGCCCTGAGGTCACCCAGCCCAACCCCTGCCCCAACCACACCCTGCCAACTGAGCGCCGCCTTCGGGGTTTCCTTAATACACCCCCCCGGGCAGCCCATTCCAATGTCTAATCATCCTTTCTGCGGAGAAATTCATGCTAATCACCACCCTAAACCTCCCCGGGCACAGCTTAGGACTGTGCCCTCTTGTCCTGCCTGGGAGAAGAGACCGACCCACCGCTGGCCGCACCGTCTTCTCGGGGGGCTGTGGAGCCATAAGGTCCCCCCTGAGCCTCCTTTTCTCCAGGCTGGACAGGGCTCCTCGTAAGCCTTGTGCTCCAAACTTCATCATGCTCCCCCAGCTGCACTGCCCTTCTCTGGACACAGCCCAGCCCAGTGTCCTTCCTGAACCGAGGCACCCAGAGTGGGCACAGCGCTCCAGGTGCAGCCTCCCCAGCGCCCAGGGCAGGGCGAGAAACACTGCCCCAGTCCTGCTGGCCACACTGTTTCTGATACAGGTATTTCTGAGTCCTCTGGGTGCTGAAGAGCTCAGGGACACAGCCCTTTCTCAGGTAACACTTATTTTGTGTTTGGTTGGTTGTTTTTTTTATAACACTATGCTCTTCAGAGACCTTAGAGTTGGTCCAAGCTGGTTTTTCTTTATGTCGGGTGTCTGTCACCGGGCACCACCTTAACAGGTTTGGATCAAGACAGCGATATCTGGAGGTCCTGAGCTCATTTGTCTGATCCAAAGACAAGGTGAATATGAGTCAGCAGTGCCTGGGTAGCCAAGAGGGATAACCATGTCTGGGGGCATCAGGCACAGCATCACCGGCTGGGTGAAGAAGGCAATAGTCCTGCTCTGCTCTGCACTGGGGCAGCCTCACCTCGAGTCCTGTGTGCAGTTTGGATCACCTAAATATAAGAAGGACATAGAGCTATTGGAGTTAATCAGGAGGGTAAGATGGAGAAAGGTCTTCAGGGCAAGACTTAAGAGGAGCCACAAACTGAGGTCAGCTTGTTCAGCCCAGAGAAGGCTGAGGGGGGACCTTACTGCATTAGAGGATTTTCATGGGGGTTTTGGCTGGGATAGAATTAATTGTCTTCACAGTAGCAGATATGGAGCTGTTTTGGATTTATCCTGAAAACCGTGTTAGTAATAACAGAGCTGTTTCCATTATTGCCCAGCAGTGCTGAGTCAAGGCGTTTTTGCTGTTCACCCCACCCCACCAGTGAGAGGACTGGGGCTGCACAAGAAGTTGGGACACAATCAGGACATCTGACCAGAGCCTATCGCATACCATATGGCACCATGCTCAGTATACAAAGCGGGAGGAAGACAGAACTGGGGGTCATTCAGAACGATGGCATTTGTCTTCCTGAGCCACTGTTCCATCTGATGAGGCCTGGCTCTCCTGGAAATGGCTGAACACATACCTGCCCACAGGAAGTGGTGGATGCATTCTTGGTTTTGCATTGCTTGCATGCATGGCTTTTGCTTTACCTGTTAGACGGTCTTTATCTCATCCCATGATTTTTCACTCTTACCCTTCTGATTTGCTTCCCCATCCCACTGGTGAGAGAGCAAGCAGCTCTGTGGGGCCAAGTTGCCAGCTGGGGTTAATCCCTGCGTCAGGGAAACGACACTATCAGGGAAAGTTCAGCCTGGACACTAGCAGAGTTCTTCACCCAGTGGGTGGTCAGTTCCAGGAACAGGCTCCCCAGGGAAGTGATCATGACACTAAGCCTGTTAAAGAGGGTCTGGATGATGACCTTAGTCATAGGGTTTAGTGTTACATAGTTCTGCGAAGAGTTAGGTTGGACTCAATAGCCCTCATAGGTCCCTTCCAACTCAAGATATTCTGTGACTGTATTAAAAAACAGAAACTGAGGATGTCTGTATTGACCAGCCTTTCTTTCCAATCAGATGGCACACAGACCACCTTGTTGCAGAGGTCATGTGCAATTTCCCTTGCCCTGTGGGTGGGGTGATATTTAGCACTTACCAGGTCAGCTTCCTCTTTGGAACCTGTGTCTGTTCAGCACTACAATATTGGAAAATGAAACATATAGAGGAATCAAACAGAAACCAGGCACAAGTAAGACCATGCAACACAGAGCAGCTGGGAGAGTGCACAGGGAAACGTAACTATTCAATGGGAGAACAAGGTCATGAGGTCTGGAATTGTGAATTAGCTTAAAGATATGTAAATGAGACATCTGTAACAGACATCTGTAACTACTCCGTAACATCAGTCAAGGAAAGTGTCTTGGAATCAGACTTTAGATATTAGGATAAAAATTCTTCACTGTGATGGTAGGGAGGCACTGAACAGGTTGCCTGGAGCAGCTTTGGATGACCCGTTCCTGGAAGTGTCTAAGGCCAGGTTGAATAGGATGAGATGTTATTTTTCAAAACCCAGGATCCCAGAAGAATGCAAAAAAAAGAACGCAAACTCAATTGTAATAAAGAAATGGATATTTTGTTTACTTAACACTGAAGTTCAGATAGTTTTGCCTGTAAAAACAACTATATGTAATATTATGTCAATGTAGCAAGTTTCATTCCATTTAACATTTATGCTGATGCTTCAGTTCTGAATAGCTTTTTTTGCTTCTTCCTCTGAATTTTGCGTAGCTTCTTTTTATCTTTAACAATTGGCTTTGACTCTGGTTTCACAAGCTGTATTTCCACTGGCTTTTCTTCAGCTGGAGTTTCAAAGACCACTTCAGTAGGATCTTCTTTAACAAGGACCTTACTTGCTTTCTTCTTCTCCATTTGCACTTCTTTCACATGCTGTTTCTCTCTAAACTTAGCTGCCACTGATAATCTTATCAGCCGACGATGCTATAGAAATAAGAATTCAAATTTGAATATGTTTCAAATAAGCAAGATGAAAGAAATCCAATATTAAAGAAAGACATGGTAATTTTTCTGCTTAATGGTCAAAATCCTCAGTGCAATGCCATCTTTTCAGTGACATCGCTTCTGCATCTGTTCTGTGTTTACAAAATTACTCTGTTCTCAAATTATGAAGACTTGGGGCTTTTTTCTATGAAGGGTCGTGAAAAAGGGCATACATGATGGTCCTGCAGAGACAGACTGCAAGATCAGTTTTCAAATTAATTGCTAAATGAAAGAGAAGACAAAGACAGAGCTGCTTACCATATTTGGGGACTGGTAATGAGGATTTTCATACAGAGTTGGTCCTCCAAAGCTACCTTGGAAGATTTTTATGAGGTTCAGGACAAAACGAGGCCCAATTTCTACTAGAGATGCATCTTCTTCTATAATCTGCAACAAAAAGAAGACTTCTTAACTTCTCAAGGATCAAACCATATATGACCTTGTAGGCACCTTTCATAAGATAATACACAACTGAATTTAAATCCAAGATACAGTGTCACCGAAACTGGTAAGCTAGACTTGCATAAACCCAGTTCTTTCAGGTTCAAGCAAGCTTCTCAGAGTACTAGGTATTTCTGAATTCCTCCTTTAGAAAGTAAGCTCCAGCTCCAGCTCACTTTGGGTAAAAGCAGCAAAGGCAAAGTTTAGGCTTAGGGAAGTACTTCCCATTACCAAGACTTCCATCACAGAATCACAACTCACTGAATGCAAGTTAATGGAACCTGGTCTCTACACATAGACTGGAGATGGTAAGTAATTTCAGGACACTGAATCTGGAAGCACTAGAGGTTGGCACATCCTGGTAATAATGATTCTTTTCATTTTATTTTAATTAATGGATTTTATATGAAATTACTCCACTGAGCTCCTCCGGAAAAGCTAAGAGACCACTAACCTGGTAATTCCGAAACCAGATCCTCTCATCTGTCACGGTGAAGGTGAAAACATGATCGACAAAAGGCTGGCTTTTGGGGTGATACTGAGGTGTACTAAATATCTGTAATAAGAGGCAGTATTTCTGAATATCCATACTTTAAGAGGTCAAGCATAAGTGGCTCATTTTAAATTTGTTTTAATTTACTAGCATCCCAGTCCCAGGTTACATTTCAAAACTTAAGAACAAGTGTTCAAGTCATGTTAAGAATATGATCCGAATTCTTTGAGGATTTTTTGAGAGTTCAGAAGTGTCAAACTGCTTGGAAAAACACTTGAGATTTTTAGTATGTTGTGAAAAAACATTTCCAGTGAAGAATAAACACTGGACAGCAGAACTACAGACTGACCTGAATAAACAATTCTTTCAGCAGGGCATAGTGTGGCTCCTTGTCAAATATCTACAAAAAATAAAAATTTAATTTTACACACAAATCGAAATGCAATAGCAATACAAAGAGAACAAAAGGAAAGTCACTGAGATGAAATCTATACTTACTGGATCAAAAGACAAGAGGGGCCGTGAACCCCTTAAGCAATTTCCTGTCATCTTCAATTCAGCCAGTGTGTGAACTACAGTGATATTTAAAGAGACATCATTTTAGTACTTGCAGAAAACTGGACAAAGAAACAAGAGTACAGACACAATAATGTCAACCAGCTTACCATTCTGCACTAGGAATTTAGCTGATGGTCCCTGTGGTGTGTTTGAAAGCCTGCAGAGGACAGGTGGTGGGGAAGAGAGAAAAAAGTTAGCAGCAGCCAAGAGGAATGCTGGGTTTCCACAGGACACCCTCATTCCTGTATTCAAGTAATTTCTGGTGCTTTCACAGCATTATTGAGTTCCTTTAACATACTCATAAATACACACTTTCTAAACAGTTTCGTACAATGCTTCTGTAACGTCTCCAAAAGCTGGTCATACGCTGTAAACGTGCACTATCCACAGAAGTGGAATATTAGAACAGAATTAACTAAGCAACGCTATTTCAGGCATCTTCACTATTACAGTAAGAAGCCTCAGCTAAAACTGAAGCATCTCTGTAGCTATATGCAGAAATGTAACAAAATATAAAATTTCCTTACCACATGTAGAGATCCTGTTTCTTTTTGGCTTCAAAAAAGATGCACTTATTGCAGTTTTTCATTTCACACACCTACAAAAGTCATCACAAATTAGCTGTTTGCAAACATTCTGGAGACGTTACTGAAAACTTTCCACATTCATCACTACAATTTTCTGCCTCCAAAATATAAGTTCAAAACCAAGGTTTCATCTTAGTAAATTATGCCTAGTAATCCCCAAACTTTAGTCGAACCACTTGTTTTGTTGAAAAAATCTCACATATTTATCAAAACCAATAATAACTTTATTAAAGCTAAAAACAACCTGATAAGCTCTCCAGGATATAAACTTGAGAGCTGGAGCTGTGACATTAAGTTTCAAATTCAGAACTACCTGTGTCGTACTACATTGTTTGGGCTGGCTGCATACTTGTGTCCTGCATTCTTCAAGTATGAACTGTACTACACCTTTCAGCTACACAGAAAGGCACATTCAGTTTTATTTCTTCATGACAAAAATCTACACTTAATTAAAAGTTTAACTTTGTAATAAAAAAATCAAACTTCCTGTTTTAACAAAAGTGCTTTTTGAATATCGATAATTTTCATCTATGAAGTTACACAACTCCTATAACTAGTATGAGATCCTCTGAACTTGGCTGACCTTTTCTCCTGCATATTGAATTTCCACAGAAAGAAAAAACAACAACAAAAAAACCCAAAAAAGCACTAGATAAATCCTTGGTTACCTCATTAATCACAAACAACTGGTCTTTGCGGTCCATTTTAGTATCTGAAAGACAAGAATAACATTTACGAGGCTGGAAACTAAATTTAACAGAAGAGGTTCTTTTAACATTTGCTCCTGTTGCAAAAAAATTTACTAGTTTATAAACGGAAGATTACTAATAACTATCAAGCTGTTTCAGTCATGTTATGGAATAAATAAACATAGCAGCAAAACTACCTGTGCACTCGTAGGATTGATGCCATAGGATTAATTTTCCAGAAAATAATAAGATATGATAGTTGCTGTATTTGTTGGCTCAAATGGGGTTTGGTGTTTGCTTATGATGCGTGTTTTATCAAAACACTTATGTAGCACATTTAGAAAGAAAAGAATAGGTTGTCAGAAGTTCTTGGTTTAAAAGTATTGTGAAAATATAACTTAGGAATCATACTTAACCCTACCTGCTTTAGAGTGAGGCATCAATGTCCTTAAGTCTTGCATTAGGTGCCTTGTTCTGAAATTAATTCCACGAGAGGAGAATATCAGCACTCGCTCCTTGTTTTTCCATTTACCCTAGGAAAAAGGACAGAAAAGTTACGTGGGAAGTTTCCAGCCTTCATACTATTACAACACATCAAAAATAAAAGTTTGGACAGTAACTGCAGAGGAACGCGTTTGTTTTATCTGCCCACCAGCACAGAACCACTTCCCTAGAGAATGCTTTTCCAGGGGGAATTGTCACCCACCGTGCTCCAGCATGCTGCCAGGGAAAGCCTCTCCCTCGCACCGGTGTTACACAGCCACGTGCAGCGCTCATCCACAAAGGGCGCCTCTCCTTCCCTGCCGGAGGAGCTCAGGCGCTCCCACACACCTCAGTTCAGCCTTTCCTACCATGGGCACCCACCTGCACCCTCTGCCTGTCCTGTAAGCCAGCTACCAGGCAGCTCCTGAAGCCCTCCCAGCAGGATTCCCAAGTGGAACAGGCACGGCTTTTCCTACGATGGGCGCCCACCTACACGTGCTCCCCTCTGCCTGTCCTGTAAGCCAGCTACACGGCAGCTCCTGCAGCTCCCCAGGGGGATTCCCAGGTGGAACAGGCACAGCTTCCCCACCCGCTCTGCACCCAGCGGAGCTGCCCAGCTCTCGCAAACACTCCCAGGGTCACGGCCGCACCTCCCGTGTTAGACCGACCGGCAGCCGCGCCTGGCGCACCCCGGGGAAGCGGCGCTGGCATGACAAAGGACGGGCACTGAATCCCCTGGGAATGCGCTATTCCCGGCGGTACCTGGGACACGGGCGGCGGGATGCTGTACTCCTGCGGGATGCCGCTGCGATCCGCCGGGGCCGGGGCCGGGGCCGCCTCTGCCGCGCCGGGGCCGCCCCTGGGCCGCTTCGCCCTGCCCGGCCCCGCCGCCAGCGCCGCACGCTTCCTCTTGCCCGCCGCCATCTCGCACCACGCCTTCCCCTTCCCTTTCCCCTTCCCCTGCCTGCCCTGCCCCTTCCTGCCTTCCCTTCCTCTTCCCGCCCTGCCCCTTCCCTTTCCCTTCCCCTCCCCGCCCCGCCCGGCTGCCCGGGCCATGCCGCTCTCGGCGGCGCCGCCTCCCAGCGCGGAGCGCTCGGCGCTCTCGGCCAGCCTGGACAACGCCAGGCACCTCTCCAGCCTCCTGCGAGCCCTGCACTTCCAGGACCACGCCACCTGCTTCGCCACGGCCAGCGGGCTCCGCGTCACCGTGGAGGATGCCAAGTGCATCCAGGCGAACGCCTTCATCCAGGTCCGCGGGCACGGCTGGGCCCGGCGTGGGCCGCGGGGATGGGCCGGGGTGTGGGGCAGGCCTGGGGAGACCTGGTGTGGGTCACAGGGATGGGTCACAGGGTGTGGGGCAGGCCTGGGGAGGGGGCAGGTGTGGGTCACAGGGATGGGTCACAGGGATGGGTCACAGTGATGGGTCGGGGTGTGGGGCAGGCCTGGGGAGGCCTGGTGTGGGTCACAGGGATGGGTCGGGGTGTGGGGCAGGCCTGGGGAGGGATCAGGTGTGGGTCACAGGGATGGGTCGGGGTGTGGGGCAGCCCTGAGGAGACCTGGTATGGGTCACAGGGATGGGTCGGGGTGTGGGGCCGGCCTGGGGAGGGCTGGTGTGGGTCACAGGGATGGGTTGGGGTATGGGGCAGGCCTGGGGAGGGATCAGGTGTGGGTCACAGGGATGGGTTGGGGTGTGGGGCAGGCCTGGGGAGGGGGCACCGCGCGAGCCGCGCCTGTGTAGGGAAGGGGTCTGGTTAATGCAGGTAAATAAATCAAAGGTGGATGCCAGGAGGATGGTGCCAGATGCTTCTCAGTGGTGCCCAGCGACAGGGCGAGGAGCAGTAAATACAGCCACAGCCAAAATAGCCATAAACATAATAACCATAAACACAATAACCATAAACACGGGAAGTTCCACGCCAGCACGGGGAAGGACTTCACCCTGAGGGTGGCAGAGCACTGGAAGAGCTGCCCATGGGGCCGTGGAGTCTCCCTGTGTGGAGACATTCAAAACTCACCTGGGCGTGTTCCTGTGCCACCCGCACCAGGTGACCCTGCCTGGGCAGGGGGCACGGAGTGGATGGTTCCCAGAGGTCCCTCCCAGCCCTGCCCATGGGATCTGTGATTCTGTGTTAACCCGCAGAGAAGGGTTGGCACAGAGGAAGGGCCACGGTGGGGCTGCCGTGGTTTGTGTGGTGTCTGTGCTGCCCAAAACACCCTGTGCCCAGCGTGCTCCTGCACACCTGCCAGCCAGGTAGGCTTGTGCCCTTGTTTAATGTGCTGGCACCTGCCAGGCCCATGGATCCTTCTGGCCCTGCTGTGCTTGGATGCATGGGCAAGTTCTCACGTTATCCATATTTTAAATGTTTTTTATTGTGTCTCATCCCAAAGCCAGAAGGTTGAGTTTGTGTCAGCTGTGACAGCGGGCAGAGGTTCACAGGCGCGCGTCTGAAGTTACCAGCTGAGCTCAGATGCTTGTGCTGTGCTCAGTGTGCCCCAGGATGGCCCTGTGGGTGGCCAATGAAATACATAACTGCTCCAAAAGCAGCTCCTGTCACCCTGCTTTATTTCTGAGGTGCTCTGCTCCTGCAGGTACTACAAAGCAGTGAATGCTGGTGGCAGATGGGGTAGTGGTGGAGCAGCTTACCCACACCAGGCTAGTCAAAGGCAGGATTCAGCAAGAATTTCGGTGTGGTGGACTCACGGTTCTGCTCTCTTCTTACATCCCTTCATTGTTTGAAATTTCTATTCTTGCTTTGTGTGAAGAAAACTAAGTATTGTTTCTGGAGAAGGGTAACATTGTATAGTTCCATGAATGTTTCCAGCTGCAGAAGTAGGCAACTTCAGGCTTTGATGTTTGTAGCTTGTTTTTAAACCATAAGAGAAGAATGAATAGGTTTTCATGCTTGTGCTATGCTACCTTGTTTCTACAAGGTGTGACCTGATTGTATTTTGCTAGTTTTGAGGATGAAGACCCATTTTTCTATAGCCAATACTGTGTTGCATATAAGAATCACTTAGCATTGCACTTTCACTGAAAGTGAAAGCTCTGAATTTAAGGAAATAAGTGCAAACTGTAAAATAGTTACAGAAACTCCACACTTTTCATCTCTTTACTTTCACTTACAGGCAGACATTTTTCAGGAATTTGCTGTTCAGGAGGAATCGGTGGTGTTCCGGATCAATTTGTCTGTTCTTCTTGACTGCTTGACTATTTTTGGAACCAGCTCTTTGCCAGGTGTGGTGTATTTCCTGTGAACATGTGCAAGGCTGTGTGGGTGCTGCAGAATATTCTGTGTGCTGAGGTGGAGTGATACCGTGGCAGTTCTCTGGGCAGTTCTACCATTGCAGCGGTGTGTTGAACTCCACATTTCTCTTCAGTTTTTTTTGTGAATTACCTAAAGACCTAAGTCAAATGTGCTGAACAGCTCTGTGATTTTGGGAAACCAGACTTTCAGCTGGTGATTATGTTACTAACGGAGGGTGTGACTACAGGCTAAGCTGTGTTAACTTCAGTTTGGGTTGCGCAAGATACAGTAGTAGTAAAGAGAGATGATGTGAGCCACAGAGGCACAGGACCATGGAGGATTTTCCAGTTCCTCTGAACTGTTTGTAGCATATACGTCTTTATTGTCACAGCTAGCATTAACTTGTTTCATAGATGAAATGATTTGGATTTAAACTGTCTACACACAAATCATTTCGTTTTGCTACGTAGCACTTCAGAGGAGGTCTAGGTGTCTGCACTAAGTGTGCTACAATAATGTATTAGAGGCTGGACAAAACGTGGTGAATCAAATGAATCTGTGCCCCATGTGCCAGTAAAATGTGAATTTTCTGAAGTGATCAAATGTGCTAGGTATGCTCTTTGCGGGATGTCTACTTCATTCTCTTTTTCAGGAACATCAACGGCCCTTAGGATGTGTTATCGTGGTTATGGCTATCCCCTGATGCTGTTCTTGGAAGAAGGAGGAGTAGTGACAGTGTGCAAAATTAACACTCAAGAACCTCAGGAGTTGTTAGATTTTGATTTCTGCAGTACAAAGGTTGTTAATAAAATCATCCTGCAGTCGGAGGGGCTACGAGAAGCATTTGCTGAACTGGATATGACCAGTGAAGTTCTGCAGATTACCATGTCTCCAGATAAACCTTACTTCAGGTACTGGAAACTGTGCTTTCAACTCAAATGGTTGTGCTTGGCCTTCGTTGGTGAGGACTGCAAGTTGCAGAGTGGAAAGGAGGAAACTATTTTAGAATACTGCTTCATTTCAGGAAGAATTGTAGTGAATATAGAAAATCACAGTATTGGCAACCTGGTAAATGTGACACTGGTGTGGACAGGTTAGCATTTTTAATTAAAACATTTTAATTAAAGTGAAGCAGCCATTGGGATGTACACAATTGCTCATTCTGATGAGTTTTAGAGAGCTGTGCTCAGGTGTTTTGAGATGATGCTTTTTGTCTTCCAGGTTATCCACTTTTGGAAATGCTGGAAGCGCACATCTGGACTATCCTAGGGACTCTGATTTGATGGAAGCATTCCACTGTAACCAGACCCAGACAAACAGGTTAGGAAGTCTGTGATCAATGCCCTCTGTGCCAAGTCATGCATTCTTGATGGGAAATTTGAAAACTGTTTTTGCATTACTATAACATTTATATCACTGGTATGGGTGGAGAAAATATTTCCAATCTGGTGATAAAAGTCAGTGTCTGTAATCAAAAATTAAGTGGTAACAATATCAGTCTGATGTTGTTACCAGGTAAAGACCAAGTAAGTTTGTTCCTAATTGTTGGGGTTTTTTTATTCTGTGGCTTTGTTTGGGAGTAAGGTTTCGACTCCTTTGCACAATGTGTTTTTTTCAAATTACTTTTTTTTTTTTCCCTGTAGGTACAAGATTTCTTTGCTTAAACCATCTACAAAGGCACTGGCTTTGTCTTGTAAAGTGTCCATTCGAACAGATGCTCAAGGATTTCTTTCACTTCAGTATATGATTAGGAATGAAGATGGACAGATCTGTTTTGTGGAATACTATTGTTGCCCTGATGAGGATTTTACTGAAGCAGAACTGTAGGTGTATGTGCTGGCACCTGTAATATATTTTTTGTTACATAAAATATTATATTTTTTTACAAACTAATGAAAGCTGTAAAGATTGATAGACTTAATATTGGTTTGGGGTTTTTTTAACTCTACAGTTAGAAATCTGAAGACTTAATTTTCTTCCCTTGCAAACATTTCTTAGCCTTGACTCAAAAAAACTGATGCTGAAAAAGCAAAAAGGAGAGTTGATCTTCTGTAGGCAGTGATTGCAGCAGAGATGTTAAAGTAGTATTTGTGTAATACATTGCTGCTTTTTACAATATTCTCCAAGAAATTTTGCTTGTGTTTTGGTTTTTTGTCTTTGGCTTGTAGTAATCAATTACATAAGAGAAAATCTGAATATTAGTTGTATATTAGCCAGTTAACTTTCAGTGACTTAAAACCAAATTTGTCTTGAAAGAGGATAACATCTTCAAACTGATTTCTTAATATTAGCAGGTAGTTTCTTTCTGGCAAATGCTGACATGTTTTATCAGTGAAGCCTCTAGGCGTTTCCTTATCTTGATTAATTCTTAATATAACTCAATTCCTTGGAATTTCATCTGATACCAATTTACCATTTTGTCTGCAGTACTAGTGTTGAATAGGCAAATTGATAGAGAAGCCAGGATATACTTACTCATTACTCACAACTGTTCTGGTAATATGATTGTTTTGGATCAGTAATTTGTTACACATCTGCGACAATGCTGCTGCTGAAATGTTTGTGTGTGTACATGACCCTGTTCTTACCCTGCTACTCTCTACTAATGCTGTTAAAAACCACAAGAAGAGAAAAAAGTTGCTTTTTCAGAAACAGGAGGTATGGCTAAACTGGAGTAAAGGGGTGTCTGTCTGTGTCCCATGGAGTGGTGTATTCATGTCACCGCTAAAAATGGGGCTAACCTCATACTCACTGGAAGGGGAGTGCGGCTTCTGGACAGTTCTCTGCAGTGATCAGCTTTGAAGAGCAGAAGGGTGGGTTGTGTTTAGGTTAAAGGTGGCAGTTGTCCTTTCACACCTCTGCCTGGGAGTCAGTCTGCTCAGGACAGGAGGTCCCCAGACCAGCCAGGCATTGGATTGGATGCAGAGTCTCCAGATCACACTGCAGGGGACCTTCCTGCCATCCTGACATAGAATGTGATCCAAGGGTCATCAACCTGCAGGTAGTTTCTACAGCCTTAGACTGTGGCCAGGTTTTATTCTCTGTCAGATGAGATGCTGCTTTGCACCTGTGGAAAACAGTGCATTTGTATGTTACCAAGTGGATTCCTCCAGAGTTCAACAGAATCCAAGTCCTTCGGGATTATTTTAGGTTTAAAATACTTCTGTTGATCATTTTTCACATCTTCCTTATGTCAGCAAGAATATACTTTCAGAGTGCAGTGTTAACAGTTCAGTTTTGTTGTCTTCCATGCAAATAAACTATTTATTGCAATAAATTTTACATTTGAAAAACAATTATAAATTTTCGAACTACAGGACTGATAAAGATACCTAATAATAAGTTATGGTTATTTGTTTAGGGTTTTTTTCTCACACTGAAGTAT
The DNA here is from genome assembly GCA_035221455.1 of Xenops minutus. Classification (NCBI taxonomy): domain Eukaryota; kingdom Metazoa; phylum Chordata; class Aves; order Passeriformes; family Furnariidae; genus Xenops; species Xenops minutus. The sequence goes on from JAWWEE010000085.1 coordinate 61,556,267, forward strand.
TCAACATAGGTGATCTTCCTTTTGGCTTACTGTTTCAATTTATTCAGTGAAAAAAAAAAAGTTATCATCTCACTAGGAATTACTAATGTTATCCCCGCCTATTGAGTATTAAGAATGATTTACATAATCTCTGGAAGACAGGATAAAAATGAAGCAGAACACAGTGCTTTCTTACTGTGATTTATTTCAGAGTATTTATTTCAGAGTATTGTGTTCAAGGATGTTGCTGTTGCTTAACATTTGTATTTTTATATAATTGCCTACAGATGTGCTATGTTACTTCTTAAAATAGGACTTTTAATTTCTTACATAAGCTACCAACATTAATCATGCAAATAAAATCCTAGGAAGTTAGAGCACCACAAGGCACCAGAAAGTAAATAGTGCATTTCATAAATATTAGGTATTACAGACATGCATGGGTTGTGCAGGACTGAATGTCTGTACCCTAAATGGGCTGAATCCAGACCTAGACTCACATAGGTGGGGAGATGTTTGTGCAGCTTATGCTTTTATGTATGTGGTTCTAGGGGAACAAAACCATGGGAAATCTGCGCTACAACCTCAGTGCTGTATGACTAGTGGATCTAGGATCCATCTGTGATGGATCATATTACATCTCTGCCTTCAAACACTCTAAAATAAAAAGGGTGAAGAGGAGAATGACTGGCAAGGCACTGTATCTTTTTGACCTTGTAAGTTACTTACATTCTGCAGACCTCCACTGTTGGATTAGATTAAACTTCCTGCCACACTCTGCATGAGATCCAGAACTTGGGTTGGTTTAGTACCTTTTGTCTCTGCTATTTGACAAGTCTCTTCCCTTTGCAGACTATGGGAAACCTGCAGCAAAAGAAATGTTTACTCCATGTTTTTTTGTCTAATAGTATGGAACAGACTTGTCTTAACTCAGATTTTGCCCACCTGCTCTCTTACAAAATGGTACATGTGAATACTCAGAATTACTGGTGGTGTGAACTAAACCAGTTCCTGGGTGGGAATGGTAACCAGCATCTTCCACCCAGGTTCAATTTAGCTGTGGTAGGACCTGCCTGGCAGCTCTGATGGGGCTGTGGGCATCCCAGATCCAGAGGCCACAAAACCGGAAACTGATTTTCCCTCCAATTATTTTGCTATGTGCTTTTTAGAGGAAGAACTGACCTCAGGTGTTCAATAAGGCACTTTGATTATACCAGAAAAAGATTACCAACAGGCCTTGGGTCCCCACCTGTACGCAGAGATACCAGAAGTCAAAATAACGCCTTTGGTTCCTGATCCTGACAATCTTTATGCAACAAAAAACTAAAAATGCTGGTGCTAATGTTATTTCCTGCCTCCCAGCACGTTGAGTTCTTTTGTCTCCTTAGCTTTCTACAACGATTTGGGTCTGTAAAGACTGTTAAAGACAAAATTTCCCAAAAGGAAACAAGTTCTATACCTCTGTTTCATTTCTTCCTGGGAAAAAAATGCGTTGTTTAATTATGCATGGATTTATAAGGAAATGATATTCTTGACTAGACGGGTCTTTAGTGTGGTTAGTGGAGGAGCTGGGAAAGCTGAGGTAAACCACATGCTGTTTCCTGTAGGTGTCTGTTTTTAACTTCATTTTGTAGCAGCTTGTAAACCCCTAAGAATCCAGCAGGTGGGTCTTACCAAAATAAATATGTAGAAATTTTGTAATTATAGTAGCACTAAACAGTGCTTTTGCTGTTAGAACACATTAAACTGAAAAAATACAGAGTTATTTTTAAAATGGAGCTGCTGCAGGATAGATACTTAATGCCTTCCTGTTGAGAGAGAAACTCATTTTTATGTGAATCTGTCTTTGAGGGAGGCCAGGACTGCTTAGGTATAAATAGAAGCAACAACAGGTGTTGTCATCCTCTTTCTACCCTGCTTCTGTCCTTAGCTGGGCTCTAACCAGGAAGAGGGCAGTGCATTAGCATTGCTGCAGCTCATTAATTTTGAGGGCTCTTCAAGGGAGTGAGTGGTGGAGGGAAATGTAATCAGGTGCCCACACAGCTCTGATCTGTTTGTGAAGTTAATAGACTCTATGGAACTGAGAAGTGGGCTTGAAAATCCACCACGGCTGTGAATGTCAAGCTGTGCAAGTACCCTGGAGAAATGCATCCAAAGGAAGTTTAGAAAGAGCTGCACCACCCAGGTAAAGCTCCTTCTTTATTATACCATTTAAAATCCAGACAGATAGACTGTGGGAATTTCACTCCATTTCACTCCCACCACATCAGCATTTGAGGTGGTATAGTGGGTGGATGTGTAGGGGTGTGGGTGGGTTAAAAATTTCCATGGGGAATCAAGCACCGTTCTACCCTTCTAGCTCAGCTGGGACTATGGGGTTGACCAGAAAAGAGCAAGTGCCCAGAAAGCTGCAGGCCTTAGATAACAGACCCACTGGTACATTTGTGTGGATTTTCCCCCATAAATGCCAGTGGGCTGCAGCAATGCATTTGCAGCACTAAGGATGGGCATGAAGCTGCTCCATCCAGTCAGGCAGTAACTGCAGGGGCTTTGCTGTGACACCAAAATGCTGTGCCTCTCTCTGAAAACCAGACAGCTGTCCAAGGAGACAGACTCCTCTCAAGACTCATATACAGCTCAGTGCAGTCCAGAAGTCAGAGCAGCAAGGACTGAGGTGCTCCCCTGAACCCCAGCAGTGCAGGCTGAGTGCCCTCGCTCCCAGGCTACACCTGTCCAGACAGATGCTGCATGAGATGCCCTTGGGCAAGGGGGTCAGGGCTGGGGTGATGCACAGCTGGGATTTGCCCTCTGAAATCCTCACCCTGCAAGGTGCAGAGCCACATGCAAACAGGAACAGGCTGATCCAGGGTCTTGCCAGGCAGTTATTTGCAAAAACTTCTAGTTGGCCTGGACCAACACACAGCAGAGCTGATCCCAAGCAGTGTTAGTGACAGAGGTGGTCTTGTTCAAGTGTGAGAATATTCCTAGCCACTTTTGCAGGCATAGCCTGATGAATCACCAAGAACATGTTTCTTCTTCACACAGTTTTGCAATAAGTTGTTGACCTTGACCTGGGGAGCTCTGTCTTTCTTAAGTGCTGCCATCAGCTTGTTGCAAAAATGTGGAATATAATCAAAATTTTCTTAAGTTGGGATGTTCTTTGATATTGATCTTTGTATACTTCCAAGCCTAATCAACAAGAAAGGAAATTTAATCTGTGAAACAGATAGCAGCTAACAAGCTCTAAGTGATGTCCAGCATAAGAACTGAGAGAATCATTAGCCAACAGAAGATAGAATAGTAATTAGTAGCAGAACTATGTGTCTTGTAGCCAATGAACATTAATGCCCATGTTTGCTAAATGTTGAGGAATACGTCTGATCCAGGTAGCTTGCTTTGCAAACTGCAGTTTGAGATACGAACTGAGCTCTGGGTGAGAGCCCAAGAGAAGGCTGTGAACTGACGACCCTTTGGTTAACAAAGGGCACACAAAGGTGGATGGACACTGGGAGACACAGCAGGAGCCAAGAATTGCCAACCTTTTGGATAACAAAGGAGATGAATGATGCCCGGTGGATGAATACAGAGAGTGGAGCAGGAGCTGGCTTCTTCTCTGGAAGAGCCAGACTTGCACACGGCTTAGACTGTGAGGGTATAAAACCCCACAGGTCCTGTGTTCGGGGGTGCCTCCAGCTCGGGGGCACCAGCTCGGGCTGTTTCTGTGCTACTGCACTGTGAATAAATTGCTTTATGGAATGAGACACCTGAGACTCTGCTGTGGGAAACCTGAAGTCAAACTGGTAAGGAAACCTTGTCTGACTGTGAGTGGGGTGTGCAGGAAGTGAAGCAGGACCCTGTCAGGTCACTGGAGCTGCCCATGGTGAAGGGGCTTCAGTCCCAGCAGTGAAAGTCTCTGGTGCTGGGAGTATGACTGCCAGAGAGTCTTGCGAATAGTCAGACTGGGAAGTTATCTTAACACTAGAATGAAAAAGTATTAAAATGTTTTGCTAGTCGGCATGCTTGATTTGTGGAATACCACTGAGCACCAAGGCTTGTACAACTGGAATAAATAATCAGGGTCTCTCCTCAGTGCGTAATCATTGGCTTGTTGCACACTGGGTAACAAATCCCATTTTTCTGGTCAACAAGCTGGTTGGAGATGTTCACTCTGCTAATAAACTAAATAATGGCATGAAAGAAGTTCCAGAGGAGCTGGGGGATACCCAGGCTGCTACTTGCTTACAGCACTGGGGGGGGTGTCCCTTGAGAGCTGCCACTCCAGAGCTGACCACAGCTCCCAGAAAGGCTCTCAGAGAGGCACAGGCTGCACAGAGCTGGCAGCTGGTGTAGCTGCACGCCCTCCTTCATGCTCCAACTCAGACCAGGCAATCCCATGTGACTTTAATTATGCAAATACTTGTAAGGGAACATAGAGCCAGAGGCCTTAATGATGCAGATACTTTCAAGGGGAGATACTGCCAGAGACCCATCAGCCAAAGCATCTGCAGAGGAAATTGCCCACCTGCCCCACGCGATTTCTTCATGTGCCAGGAAGGGCAGGAATTTTAGAAACATTGAGGGTATCACACAGCCACTCTCAGACAGTGCAGGGCTTCGGGCCAGTCTCATTCCCTCCACCCGATCCCAAGCCCTCTGCATGCATGCTGTGGGGAACAAGGCAGGAGAAACACACTGCCCTCCTCACTGTGACCTTCCAGCAGTCACCAAGCTCTGAAACACCTGCACAGACATGTCTACACCTGGCTCTGTGACATCTGCCCAGCTGTGCTGACACTCAGATGTGGCCCCACAAACTGCTGAATGCCATGCTGCTCTTTTTAGAGCTGCACTTTGAATAGCAAGAATCTAGAGCAGCTGTTTCTAGGAATGGGGCTGCAAAGACCTCTGTGCTTTGAGTTGTCACTCCCCACAGTTTTCCATCTGTGAAGGAGGCTTGGAGGGAAAGGAACGCCAGGTTTATCTCTCAGGAATGTTTTGGGGTTCTTTTATGTCTGGAAAATTCAGCCTAATCCGGCTCCCCCCTTGCTCCCCAGACTGTTCCTTGGGGGATGTCTCCTGGTGGGCAGCAAAGTGTTTAAAGAGAAGCAAATGCATCCAAACATTTTTGGGCAGAGCTTCTGAACGTGCAGTGGGGGCGGGACTGTTCTGCTTTATGACAGGGAATGCAAGAAGAGTCCTGTGGGCCCAAGCCCAGCCATCACTAAGGGAGCATTTTGGCTAAGCCCAAGGGGAACAGTGACCACAGTGGAGCAACAGCTTCCTGGACAGGCACTTTGGTGTTTTGATGCCTGTTCCCTGAGGGTCACTGGGTGCAGGATACCACCTGCAGCATCCCCCTGGACAGGGTTAACACCAGCATATGTGAGTGAGCAGCGCTCAGCCAGGCAGGCAGGAGCAGACAGCCACCCACTGGGACGTGGGGAGACTGGGGAGATGATGTCACTGAGATGTGCCTGTTTCCAATCTCCAGCTGCTGGTAGGAGGCCCCATTACCAACTGTCTGAGCATTTCAGGCTGTTGGAAAATGTACAAGGAGGGCCAACACTCTGAATCTGGACAGATCAGCAAGCAAGCAGACTTTTTTAGAGTGAAAAAAATGGTGATTGTATAAATACCTGTGTTAAACTCCTCAATGAGAGTCAGCCAGGGCAGCGAAAGGTTTGTAAACAGCCACAAACATGTTCATGTTCACAGAATCAAGGAATATTTTGAACTGGAAGTGACCCACAAAGATCTTCAAGTCCAACTCATCAGTGAATAGTCTGTCCAGGGACTGCACCCATAACAGCGGCATCATTAGCACCGAGAGAATCTCAGGGTTGCCATAAAGTGCCACAGGAACTACACGTTGTACCACATAGCAGACCCTCCTGAAGGCCCCAGAGGGGCTGGGGACTGGCGTCTGCAAGACTAAAAGAACAAACCTTTGCTGCTTGTGCAAAGGCAAAAACCATCCATATGTTAGTGACACACCATGCAGCATCCCACCCACCGTGTCCAACACAACAGAGGCCATCATTTCTCCTTAAAAGACTTTCTGTCACTCACTACTATAGCCAGGGGAACCTGACATTTGTAGATACTGAGCAAAGCACACAGCTTTTTTGCCAGCAACAGGTTCACCTCCTAAGTCTATTATGTAGCTACAAAAAATGTAAATCAGGCTTCCTCAAATTAGGAGAAACTTATTAAATCACAGATTTTAATTTGGTTCAGGTGCAATACACCCCTGGAATTCTAAGACAGAGGGTTTAGGGAAATGACTGTCGAGGAGAATTAATTTGTTACTGGCCTGAGAAGAACAAGGGGCATAAAACCAAAATAAAGTATGGTTCTAGTCTGTACTTTGTATCTCCATTACTTATGTTCAAAAGGATCGTGGAGGATCCAAACAGAGCAAGAGGACGTAGGGATAAAGAAAAGCATTTGAAACTTGACTTCTGTGAAACTCTTTGCTGAGAATTGGTGAGCACTCAAGAGCATCCCCAGTGCCCCATGTTTGCAGAACAGCAGTGCTACAGGTGAAGGTTTCCAGGCATTTCTTGAACTGTGGCTTGACATTAAATCCAGAACACTTTTTGTGATCCCTGTGGCAGACCAAAACCACAGTGTACAGAGGATTTAAATCACTGAACTGTCCTGAAAGTCTTGAACCTGTTCCTATTTGTTTGAAGAAATCTGCTGTTACTCTTGTGCCTCCAGAACATGTTCTGGGGTACATCACATCCGACTATGCTACTCTGAAACCTCCAGAGCTTTTCCATGCATTTATTCAACATGCAGAGCTGCTCTGTGGCCTGGATCCCAAGAAGTCCCACAGCAGCAGGCTCAGGCCCTGATCCCACACAGCCAAAGCCATGGGAAGCTGCCTCTGCTCCAGGACCTGCCCTGCACTGAGAAGCCTGACCACACTGCTTGGGCCAGTGATTCTTCCCCGCAGCACAGGGGTCTCTGCCATGCTTAAGGACACACTTCTCTCTGCCTTTAGTGCCTGCCTTTTGCTCAGATGAAGGCTGGCATCTGTGTGAAGAAAGCCACAAGATGCTTTGGCGGGGCTGGCACAAGCAAGAGCCTCTCTGGGGAGAGGTCAGACAAATGGCACATGAATACTCCTGTTCCAGCACCTTGAACCAGCTTTCCTCCCATGTCCCACATGGTACTCCAGCCTTTTTGCTGACCCTCCTCCCTCCTGCACACTCTAGGATGGTACCTGACACTGCCAAAGCCCCTTATAGAGCAGATTTATGGTCTAAACACAATGTCTGTGCAGCAGCAGTAATTTATGTAGCCCTGAAACACTCAGCAGTGAAATCACACACCACCTACCTTCTTACCCCAGCCAGCTACTCTCAGGAAAACTCACAAAACATAAAGTGGGCTCCACACAGTGATGTGTCATCTGCCAAGGGATTTCTTGCCAGCTTCTCCACCAGCTCTTTCTTGGCTGCTTCTCTTGGGGCACTGGGTATGGTCTGCTGCAGCACACAGCAGTGTGGTCTTTCTTTGGCTTCTGCTGTCTTGTGCTGACACATAGCACATCAGCATTTAATTGACATGAGGAGAGATGGAAAGGAAACCAGCAGGCCATTCTGCCATCACTGATCCCTCTGCTCAGCCAGCACGGGGAATACTACCCCTCTACCTGTGCCTCTATCCATGAGGCCCCAGCAGGGCGTCTGGTGTGCAGCATGCCCAGGAAGCCACTCATCCAAGAGGATCAACCACCCTTGTGCTCAGGTGTTCACTGTGTACCACTATGTGCTGCTGAAGCCAAAAGGTCTGTCCATCAAGGAGACATGGCACCCTGCAAAAAGTTCTTGCCTGATTGCTGCTGGAATCTCCTGAATCACCACCCTCCATCACCTTCTTGTGTCAGTCTGGGTTGGAAAAAGAAGGGTGCCTTGGATAGTCAGATGCCAAATAGCTATGGCAACACCTGTTTACAGGACCTTGCTCTTAGTTTATCCAGCAAGAGAGGGGGAAAAAAAATGGGAAAAAAAAAAAAAAGAGGTGCTCTTAATGCAGATTTAAGTTGCTGTTTCCTCCCAAATGTCATCTGAAGTCTGCTACCATCATTTGTCACTATTCTCTACTGTGATAGGGCATAGGATGGGTGAGAAGAGACAGTATGCTCAAGTTGTCTGACCAAATTTTCACTGCTGTGTGCAAACTGTAGTGTGTGTTTGACCAGTGCAGTGTTCAAGCTCAGTCCCCACATGCTTAGTGGGGAGGGAGGCAGGAATTGGCTATAAAAATGCTGCCCAGGAGAAGACCCATGCTGTCATGACTGACCATGCAGGAGGCCAGAAGTAAAGCAGGCTTCAGAGTAGCAGCACAGGTAGACATGATGTATCCCCCCAGCCCAGACTCTGCATGCCAATTTGTCCTTCTTCAAAGGCAACCCCATGCTGAATAGCTTACAGAAATTTGCTACAAGAGGCTAGAGAGCTACTTGAGCCACAGGATGTAAAGATAAGAGGTGCAATTCCTGCCATTTTTGTGTTCCATCCTCAGACTGGAAATATTATTAGCAAGTAAGTTACTGAAAAACAAGTTTCTCAAATAAAGCTGTGGAGAGATGATAGAAGGCAATGGTGCTGTGTAACTAAGTTTAAAAAGTATAAATATCCATATATCCATATACACATATATATACTTTCACTGTCCTTCTCTGTGTGGAGTGCTAAGGGATAGAGAACCACAGTTTTTCAAAACTGTGGGACACCACCAACCTGTGATGCTGCTCTAAGGTAGTTTTAAACTTAGCTGGAATGCACCCAGTGGCAAATGGAAAACCTGTATTAGCTCTAGTGGGATGTCCACATGAGAAATGGCTCATAACTTACCAAACACTTAGAAGGCATTATCTGCAAAACTGATTATGTGGAGTTTTATTTTTACTACCTGACAGATCAAGATAGTTAATAATGAAATTGCAATTTCAGGGTGGAAAGCCTAGTTCATCTGATGTGTGTCTAAATATGAGGTATAGACCACATCTGTACTACATTAGAACAGATTTCCCTCAATACAAAAGGTAAATGAAGACACAAATGAAAAAAAATTGGAAATAGTTTATTTGCTGCATAAGGAAATGTCTTGTAAATTACATATAAAGAAACTTGTTATGCCGTAGTATATAATTCCAATATTCCACAAAGATAATTGTAATAAATATACAAACCAAACCAAAGTAGAGGACTAAATCCATCAGGCAACCTACAAAATGGTTCATCAAGTTTTATATTTTCAGCATTAGCATGCTTAAAATCTTGTTCTTTTTGAAGTGATGCAGCATAATTCTATTCACATTTCTTTGGAGCATTTTCAAAGCTGTCTAACTATAAAATACTGTTCAAAATTAGCCAGCATTAGTTAAACCACTCAAGAAAAGTAACACCAAGGTCTAACTGATGCAAAGGTGTCATTTTCCTTTTTGCTTTTACAATCCATTTAGTTTTGCCAGAGTTAGGAATTATGTGATATAAGTGCACTATGAGTCCAGTCAGCCTGAGGCACTGCCGACTCTTGTCATATTATGACTCTATATAAACTTCATAGATTATATAGCTCTGAAAGGTTTCTCTATTAATAGAGACATATCCCCATAGAATAAAAAAAACCAATACCATATTGAAGCCGCAAACTAGTTAAAATGGTTGTACCCTCAAGTGCAGTGTGTGCTTAGAAACATTTTTCCATAGTTTCATTCTATCCCACATCAGAAATTTTTGTCTGAGTTTAAATTTAGAAGTGCTAATAAAGGCTTTACTGATGCCCCTTGCCTCTAGAAATAACATATAGAAATTTTTGACACCTTCTGCTGTTCTCTACCTATCATTTCTAAATTTTTTTGAAACAGCAAGCTGAATTGCATTTTAGACTTCATTGCTCTGGACCACACTGACAGACAGGTCTATTATTCCGTACAAATCTCTTACAAACTGAAAACACTTCACTATGCTTCACTATTACTGAATACTTGGGGGTATAAAAAGAAACTTTCTAAAACACATTTACCTAAAAATATTTGTTAATAAGCTTAATGCAAATATTATGTAGAAAAAATGATTTAGTTACAAAAAAATTCATCAGAGGGCCAATAAAAATATACTGAAGAGAAGATCTTTACAAAAGTGAGGTTAGGAAGTATGAGGCATTGACATTCACTGTAAACATCCTGTGTTCACTAGAATCCCTTGTCTAAAGTACATGTTCTGGTTTTGTTCCTGAGCTTCATGGCCAACACTTGCATAGACAGCTAAACCTATCATAAAGGGTTGTTTATGCAGACAGTTCTGTTTGTACAGAACTTCAATAAACTAATGCTTTTACCTTTTGAAATAGTTCCATTCCACTACCAGGTAGTTAAGGAAACTATGAAGTATGGTATGATTTTTGTGTACTCAGTGCATTGGGTGGATTGGGACCAACGCTCTAAGCTACCTTAGAGTGTGTTAATCTTAAATAATATTACACTTAAAAATGTAGCTGCTTGACATTCTGGCTTAGCATAAATATCTACTCCTCCTCACTGCTGCAAGGCTCACTTCTGCTCTGCCAAAGACTGCATATGGCAAAATGTCAGGAATCTGAGTGCTACAGCATCAAAAATCCCCAGTAACAAGATGCAGCTTATACTCAGTACAGAAGACCTCACAGAGGATTTCACCTTTACCCAGGCAACATGAGTGCTTTCCTCCAGGTTAACCTGCTTCTGTTGGAGGAAGCTGGGAAGTACTTACAGGGTAAACACAATATGGAGTGGCCTAAGTAAAAAGCCTGAAGAACATACTTGCATTTTGGATATGAAAAGCAGGCATGTGTGTAGTTACTGCACAGGGAAATGCACATGGAAGTGGTACAGACGGACAATTATATCCCCCTCACAAAAAGCACAATAACACAAAAGCAGCGAATTGCCAATTTTAAATCTTATCTTAAGGCAAATCTAGATAAACAACCATAACAGGATTAATAAAAATAGGGAGTTTTCGTTGGCTTTTTTTTTTTTTTTTTTTTTTTGTTACTTTTTCTGTGATTGGCTCTTACACATTGATAAAATTTGCTTAAGCACTTTCTGGACATCTTCATCCATTTGACCCTAGACAAGAGGAGAAAAAAGAAAAGATGATTGAATTCATGCAGCTTTCTACTCTTTAAGAATATTGACAAACTATTTTTGGGGTATGGTAGCTAGATCAATTTCCCAAATGGAAGCACTGTTAAATTTATGCTTGTACTGTTACACCTTTTGGGAGGGATGTCTTACATAAAACATGCCAAGTTCTTACTAGGTCTGCAGAAGATACACCTTTAATTAAAATACCAACACTGTGTGACTGACAACACCCATACCTGCACAGCATAGAGAAGATGCATCCTGTAAACCGAGACAATTTCCTGATGTTGTTTTTTCGTTTCCTAGAAAACAGTTAAGCAGAAAGGCACACAGTATTCAGAACTATTGAATTCAGAAGTCCTCAACTAGATTTACACAGGGGAAATTACAAACTAGTCGTATGCAATGCATTGAAAACCAGCTCAGGCAGTGCTGTGCCACTAAGCACTCTAAATTTGCTCAGAAGCATGTCCATGAAAATGCTGTACTTCTACCCATCCCAGTAAAAAAGCTGTGAGATAACATCAGTTGTAAGAAGTGCTGAGCTGCAAAGGTATGGAATGAGCACACACTCTATTTCCAAGCTTATCAGCAACCAGACTTGAGGCAAGTCAACAGTATTCTGAAAAATCAATTCTGAACTGCAACTAAGCTCTTCCCTGAAGACAGTGACCCATCTGTCAGCTAATGCCTTCACTGGGAAGAAGAGGTGCTTACAAAGGTCTTAACCCAGGAAACCCTCAGTTAATGAAGAACAGCCACCTTTATAATGACCACAGACTGCCACAACCCACAAGCCATTTTTCCAAATAACTGTGAAGCTGCTGGGAAAGCTAACCTACCAGAAGGAAAGAGCACTTCTATCCTGTTTTAAATTCTACCCACTTTCCTAATGTGCTGCACACCTTTGCACCTTCCACTACTTTACTGGTCCTTAAGCAGTGGGAGATGAAGGGTCCTTTCAGACATGGAAGACTGGAATAAGAAGCAGTCTGAGTCTTGACACTGGCAGGATGCAGTGTGCAATTATCTGCCCACTATTTCTCCCTGCTGCAAGGGTATTTTTCTGACCCATGGGCATATTGACTCTTCTTTCTTTCTGCTGGGGAAGGTAGGAAGGAGACACCAGTTCAACCATTTAGCATGTCAGACTGGGAATTCCCATTTCGGAGTCACTCCACAGCTCTTAACAAAGGCCTCTGATGGGCAGTACTTTCTTTTCATCCTCAGCAGTGAATTAAAGTGCTCCTTTGGGCAGGCAGGCTCTTGGAAATATCAATTATGACTCAACCCAGCTTAGAAGATTGGATCTTTCATGCACAAAAATAATTTTTAAAAAAACACCTCTGTAAGCAGTTCAGAACTTCAGAAAATAAACTCTGCTCCCCATAAACAGATGGATTTGCTTGATTCGAAACCTCATGCTTTCAATGAGTGTGTCTTCCAGAAAGCTTAATAAAACAAAACTACTTCAGCCGATGAATGTTCTTGAAAAAAATGCACAAATCCCCTGCACACTAGTCTTAACTTTTCCACAAAACAGGGTCTCAGCTGCAGGTTTGGTCACTACATTGCATTACAAGAATTTTGTTTCTCTTTTGGCCTGAGAAAAATACATGGGAAAACAGTTTTCTTTAATTAGGCTTTATCTAAAGAGCAATCTATGACTTGCAAATTCCTAGAAGTTTCAGAGGAACAGGGAAATTACAGAATTTCTGGATGAAGATTCCTTCCCGTGTACTCACTGACTATATGCCACTTTAAACAGGCCAGAGCAAAGAGCAGCACCCACATCTTGAGAGAACTGGGACTAATGTTAGGTTTACAAATTATCACACTTACAGTCAGTTGGTTTTGCAATTGCTTCACTTGTTGTTGTAACACCTCCAGCTGCTGGCTTTGTCTTTTGGGGGCACTGCTAGAGTAGGAAAGCTGAGAAAGGCTGTTCAATGCTTCTTTTAATTTGCTAATTTCCTTGGACATCTCATTGATCTAAGGAGGCAAAACCAGATTTTCATTAAAAGATGCAAGGCATACTGTATTCCTGTGGGTCTCATCTTTGAGTTATCTGTGACTTAAGAAGTGGGGAAAAACAAATCATAAACAATTCAGTGGACAAATAGGGACATCATGTAAGCAAAGGGCTACAATGCGTCTCGATTCCTCATCCTAGGCCAGTCTATTCAAAATGCACTCCTCGTTCTGAAAGCCAGCAATATTTACAAAGAAGGACTGCATTTACCACCTTTACAAATTCTGCTGATGAATACAAGATATAAACCTACCAAACATAGGCCAGCTATTCACAGCTAGCAAAAGGCATTGCTTTTTATGAAGAAATTTGACGTGATAGATATGGTTGCTGCAGAGGAAAATTAGTCAAATCATGCTACGTTTGATATAGTAATATCACAATAGTGAATTTTTGCTCCTTCCTGGTATTTTGTTTTCTTGTCTCCTCCGGAATCTATTCCTGTTCTAAATCCCTTTTTTTTTTTTTGACTTCAGTTGCCTGAATAGTGTGAACCCAAACTATGCAGAACTTGAAGGAGGTAAATTGAAAGATCACGTCTATCTCCATGGGAGAGAGAAAACAACTGCAAAGTTAAAAATACTGAAAACTGTTTTAAAACCTGGATTTTGAGATGGGCAAATGCACTCAGAAGTTACTCCACTCACTGATACTTCAACTATTAACCAGCGACATCTATTAGGTCACTTGTGCACCATCCAACATGCTTTGCAGTATGAACTCATACTACCCCTCCACTGTAGTGAGTCTCTGACCTTTTTATCTTTATCTTCTTCTAGTTTTGATGAGCTTTTAATTTCAAGAAGAGCTTCTTGAACTTGATGGTACTTTTGCTGAAGATCAGTCACCTCCCGTTCCTTTGCTTCAAGCAGAGTATGCATTCCTTCTTTTGCTTCTTTCAAGTGCAAAATCTCATTTCTCAGTTTCACAGTATCTAAGGACAGGTTTTCCTTCTCTCGGATTACCTCCTTCAGTTTGGTTGACAAAACACTAACTTCACCCTCTAGTGATGACTGGAGCTTTTCATATGTAGCCTTGGGTACCATAGCTTCATTAATTGCAGCTTTTTCTTCCAGTAACTCCTTCTCCAAGTTTCTTAATTCACCTTCCTTGTTGGTAAGCAGTCGTTTGAGCTCATTTATTTCTTCCTCCATTTCCTTTATAGTATTTCTGAGTGCATTAATCACCCGGCGGTGTTCAGTAATTGGCAAAGAGTTTTGTTTCTGAGTGTCTAACAGTTGCTTTAGCTCTTCTGCTTCATCTAATACTTTTGTGTACTGGGATTTCATTTCTGATAACTCATTTTCTGCTTTGTATTTCAAAGAATTTGTTACCTCCATCAATTTTTCATGTTCTTCTCTAGGAATGTAGTCTAAAGCTATATCATCCAGAGTTTTTTTCTTCCTATAGTCTTCAAGCTCTGCTTGTGCTTCTTTGTACAACTGAGACAATTCACTAAGCTGCCTGTTGAGCTCATCTACCATTCTGTGCATCATATCTTTCATTTCTCCAGCTTCAGCACTAGATTCCAACTGTGTCTGATTTGCCAGCTTGTCCTGTAGCCTTTTAATTTCTTCTTGCCCTTCTTTGTACCTCTCAATCAGCAATGCTTTCTCTTGATTAATGTTATCAATAACTGAACAATATGAATTCTTCATTTCCTCACACTCCTCCACAGACAGTTTGCTTGCCACATTCTGCTCCCTGTCTTCAAACTTTTTCTGTAGCTCTCTCACTTTTTCTTTTTGTCTTTCACTTTCTTCCAATGCTTTCTTCAATTCTTGCTTAAGTGTTTCAACTTCTGCATATGTGACTTTCAAGATACTTTCAAGATCAGAACTGGTTTCTTCACTTTCAGAGGAAACGAGACCCAGCTTCTTTTGCCTTTGTGTGTTCAAGGCCTCTTTCACAGCTTCCTCATACCTGTTCTGAGTTTCTTGGAACTTCAGGTTAAGATCAGAACCATTTTCTGAAATGTCTGGGCTATTCAAGTGATCTGTTTCTGGAACTCTAGACTGGACCTGAGCTTCCATGTGCCTTTTTTTGGCTTCAGAATTTTCTAATTTCCTCTGCATATCCTTTAAGTCTTCCTGGAGGTACTGCATTTTTACTTCTCTGGGGCTTGTCAACTTTTCTTGGATTTGAGTGGCATTTAATGTAGGCTTCAGCTCCTGAGTTGAAAACTCATTTTGTCTCTCTGCTGTTTTTTCAAACTCTGTTTGGGTTGAATAAGGTTCTACAGTTGAATCCCCTTCTTTAGGTGTTCTTTCCTGTCCAAACAGAAACATGAACAATTGCAAAATAAATACATTATTATATTTTTTTTAGAATAGAGTAAGCAAGGAAATATTGCCTCATTATACCAAAAAATATGATTAAAGAACCATGGAATAAAGTTTTAGAAAAATTCAAAATCCAGCTGCTTCCATTTAGTCAGCTACAGTGGTGTAAGTGTCAAGATCCTCTGAAAGTCTGGGCTGATCTTCAAAAGCTAATAATCAAAGCTTTGCAAATTAAAATTCTGCTAACATGACTGTTAACAACATCTTTTAGAATGTGCTTATCATAATAAACAAAGTTACTCAGTAATTTATGGGAAAAGTAAGAAGATCAAAACACTGATTTAATCCTTTGGGGCAGAGCATTTCCATGATCTTACCAACAAGCTCATAAAATTATCTTCAGAGTACATGTCTTTAAAACAGTAAGAAGCTATTTGTTCTGCTAGCAGATTAAGAGAGCACCAAAACAGCACAAAAGTATGCCACCTGTAATTTGTCCTGCAGCTCCTTATTGTGCAATGTCAAAGAAGCAATTTTTGCTTGCATCAAGAGTAGTAGATCTTGCTGGTCAGCCTCAGAACTGACATCCAATAAGCTATCAGCACCTTTGGAGAAAAAAGAAAAATATTCAAAAGCTTTCAAAAAGCTGAAATTCTACCTAGTTATTCTAACATTTCAAGTTAAACAGTTTGTTCCCATGATCACTAAATGCAGAGTTCCTATAAACTCCCCAAAAAAGTGTAAAGTTCACTCAAGAGAAGTGGGAGGTTTTGGTGGGAAGCTGCTAGTGGAATTACAACACATTACTCTCAATACTTCGTGTGTCTCATGTTCTAAACAGAAAGGCACAGAGGATTTCTGACTGGATTTCAACATTTCACACCACCTAAAACACCTAACCAAAGATGAAAGGATTAATAGTATACCTGTGGTGCTGTCACTCAGTCTGTCTTTACTATCTCTATGCAAGGAGCTGAATTCTTCCTGCTAAGATATAAAAAGAAAGTATTTTCACAAAAAGCAGATGTAAGATTGGACAGTTCACCAAAATGAACTATAGACAGTATAGATTCTGCTGGATAAAACTTGTCAGAGTGGATTTCTTTTATTTTTGAGGTCTCATTTAATTGTAGCATGTGTCCAGTATTTCAAAGTCTGTTAAAGCCATTCAAGCCCCATTGCTCAATTCCCATTAAATACTAATGAAATACGGGCAACTATCTTGTAGCTAGCTTGGAAGACAGCAGCAATAAGTTGACATGTATTTAAAAAAAAATCTTCAGTGCCAGATCAGATAGTACACAGTCATTTTCCTGACAGATTTTGGTAAAAGGGTCTCTTTCTGCACTGCCCAATTCCATGCCCTTTGCTGGTATTAGAAAATGAAGTCTTGTAGGATTAATACTTTCATAACCATATTCCTAAACACTAACTAGTCTATGACCATTTCTATATACATACCTGTTAAATTTTAATCCACAATTGCTTTATAAATTACATTGAACTAGATTTGTATTCCATTTTGTTCCTAAAGTCAGCTAATTAAGTCACACTCTGCAGTCAGCAAAAAAGAATATTAAGCAAAACAGATAGTATATTTTCCTTCCCTAAGCTCATAAGAACAGAACACTGATACCTTGCACACTTGATCAGCAAAGAAAGCCTGCCCTTTTCCAGTCATGGGAGTTGAAGTTGATGAGTGTGGAGAGGACAAATCATTAAGCTGTAAAAGATTTTTATATAAATGGGTTTGTATAAATACATGCACACATAACTACCTCTCTAATATGTGCCCATACACACACACACACACACACATTAAAGAGTACTTTTCTCTGCACTAACATAAGTCAAAACTCTAGACTATTTTCTAAGAGCTGACCTAATTATTTAGTGCTCTTCTGAGTCAGTATAACATAAGGACTGTAGCTATTACAGAGGTAACATTCCAATTTAAGATTAAGCCCAACTGTTAAATAGATTTATATAGCATCAAAATGCAGGGTTTTACTTCCATATGCATCTATGCATATAATAATGTGTATACATATATATATGTATAATCAAAATATACAGAAATATTTACTTATTGAAATCAGCAAAACCAAACCACTTCACCTTGACCTGCAAAAAGCAATTGTACACTAACATTTGTACAGTTGTATCTTAGACCATGCTGTATTTCAAGCAATTTTGCTTAGTTAACCTAACCAACATGTGCTTTATGGTGTCATCCTAATGTCAGGAAAAGCACTCATAATAAGACAAGCATACAATATAACAGTGACAGAGCAAATCCAGCCCATATAATTCATGTAATGTTCAAAACGCTTTACATCCCACTAAAAGGATCTCAAAATTGGTCTTTTCTTTACCTGAATAGGACTGATAGGAGGAGGTGGGGCTTTGCGTTTTTTTGGAGTTCCACTTCTTTCTGAACTTAATTTAGAGCCTTGATCATGCTGAAAGTTTCACCAGCCAGAAAAGGTAGGTTTGTTAGTTTGGTTAGTAAAGTCTGAGCAAGTTTTTATAAAAAAAAAATAAAATCCCACATTAATATCAACTTTAGCAGCTCATGCAGTGCCTTTTACTCCTATCTCTACCACATCTCTACTAACACAAAGATATTAAACATGCCTGACAATAAGAATCTGCTCCCTTGTAATCCATGCTTCAGTGAAAACAAACAAGATTTAGTGAAAAAGCAGAAGCTGACAAGTTTAGCATCAGTGATCTTAAATACTTCCATTCATACATAGTCCAGTCATGCCCTTCTTCATGGCTACCACCTTTCCTCTCTACCAGCTTCTGCCTGAGCTCCCTGAAAAACCCACTTCCCCACTCAGAGAAAAAATGAATCATTGCACTGCAACTCAATCTACTTTCCAGCCACCAGCAGGTCTACAAGGTTTACTCGCACTCCCAGACATGATACTAAATAAAAAAAATGTAAGAAACTAATGTAATCGCCTAAAACTCTTGGGATTGTCACAGGACAGAGCCTCCAGTAACCAGAGATAACATCCAATTACATGTTTTAGACACAGGGAATTTTTCTGGAGCATTTTCTCTACAATTTGAAGAGGTAGGGAGTACAAAAGCCAAGCTCCTGTATTACACATGAGAAAAGCACATATGCACATACACAGTCGCCCTCCCTTCCTTATCTCACCAAGGGTGCTGGCTGCTGATACACCGAGAAGCTAAGTCTAAAAGCAATGTTTCTGAAACACATTTCTTAACTAAGCAACAAAACCCTCTCACATTACACAGTAGTCATGGCAACGCATCTCACAGTGACATTTACTATGGCTTTCAGTCCTATCAGTTACTTGTTCTTATGGCACAAATCTAGGGAGTGTGAGCATTTCCAAAATCAAAAGGACAAATACCTGCTTCACTTTTGTCGGTGACTTTGTATCTGTGAAGCAAAAAACAGATGGAATAAAGAGCAGTTAACAAAGGAAAAGTTATTTGCCATTCTTAACCCACCTCTCAGCTCTACTTTTGGTTTTTGAATTCGTGTCTGAAACCTGAGAAATATAATTTCCAAATTCCATTTGAATCACATCCTTTCTCTGCTGCTGTTGGGGTTTTCATACTGAGATAAAATCTGAAGAATCATGACAATCCTTATTCTATTATAGTCTTACACCATTCTTTCACAATAAGCCTTCTACTTTAGAAATCCATTTTAGTTTGACCATAAAATCCTCTGTCTGCCTTAGTTCCTTCTCCAATCCCTCTGCTGAGGGGTTATATATTCTACTGACTGTTTCACCTAATAAAAAGGAACCTATTCCAAACTGTATTCAAAACTTCATAATGCTGCTGCAGCCACTTATCTTCTCTTTCTTCAAAACACTTGTTTTAGCTCTCAGAGCTTTATCCCTTGCTAAATATTACCATCTATGTCAAAGAGCTTTTGGGAAGTCTCAGCCAAATGACCTTGAAAATTACTTTTGCAACACTTCAGATTACAGTTTGAAGTAAATTTGATCAGTGTTAAACATACACAAAGGCCATTCAAGAAGTGATCAACCTCTCTTACATACCCACATCCTGAGATAACTTCGATGAGAGCAGATTCTGGATCCCCATATTCTCGGAGAGCTTGGAGTAATGCAGGGCATTCTGTCCAAAGACATCTACTAAACTGACATCTGCACCTCTCCTAAGGAAAGCTTCCACCATGTTAAGGCTACCAGCTTCACAAGCCATCATCAAAGCAGTTCTGAACAAGAGAAAAAAAAGAAAACAAAACACAGAGCATACTCTTTAAGCAGTTAATTTTTTCAGGAAAAGAAAATGTGACAGTTATTGTGCAATAAAGGCTCTCCTCCTCTTCCTCATGCTCTCCTTGTGGAAGGACAAGTAATTTCTAAAACTGGTTTCCTTGAGGCCAAGAGGAGAGTCATAGATAGAAGTGGCTGCAGGATAAAGTCAGACCAACAAGCCTCACTGCTACGCTACAATTACAGTGGTGGCACAACATGAAAGCCTTTATTTCATTGCTGCTCTCCTTCACATGTTGCTTTTGAAACAAAATAGACAAACAGATTTCAACCAAAAAGACAAACAAACCTCAAAGATCTTCAGTGAGCCCAAGAGATGGGTTTGACCTAAAAACCTGTACTACTGTCAGGTTAAAAAAAAATGAAAAAAGAAGTCCATAAGAGCACAAACTATTCCCTTTCCAACACGGAGTAGCTACACAGTGCCAATTCCTAGAGTAAGGAGAGCATGCAGAAGGAGTATTTTCCTAACTGGCTGTATTTGCTTTTCTCAGTTACTTGCAGAGGTCATAAGAGATGTACAGAATAATTAAAAACACACAAAAAACCTCTGCTTTTCAAGCATGCTCTAATACTGCCTTCCTGCTTGGGCATAATTCTCATTTCTCAGCATGAAAACATGCCTAATAGGTTGGCCAAGTTTATTGCCAAACACATTCCTCAGTGCAGATTTGAAGTTGAAAAGTTACTACAGTGGTAATATTTGCTAAATATCAAGACAAACATTTCTCTGATGAATTAAATATACTCCCTGTAATGGGTGAGCCCTGGAGAGTTGACGGCTGCTGCAGTGCTCTGTTAAAAACTAGTGCTGAGTGGCAACTTGGATAACACCTCCAGAGTCACAGGGAAGGTTTTAGATTACAGAACAATTCACTTAACCTGGACAAGACAGGAACATGGAGATAACATTTTCAAAGGTTATCCCCTTCTTCTTCCAATAAGGCTTCTCCTGTTACAGTAAAATCTTAACCACTTCTGCAAACATGAGATGCAGAAGTAGTCACACCCCTTACCATGATCAAAGCAAGAATTAAACCAGCATATTACATATTATATCATTCTCTTGCTTCTACACGCAGTACTTTCTTAAAAAAGAAAACACAAAAATGTGAGTTCTATCTATGACAGAAACTTCTTCATCCAGGGAAGAAAGTCTTTACACTGTCTGTTGAGTAAGTAGTGGGAGAGTGAGGGGAAGGCAGAGGTCCCAGAGTTTGCAGCACCTCAGGTTCAAAGCACCAATGAGGCCATGCAAACTAACACAGACAAGAAAGCAGCTTTCTTTAGACAGCTGAAAAAAAGAGTGCACTAATGAACTTTGGACTGATAAAAAACAAGTTAGGGCCCAGTCTTATCCTCACAGGTGCTGCCAGAGAACAGTATCAGCATTGTATCACATATAATAATCAACATTGCTATGAAGTGTAAGTGCCAAGTCTTCTCAGTATCCTATCTTACCTTCGCAGTTTAACCAACTGTTTATAAAACAGTCCATAATTTTCAAAGACTCTTGATCTTTGTCAGTGTCATTAAAACAAGTGCATTTTTCACAAGGACGTTGCTTTTTAATAAGTTTTCTGGTACATGCACTATCTATTAATGCAAAAAATCTCTAACTGGCACCTCCTAAAACAACAGCATCCCCACTATAAAGCTTTACTGTATTTTTCTCTTGCTGATGGGGATATATTATGGTAGAAAAAAGAACCCTCCAAAGATTTTGCTCCCAAGTAACAGTTACTAACTCATCCCAAGAAGAGAGCAGCACTTCAAACGGGGACACTTACAAAGTGATGTGTGGGTAAGTGCTATCAATCTGACTCGTGTAGGAATCACTTAAAAATGGGATGTGCTGCTCTGGTAGCCCAAGGGAAATCTTACAGACACAATAGTTTTATAGTTGCATAGTTTCTGTTCCATCTTTCCCTTTAGGAAGAATTTTGTAAGCCTTCTCAAGAATAAGGATGTCTAGTACAGAAAGCATTATTTCACCAAACATCAACTACTTGGGGAAGAATTTGAGGAGGAAGTTTCATTTGACAGTCAGCCTCAGGGAATAATTAACAAGTTAAAACTGCTGTACCTTCCATTTTTGTCCCTGGTGTTGATGTCTGCTCCATGATCCAGAAGGTATTTGCAGACTTCTGTATGTCCATTTTGCACTGCAAGCAGCAGAGGTATGTTCCCATCCTAGAAATGCATTTAAAGAAACTATGAACAATATTCCATCCATTTACAGATGGATATTACACTCTGAGATTTAAACTTGGCTGTGAAGTTTATCTCTACATAGCATAAATGAGGTGCTATTGGTACCTTTTTCTTGTGTACCATAAATGTATCTAGGTTTACTTTAATTACTTCTTGACTACTGGGGATGATGCAAAGGAGTAGGAATGCTTTTTGCTTTTGTACTCCCTTTGTATTTTGCTTAATGCTAGAACACAATGATTCTAAAACTACCCCATCCATACCTTTCAGTAACTCCACAACAAAAATGATAATTTTACCTAAGTACAAGGTAAAAATACAATGTTTCATAAAATCAAGTTGGAAGACACCTTTAGGCCTCATCTGGGGCTTCTCCCACTTTGTTCTCAATCCAAAGCTAGACAAACTTCACGTTACAGTACTTGCTCAGAGACTAGTACAGTCAAGTTTTAAGCATCATCAAAGGTAGAAACACCATGACATCTCTGGATACCAGTTCAGTGTTTGACCACCTTTAAGGTGAGATTATTTTTTCCCCAGTACCTAACTGGAACTTCCCAATTAGGTTCACTACACAAACTCTGACCATTGCTTATCACCATTTTGTCATGCACCTCTGAGGTTGGTCTGGCTCCCTCCTTTTTATGACCAACCCTGCCTAAGACAATTTTATGATACTCCTACAGCCTTCTCTTCTTAAGACTGAACAAGCCTTTCCTGCCTTTAAAAAACATTTGCTGAAATTTTAGGTCTGACATCTGTGACATACTTGGTTTTGTTAGAAAGACCAGATAAAAGGGGATAGATCAGTCAAAAAGTAACAAAAAAAGTTTGAGTATTTTTATGCTTTCCCACATGGCCTGAACTTTACTTCTCTTAGGACTCCTTCATTAGAGAGTTTTCTACAAAGCAGCTGCATCACACCCAAACCCAGACCTGGTTGGTTGCAGACATTTCATAGTAGTGAATGTAGTATCCCTGAGCCTTTAGACTACATCAAATATAATTTTTCCTTTCACGCTTACCATACTCTGGTTGGGTTTTGTGAGAATTTTGCAGCACTTGCTCACATATTGAGCCTTTTTCTAAGCCAACTGGAATCAAGGGACAATACTTTTAATTGTGTTTTGAACATAGAAGAACTGTTTGTGTGGCAAAAGTCCCGAAGTGCCTGAAGTATCCAACAGGAGAAGTACGTACCAAATCTTTGACATTAATGGGACATTTGTGTTCACACAGAAGTTGAACAGCCTGAAGACATCCACATGCAGCTAAAAAAGTCAAATAAAATAAAGTTTAAAAAAAAAGAAAAGACAAGCATGAAAGTCCACTAAACCCACCCCATTTTCAAAATCTGTGTTCCGTGCTTCCATTTGCAATACTGCAGCATTATAGTGGAGTACAAAACACAAATTCTAGGCTGAAGAGATAGGAATATCAAGCAGAGCAAAATAGATAGTGCAAGCTTTCATCAAAGAAGTTACCTGCATAATGCAAAGCTGTTTTCCCAGAATTGTCAGTGCTGTCTGCTGGACATTTACTCTGCACGGTCCAATAAGGTGAAGGAAAAAAAAGCAATTAGAGAAATACGAAGAAAATAAAATGTGCGTTTGACACTTACACAGTGCTGAACAACTTTGAGAAAAGGTTTTTGTGCTGCTTCAGAAGGGAATACTGAAGGAAGGTACAGCTTCCCTCTCTACCTATCTGGTCTTTCCTTTCTTGGTACCAGTTTATACTGAAGCCACAGGAGATCCTTAAGATCAGAGAGCTATGCCTACATTAAAGTTTCTGAATAATTCAAAACAGGAAATAAAAAAGGAAAGAAGGTCCTTTACCTGAGAATTTTATTTTTTTTTTCAACATTAGAATAAGAGCTAAACCAGCCATATCCTAAGGCAATTAGTCTTGCAATTTTTAAAATTTCTTTGAATCATAGGATGGTTTGGCTTGGAAGAGACCTTAAAGATCATCTAGTTTCAACCCCCTGCCCCAGATCAGATTGCTCTGAGCCCCATCCAGCCTGGCTCTGAACACCTCTAGGGATGGGGATTCCACAGTTTCTCCAGGCAACCTGTTCCAGTGCTTCACCACGCTCTCAGTAAAGAACTTCTTCCTAACATCCAATCTAAATCCGACATCTTTCAGTTTGAAACCACTGCCACTTGTCCTGTCTCTACACACCTGTAGGAGGGGAGTCCAGCGAACACCAGGATTTTCACGAGTGGATCGAGCTGTCAGCAAAATGAGAAGGACACCT
>JAWWEE010000085.1:61580890-61613479 GCA_035221455.1 Xenops minutus
GTGAGTGCACATGGCCAGGTCATGTCCAGCCTCTCACCCACCAGCACCCCAAGTCCTTCTCAGCAGGGCTGCTCTCGATCTGCTCATCCCCACCCTGTGCTGATACTGGGGTTGCCCTGACCCAGACCTTGCACTTGGTCTTTTTAAACCTCATGAGGGTCCCATGGGCCCACTATGGTGTTCCCATTTCTGTTGAATGCATTAAGCTTCATTTGCATTTTAAAAACTAAAGTATCAACAAGCTAGTTACATTTTGCCATATTATAAGATACCAACTACTACTGATCAACCTAGACTTCAAAGTAGTAAATAGTAGTAAGTATTTCCAATCTTTGTCAAGACTTGTTTTGGTACAAAAGATTTTAGTTTTAGTTACAACAAAGTATTATAGAAGCATGAATTCATTTAGGTTGGAAATTATCTTCAAGATCATCAAAACCAACTACTAACCCAGCACTGCCAAGACCTCCTCTAACACATGCCTCACATCTATACATCTTTTAAGCCCTCCAGGTGAGTCCACTACTCCCTTAGGCAGCATCTTTCAATGCTTGAACACCCTTCCAGCTGAGAAATTTTTCCTAATATCTAACCTAAACCTCCCCTGGTGCAACTTGAGGCCATTTTCTCCTGCCCTGTTGCAATATGGTCACCCCTGAGCCTCCTCTTCTCCAGGCTAAACACCCCCAGCTCCCTCAGCTGCTCCTCACAGGACTTGTACTCCAAACCCTTCAACAGCTTGAACGATTTTCTTTGGACAGGAGAAGATAGGGCCCTGAAATTATGGTTTTCTAAAAATCAAACATTATAGCTTTTGACTTTTAAATGTAGCACTGCCTCCAACATGACTATGATTTTCTAGGGAAACAGGATCACACAGATTACCACATTCTGTAACAAAAGTGTCAAGATTCTGCCTGTGTAAAATAATTATTTAGCCTGTTTCAGTTCCACAAGAGTCAGACATTCCTCCCACGCACACTTTGGTCTGCACAAGTAAGAAGGCAATCCTAAGAGCACGAATTATTGGAGAATATTACCAATGGGGTTGCACTTATGAATGTGTCTGCAAATATGCATATATTAACAAAATCAGAAAAGTACCAACAAAAGCACTCTGTGGTTGTAGCTGGCAAGTGGAAGGGCAGCAGGTGTGTGTTGTTCCACACACACACTCAGCTGCTGATGGTGCTGCCTGCGATGCCCCCAGTGACAGCCTGAGGGTGCTGTTTGTGCTGTAAAAGGGTTGGTGCCAGCAAGAGTAGAAACTGGCAATGAAATGAGCATCATGGCTAATGACAACCCCTCCCAGGTGGGAGGAGTAAGGGAGGTCAGCTTGCAAGGAATATTGAGATGAGTGAAACTAATCCAGTGTTGTCAGAGACAGACAGGGGCCAGCCCCAGGACAGCTGGGGAGCCCTGAGGTAACCAGGCAAGAACAGTTTAGAGGCTGCGACATGAGGTCCATTCTCTTTCTGTACCATTGGGTTTGAGTGGGATTGTTATTCTTTATTTCATCTGTAGTCTCACTCTGTATTCATTATTTCATCTGAGATTGACAGATAACTCCAAACTTAGAAAAATCTATTTCATCCCTCTCTCTGATCACCGCCATGAAAACTTACCAGCATTTCTAAAATGGAGCTGAGATGGACAGTGTCTTTGCTTACTAATGCACATCTTCAGCTTCAACACTATGAGAATCTTCTATTCATCTTCACTTTTGTTTTGCTTGTTTTCTTTCTCCATTCTCTCAAATTCCTTTCTATTCCCCCACTGTCCTTTACCTCATTTCATGGAGGATTTGGTTATTTCCATATTTTAAAATCTAAACTACTTTGATTTCTTCTCTCATTGACTTTAAATTTGACAAACATTTCTATGGTGAACAGGCAGAAAGCAGCCTAGTAGAAAAACATCAGAATCCCTCCAGAAGTGACAAATCCTTTTCCCCTATAACTCTCCAATCAATTTCAAGTCATGCAACCACACAGACAAAACACAGAAAGTCAGAATGAAGATGCAACCTGCTTGAAACCCACTCTAGCTATGTCAGATCACCTGCATGTGGAAACCTGTGTCAGCAGACCGCTCCAGGAACATACTACAGTGTTTTCTATCACCCATTCACAGTGCCTGAGAGGTCTTAAACTCTTTAAACTCTTGTTGTGCCTCTCTTGATGCCAAGAGATACGACAACAGTATAGCAGAGTGGTGCAGATTATTATCAGGAAAGGTGTCAGTGTCTAGTGGATCCAAATGAAAACTTCAAAAAAATCAGAATTAATTTAATTTTTACTTTACCTGAAGTAATCTCTTAATGCAATCAGGGTGGCTGTTCTTTGCTGAAAGATGTAAAGCACTGTGCCCTAAATGAATAAAAGCAAAGCAAATTAATTATTCAATCATGCCAAAGCACAGGAATAAACTCTTTCATGACAAAGGCAAGATCTTGAGTTATGCATCTCATTCCTATCATGACAAATAAAAAGTATGGGTAGAGAAAATAAAATGAAAACCTACATCAAGCAGAATGTCTTTACAACAGACTGTTCAGGCAGGTAACAGAATAATCTTAATATCTCGCTTCATTTAAAGGAGTGACACAAACATTGTGTCAGACTATAACTTGGCAGAACTACGTCTAAGATTGTTATGTCTTGTTTCTCTGAAAACAATTTTCCTATATTACTCACCTTCCCTACATAAAGATGTCTGTCAGAGTCTTCACGATCTCTGCCATGTGGCAATGAACAATAGCCCAGCACCAAGAGTAAAACATGCCAAATTCACCAGCTAACACTGCAATAAATTTGTATAATCCATGAAGCGCATGTAGAAGAAGTCTCGAAAAGAGGCCTACTTTAGTTTGCCTCTCACAGGTTCCCTAATCAGTTATTTTACATCAGCAGCTGTGAGCACATATCAAACACAGGTCTAAATCAGTTTGCATTTCAGTTAATTTATTTAGCACCCCTGAGCTCATTTTAGCTATGCAATACAGTGATCTACTGACTATGGATTTATGATGAAAGACTTCAGTCTCTCCTCCAGCTTCACCTTACAGGCCATCTGAAAAATTAAAGGGGCCAAGACAGCAAAAGAACAAATTATCCAAGTAATGAAGAAAAGAAGGAGTTATGATTTAGTACTGAATAAAGACAAAGCCACTTGTGACAGTAAACTTTCATTGCAAATAATGTGACTTTTAGAGACAAGGATTTCTTTAATGAACACTGGGTTGATACTCTTGGGCGAAAGTAGGCAGGCAACCTCTCACTATACAAAGAACTAATAAATACTAAAGCAAGATGAAGCATGAATTCTGAGTAACAGTCTGCATTAGGTACATATATTCTCTTATTCTTGTGTAAAATATGAATGCTTCTTCCAGAATCACAGACACTTCCTTATAGAGGCATGTATGACAGAAATTCCCTCAAGCTGCAATCAGTGGCCAAAACAGAACCCATGAGCCCAACATTTACAGATCATTACTGCGGAGACAGAATGCTGACAGCTCATTCAGGTGTTCAGTTAGCCAGAAAAAATGCTGGGCACAGATTCCACAGATGTGTCAACTGAAACCTATTAGGAAGAGCTTGCCCGTTTCAAATTCAGCTCCCATTATTCTCTTAGTGGGGTAGCAATTAAGACATAGGACTTTTGAGAACTGAAACAGCATACTTAATAGCTCTTAGCTCTGTTTTGGCTTGTATCAGCTCTTTTCAGTATGTAATAATCCTGAGGAAATGAGTTACTGCAACTTCTGTAAAGTTAATAGGATTAATAGCTTGGATAAACATAAAAGCAACAATGAAGATCTCGATGTAACCTAGAATAAAGAGAGCTGCGGGAGGAGTATTTTTTTTTAAACTTCAAATAATGATTTTTTAAAAATTGGGCAACTATGTTACATCTGGAGTCCACAACAAATGCTCAAATCTACTGTATTAGGACAAACATTTTTAAGGACTTAAACTTTTTAGGACTTCAGAATCTGAAGCCTCTGTGCAGGAAAGCAAGTATGCCTAAACCTGCAAGTGTTACAACTACTCTTCCTATACAGTGGGTGGGGAAAACCAATGTTGTCAAATCTTTAATTTCACTCTGCAGATCAAGAACTACATAAGAAAACTGAGTGTATGATGCTACCTGTATAGGTTCAGAGAGGCATACCTGCACCATCCTGGGCTGTCACATCTGCACCATGTGTCACCATGATCCGGAGGCACTCTGCATGCCCTTTCGTGGCTGCCAGGTGAAAACTGCAAGAGAGCATTTACATGTCACTTTTATTAAGATCTCCTTTCTATTTCATTCACAAACCACACACTGGCAAGTTCTCCTCTCCCTGTCCTTAGATCTTTTGGCATCCCTCCACTGCCTCCCAAGAAGATAACAGCTCTGACAGTGAGATGGCACAACAAAAGGATTTTGTAGTCCTACTTTCATACTGAACATCAAATAATGTGTTGCACTGGGGGACCCTCACTACAAGAAAGATGTTGATATGCTGGAGCATGTCCAGAGAAGGACAATGAAGCTGAGCAAAGGTTTTAAAGAACAAGTCCTCTGAGGAGCAGCTGAGGGAGATGCGGGTGTTTAGCCTGGAGAAAAGGAGGCTCAGGGGTGACCTTATCACTCTCTACAATTCCCTTAAAGAAGAGTGTAGCCAGGTGGGGGTCGAGCTCTTCTCCCAGGGAACCAAGGACAAGACAAGAGGAAATGGCCTCAAGCTGCACCAGAGGAGGTTTAAATGGAACAACAGGAAAACTTTCTAGACTGAAAGCGTTGTCAAGCATTGAAAGAGGCTGCCCAGGGAAGTGGTGGCATCGCCATCTCTGGAAGGCTCTGTGTGCATTTAGGAGATGTGTCGATGTGACACTTGGGAGTGCACATGGTTTAGTGGTGGACTTGTGGTGCTGGGTTGTTAATGGTTGGACTTGATGATCTTAGAAGTCTTTTCTGAATGACTCAATGATTCCATGATTTTACACAGGCTGCTGTCCCATTAATCCATGCCATCTACCTTATGTGCAACTAGTCCCGTGCAATCTCTAAAATAACATCTGTAGTGATGTAATATATCCCCAAAGAATGTCTGGGCCTGGGGAATTAATAAAGAAAACATTCACATTAACTATTTTAGCTCTGGTCATTTCAGTCAATCCTGATTTTCCGCTTTCAGTGGACAAAACTCAGTTCCTCTAAAAGGTGACTCTACAATTTCTTAGTTAAATTAAATCAAGTTGTAATCCTGCACTGCCCTTTACAGAGCTCATCTTTCCTTAGTGAACAGGGGGGTGTGCTGGGTGTGTGCATGCAGGAAATACCTTAATGTATCACCTGGAGAAATCAAATATACTGGATATTTATGAGACTATGCCAGAGATGTACTTTTCCCACTTTTGGTTCTTCTGTTCACCTCAAGCACCTGCTTGTTCAAACAGTGGGAAACTGCCACTACCAACCACACCATGGAAGGATGCCCTCTACAGCATCAGTTACCTGAGACATAATTACAGAACAAATCAAAGAAGTTACACTAAATTCGAGCCCTTTTTCAGCTGAAGGTCCATGTTTGACATCCTCATGTTGGGCACCTCAAGATTCACAGGAACAGGTCTATAGAGATGCTGCTGACTTCATTTTGCTCTGAAGCAAATATGAAGGAAAAGCTTCCTAAAACACAGTTGTTTATATCCTCCTGAGGCATAGCATGCCAATATTGTCATGTCATAAGATGCAGGCACAGTACCAGCAGACATACAACCACCACATGGGGTCTGCCAGTATCAGCCTGATACACGCGCTTTTTCAGTGAGAGTAACACAAAAAACAAACCCAAGACAGAACACTTCCAATTGCTACTACACTGCATGTGAAAAGTTAGGACTGGACGTCATCAACATGCCGCAAACTGAAAGAGCCAGTATTCCTGGGACAGCTTGTAATATCTTTTAAAAGGAACACCAAATTTGTAGCATCATTCCCCTGGAATCTAGAGGGAACATCATAAATCATGGAGCCACACCAACCACTGTATTCAAGAGTTTACATTTTGAACACCTGCCTCCTTTAAGTGTTAAAACTAACACTGAAAGTTCAGCCTGCTAACCAGGGAGAGGTGGAATAACAGGCAGGAATGAAAGGGATCTTTTCAGGCACATAGTATGTGAACTGCAACACTGCTTCTCTAAGCAGTAGACTTCTTTTCAACCTTCTTGAAAACTCAGCAGACAAAAAGTCCTACAGACAAGGGCTGGCAAAGAGTGGACAATTAGTGAAAACAGGAGAGTTCCTGGAACAGAGTCCAGGACAACAACCATGTTACTTCCTACAAGGAGTCCTTCCACACTGGCTGCTGCTGATTGCAAATGGCAGACAGGCAGTGCTCAACCTCTGAAACATTCCCTGCAAACAGAAAAATACTCTGTGTGCTCTTCTCATGCCATGAACAAACTGAAGAGTTAACACTTCCAAGAGTGCAAGAAGCACTGCTGCTG
Organism: Xenops minutus; assembly: GCA_035221455.1. Lineage (NCBI taxonomy): Eukaryota > Metazoa > Chordata > Aves > Passeriformes > Furnariidae > Xenops > Xenops minutus. The sequence continues at coordinate 61,587,400 of JAWWEE010000085.1, forward strand.
TCTGTTCTCTGGTCATTCAAAATCTAAACTTCATGTACTCAGTGACCAAGGCAAAATTGTATAAACATTCTTCTTTAGAAGAAGTGGTTTCTCAGGCTCTGGGAAAATTGCTGGGAGAGGGACACAAGAGGAGCCTGACAAATTCCAACACCTCTAATTTAGCCAGCACAACATACCAGCAAATACCAAACAGATACATTTGTACAGACACAAAATACAATCAAATTCACTTATATATTAGGAAGGCTGTGAAGCATGCACTTGGCTAACTTACACTTGACAATATTCATAGCAATAATAAATACCTGAATAATAATAACTTGGCTAAATCTGGGGCACTGAGTTTTTATGGACAGGCTGTGTAGGATGGTGCCAAATGCAACATGAACACACAAATGCTAAAGAAGTTTTATTTAGATAAAATCAGACTGCAAAAAAAGTATCAGAGACAACAAAAATTAACTCTTTTCAGGTTATGCTCCTATGAACTTATCAGGCCTACCAATAAAAACAATTCCCATGGTAATTCTCAAAAAGTCATCATACATGCGGATGTTTTGCTTCACATGACCAAAAATATTTTAGAGTAAGAAAGACCTGGTTAAAAATATTGCTTCTTCCAAATCAATGGGATGGAAGAAACATCATCTCTAAGCAGAATAAGTGGTATTGAAGATGACAACACATACTATGGTAAGGACCTAAGGAAAGCAAAAATTCAGACGCTATGTGGAAAGTCCCATGAAAAGTGAGGATGATAAGGTTTAACTCTCAATCATTTATACAGAGGCCAAAGCCACAGAGCATTGGGCTGTTGCAGCTCTTGCACAATTGCTTGCTGTGTGTCTCCTCCCTGCATCCTTCTACTGCTATTGTCTCTCACCTGCAGTGAAAAAAGTTTTCTTAATAGTCTAAAAGTAATTGGGAGGGGGATAGGGAATATTGTTACTTAGCTGCTGGTTTAGTAAATGGATCTGGCTTATCAGGGGGAATCAGCCCTGCTCAAGAGAGAGAGAGACAGAATGACTGCAGACTGGGATGAACCTATTACAAGGTTCAGACTATTTGAGTATTTACAGAGTGTTGGGCAAAAACTTCTCCTTTAGAAGTAATTCTGATTTTAAAGTTAATAGGTTATGCTTTTTTCTTTTTGACTTAAAAAAAAACCAAAAACCAAACCCCCCACCCAAAACAAAACAAACAAAAAAATCTGCAAACCCAAACCCATGAGCAGTAGGTACTGAGGAGTCCTGTGTACCAAGGGAGGCTCTAGAAACAAAGAAGCCTGTAGACATTCATTTCAGTGCAGAATAATTCTTTACAAGCTACATAATTTCCTAAAATATTTGAGGCAAAAGCTGCAGGTTTCCAAACACTGGAGTTCTCACCATCTGGACGCCTTAAGCAGTGGTCCATTTTACTTGCATCTTCCACGAATAAACTTCCCTTGATATGAAAGCAAACAACTTTTCCTCCCATTTCCTGGTTGTGCAATGACTTAGGCAAACAAAAACAAACATGTAAGGCTTGACTTGGACCAAGTGCCACACTGAGGGTTCGATTCTCATTCAGCTTAAAACCTGATTACAACATAGTTCATTTTCCCTTCACAATACATAAGCCTATTATTACCACTTAGAGCCACATCTTGATACCTCATCCTGAACTGATTTGAAGTAGATTTCTTTTATTGCTGTAAAACATTTCTCTTCTTCCTGAGGGGCGGGATGATGTTTTATGATTGCATCCAGACTTTGCAGCACAGCAGAGCAGCTACCCTTCCCAGTGTTTTCTCACTGGATCCAGAAATTAAACAAGTCAGCATTCAAGACCCACCTCTGCAACAGATGATAAAGATCAGTTGGTTGACATTGATTTTTCCTACTGGGAACATACAGGTCTCATAACTACTCATTCCGTAACAAGATAAAGTAGAAAATTATGTTATTTGGGAGAAATGCAAAGCCCAGCTGGAATAAAGAGGCCTTGAAAGCAAGAGCAAACTCAGAGCAAAATTTCATCAAGTTCAAGGTCAATGGAGAATAGCTACAGGACCGTCACCTCCAAGTCTTGTCAGGCTCTCAAATTCCTTGACCCGAAATGTTACTCAAATAAAAAACTCACACCAACAGATGCTTTTTATGACCAAACAGAGGGGACAGCTGTGTATGACATCCCTGAATTAAACAGCATATTTTTTACAGATAGGAGATGTTAGCTGGCGAAGCACTTACAACTGTCCTAAAACAACCCATCCTTTCTTCAGGGCAAAGGGTATTTTCCACTTTTTGGTTACAAAGTCAAGCTAGCAAGGGAATGAAGATTTCTTTAACCAGCATCTGACAGACAAAGCATAATAGTTCTGGTAAAGCCGGTAAAGTCTTTGGTAAAAAGGTCTGGTAAAGTCTTTGCTAAAAGTCTGAGATTGAGTGTTTCCAGCAATTATTTACATGTCAGTCTAACTCAGAAAACTACTGCAATTTTTACTACTTAGCTCACATAAAACATTTCTTTATAAATCGTTACACCACAGGTAGAACAGAAATAGTCCACATTTAGGGGTTAGACTTGTAAAACTGAAACTGACTGCACTTGCTAAGGTCCTGTTAGCAATAAGACCTAGATCTGCTATATCCAGGTTCTCTGCTTCACCATTTGCACAGCTTCTTCCTGCAAAACTGAGCACAATCCTTTTACTGACTATTATTTTGACAGCTGGCTTAAAACAACTGGGTGGTCCATATATCTAGGGAAAGTGCCACAAAAGTAGAGTGGAACATAATAAAATAAGAAAAAATAAATATCAAGTCTCAATTTAAGACAGTAATGTTCTAACAGGGAAATTTTCATCTGTGAAATTAGAACAGGGGCAGGGGAAAAGCAAAAAAATTACACCCAACCAGGGGGCTCAAGCTCTGTTTGGCAAGGTCACGCTCCAGAGTTTTTTCTGGGCAGAATTAGCATTCTCTGTAACACAGATTTTCTCCAGGGCCTGAAAGTAGTCTGACACATTACTTACCAAAATCCAAAGCAAATAAAGAACACGGCTGAATTATGGATGCTAAGTGAATATTGTATTTGCTATTTCCTATTATGACAAACATGGAACACAGTCAAACTTCTATGCAAGCGTATAATACTATTGTTCTCTGTCATTTTAATCTGAGTGCTCTGAAAATATTTTAAGTGCAAGAATGTTTGAAATACACTCATTGTCAAGGTTTATTTTGAGTAAAAACATCCCTCCTCAAGACAGATCATTCTTCTTCATTTTCTAATGGATGTCAACCCTTTGTTGACTTTTTAAAAATCTAACTTGCCTGCCAACAGTTTGATGATTTATAGGTTCCCAACCGACCAATACCTTCACACAAACAAACAAGACTTATAAAATAAAGACAGAGAGAGTCTTTGGAATGCTAATTAAAAAAAAAAAACCATACAGAAATGGAAGATATTCAAGCTTCACTGCTACCAAATCAGACAGGCAAGCAATTCACCAGCTAAGTCAGAAAGAGACTTAGTGATAACCTGCCTTTCTGTACTGAATTGAGCTTTTACACATTCTAGAAGCATCACCTAGCTTACAGTGTATATTGTCCCCCAAAGCCTAAATTCCCACACCTATAACAACAGCAAAAAAAAATACAGTAGATGACATCTGGCTTTGGATTGCTTTCCACCTCACGCTGAGTGGCAAAGATGCTAAAATCGCCAAGATCTGACCTGGAGGACAAAGAGCCATGAGTTACCACTAGAGCAGCACATTCTGTGCAGAAGAAATGCTGTCACACAGGAGGAAGTCCAGTGTGGTCTCCTCTCACATGACCAGTCACAGTTTACTTGTCTGTGAAGGGCCTGAAATTTTATCAGCATAAAAACAATTTTGAATGTAAGCCCTTTTTGACACATCCTGAATCTAATTAATAGAAAAATTATCACCTTCAGATTAAAATACTGGAAAAGGCCCAGGTCTCAAAATTGGAGGTGTTTTCTGCCTTTCTCTGCCAACCCAGGGAGGGCTCCCAGCAGATCAGCAACTTGCTGGTTTTTCAGCAAGGACTGTGCTTTTATGAGCAGAACATGCCTGGTTCTGCTTCTTCTTTGCACCAGCACATGTAAGTAGGCAACTCTGCAGCTGGTGAGCTGATACAGGGAACAAAACCAGCTGAAAACCAAAGCTTGCCTTTACTGTTCCATCACACAGCACAGCTGATCCTGTCAGTGAAAAGGAAGGAACAGCACACAGAATTTCACCTTAAACCTAAATATTAAAGCATGCATGTTCCACTATGAAAGTAAAAGAATCTTCATCTTTTCCTGACTGCATTATCAAAATACAGTCACTCCTTTGAAATAATATATGTCTTAAGAACAGCCAGTCACTTAATTATACAGGTGTTTGACAGATCAGACTTCCTTAAAGGAAAATTGGACATCTGCAGGTAATAGCTATCAATACTTACTAGTTCTTTAATTTTTCTTTTTTAAACAAAAATTATAGCTTCAGACTGCACCCATTTCATCTCCTCCTCAGAGTAAATGTCACAAGTGTGGCTTTCCAATAATGCTGGCAATCCACCTCATTATCCTGTCACTCACATACATGCAGCCAGAGGAGTGGAAAAATCAGCTTAGGAAAAACAGTTACAGGATATACATTTTGTTTAAAAGCCAGATCTGGTACCAGAATGAACTGAGAAAATTATGTATTCAGAGCATTAAGACATTCAATCGGTGAGTTGCTACAAACAACTTCAAGAGTACAGGCAGATTAAGATTTTAAGAAGTTGACACTGGCAGGTATGGATTTACTCTGAGCTGTGAGAGATCTTCCTTTTTCCCCTCTCTCTCCTTTAGCACCAGCCACTGCAAAGTGAAGTGCTGGACACAGACTCTGTCCTTCCATTTTAACATGAGATGGCATCTGCCATCCCCCAGCACACACAGAACCTACTCTGGTAAAAACTCTGCATGCCACTTCTGTCTTAGCAAGTATTCTAGAACAGCTTTAAAAAAAAAGAAAACAAAAACCAAAACCAAACCAAATCAAAAAACCCCAACAAACCAACCAAAAAAATGCAAACAAAAAGCTCACCACCAAAACAGAAAAACAAATGCAGTTTTCTTATAGTTTCCAGCTTTTCGTCATTGTATGAAAGGTCTTGTTTCAATCACACACACCTCGAGGTACAGGACATTAATAAAAGGCAAGCCTGTTTAATGGCTGTTTTCTTATTAGAAAAGAAGCCATTGCATCATGAAACACAGGAGCTGGCAAGCTGACTCCTGATTTTAGCCTGCAAACTCAGCAAAAATATCCACCCAGCTGCTCTTCAGAGAGATTTCTGGGATCCCCAGCAGCTTTTTCTTTTTCATTCTCAGGTTGTGCTCCAGCGGTTCCATTTTCATACACAGTTTTCTTTGGCAAACTCTATTACTACATTAACACAAACTCCCACTTCAAGTCTGAAATGTATAGACCTTTCTTCCACCCACCACTAATTGTAAAAATAAGTGCTCACAATTTAGGTATATCATTTGAAGGTTCTTGCAGTGTCCATTTTTAAAGACCCCCAACAACTAATGTCAGCAAGTTGCAGCAGAGATTCTGCAAGGTCAAGCTCCAGGGCACTCTTAGGTGTTAACAGGAAATCTGAAGTTTTGCCATACTTCTTTTTTTTTTTGGAGCTGCAGGGTAGGAAAATGAACCAAGTACAACAAACAGTGAAGTCTCAAAAGCTTAAGGAGCCTAGAAATCTGCACAGTGTGGCCTGAGCCTCCAAAGCCAGGTACAGAGGGATGAGGAAGGCAGGGCAGAGGAGATTTCTGCTGATAAGTTTCTTTAAGACCACATCCTACAGATAAAGTCCAAATGGGTGCACAGTTACCATCTCAATATAGATATATGCGCCTTCTGGCACAGTATGTTTTTAGCATAGGGTGAAATCCCTGAGGATACCATGGATGGGCCCAGATCAACATAATTTCCTTCCTGAGTTAGGCAAAACCAGCTGGCCATCTGCTGTGTGGTCTTGCAAGGCCAGATAAGTTAAAATTAATCCCAACAATGAGAGCAATGACTAGTGTCTCCCCTGACCTTCATCCTCCAATATGACTCACTTGGTGCTGCTGCCTATAGGCCAGCAAATGCTAATAATCATCTTAGTACATGAAAAGTCATGAATATTAGAGCAAGGAAATCCCAAACCATGTTGGCATAACAAGAGGCCAGGAAACGGCTGGAAAGCATGAGAGCAACTGAGTAAAAGTTAATCTAAAAAAATATTTTTGTTGCATGAAAATCCAGCAAGGCTTAAGTACTGCATGTAGTGCTCCAAGAACAAAAGAGTATGGATATCCTTAGGAAACAGGAGGGATGTGACAAAGGATAGCTCAGAGTTATGTGCTGTATTTGATGTTTCTGTGCCTTTTACACTTATGATACATCCCATCTCTTCAGATTTGAAGCAACAGAACTGTTCAGATGTATTTTTGTTTATTAAACTATATAGAGTGAACTCCTCTTACTTCATAGGAGAACTGCAAAGCAAGTGCAATAATATGTACCTATAGTAATTAATTTACTCACAATATATTCTTCTGAGACCACTGGTTAGTATGACCTCTTAATATTTGTTTTCATAAACTTTTTGAAGTTTTGAAGTATATATGGCAATATACTTTTGTTTTGTAATTCAGAATGACTATACCACTAAAGCTTTTAAGATTTGACATTTCTGAAGAGGTCTAGGGACTGGAACATAGGTGTGTGCAGAAAAAGGCAACTTCAGAGCTTTCCTGAATTTTCCAGTTAGTACTTTCCTAACACAGAGTGCACTTGTAAAGCAGGTAGCAGAAAACACGAAGTGACATATAGGCCCAATAAATAAGCAGCCACCAGCATAGCCTATTGCCTGAGACCTCAGTTTGATGTTAAAAAAAATTAAATAAACTCAGCATTCGCACATTGCTCTGTTATGGCTGCCTGTTAACTTTCCCTTCCTAGATTAGAGTATATTTTTAAGCCAGTAGCAGCCAGTGGGTATAATTAAAAATTTACACATACAGCTCACCTGGTTGCACAAGTGTTTGAAAAACATGTAAGACAGCTGCAGTCCATGATGAAGATATAAATCTGAAAAACAACTGCAGCCTTAACCCTGCTCCCTCCAGCCCTAAAGAGCCTGACTGTGGCCCGAGTCATGAGAAGCATCCTTCCCTGGTGGGTCCCCTGCCAGCTCCGACAGCACGAGTGCAAGGTGAGGTGGGGCGCTGGCTTCTGCCTCCACATGAGCCAAACTGCAGCTGTTTTGGTCCAGGCTTACAGAAACCTCCAGCCATCCAGGCTATGCTCTGATCCAAGCAACAAAGTTGTTGAAAGCCAGCCAGGTCTGGTGAAATCTGGGTACTTGGCAACCCTGCAAACTGAGCTGCTTTACAGGGAATTCCAGTGGCTGCCTGATGCTGCATTACAGGTTTGGCTGATCTACCTGGGCAGGCTATCCAAACCTGTGTACAAAAGCCCTTCAGAAGAAGAAATCCAACTAAGGACCATTAACTCCTGTCTCTTCAGAAGATGGCCTCTTCTATTTTTCCTTTTTAGTAATAGGAAGGTATAAAACTGCTAAAATGTCTTAAAGAAGTTGCTTCAAAAATGTGTACTATAGAACATGAATGATGTTGATTTCAAGTCCTATCAAAAGTGTATGTAAGAACTAAAAATTGGATTATGAAGTCTCCAAGTCTAAGTGAGGGGTCATGTGCCCAAAACCACCAGAAATGGCCTACAGAGTCTCAGTCAAGGGCCCGGAACAAGCCACTATCATGAATTCCACTCTACAAATCTCATTTAAAAGCCTGCAGGACTGTCAATACTGTCCTGCTTGTATGCAATGTGGATTTTTCCATGTACTGACAAATCATAATATCAAAGTTAAGTATTGCTTCAGTGCTATGGAGATAAGACCACTTCCTCTCATACATTAACAATTAGCTCATACTGAATGTAATAGAAAGTTAATTAGCCCAATTTAGTATCCAGGCAGCAGACAGCTTTGTCCAGCCATGGCCTACGGTGCCATTAGAATTTCTACGTGTTTGTCTAAAGTGGAAAGCAATTTTTCAGGAAACTTAATGTCAACATCTTAAATTATATTCATAACAATGCTGCAGGGCACGGGGGGGCCAAAAAAGAACAACTGCGATTTGAACCTGACAAGAACTTCAGGAATGATTTGGAGAGACAATCCTTTTACACACAGATCCCCCCCGAAAATAAACTTTACAAGAAATTCTGGAATTAGAACCAGATTTCAGCCATCTGTTGGCTAGAGATAAAACACTGGTTGAGATATCTGTGGTCTTCCTTACTTTGTCCATGTTCTGAAACCCAGACATTACTGTGACTATCTTGACCATCATAAACTAATGTGATAAAAGTATATTGAAAAAATATTTTTTCTCTGAGATAAACTGGAACACCAATGAACTTAATTCCTGGAGAGGTGACAATCCTCAGGCAATACTCAGGCAGCAGACCTTTCTTGCAGTTCCTACCCTGGAAAAATTTTCAAAAGACAGTATGCTAACATGCTTTCCTACTGAAGTGTTTAAACACTTTTAAGGAGTGACACAGAGTCTGTACCAAAAAATAAAATAAATAAATCTTGAACATGGTGTTAAACAGAGGACCCCTAACTGGACACGCCTCCATGTGAAAGCAAACTCTTACCTGAACTCAGCTGCTAAAGGAGCAGAGAAAAGCACATTGCAATGCTGATTATTGGACTCCAGTCCATATGGAAGTTCCAGGACGTCCAGCACAGCAGCACTTGGTGGTCATGCTGTGACTTTAATTAGGTCACCATAGTCTACAGTCATTCTCCACTCTCCATTGGACTTACTAGCCATATAGGACTATTAAAGCCTGATTTGTTACTTATTAACAGAGAGCATCTCCTAATTAAGGGGTAATTGGTGGCCAGCAACCACGAGGCAACTGAGTTTAAAATCTCTGTTGTCAGTAGGAAAAGTGCCAGCAAAACTTCAACCCTGGACATGAGGAGAAAAGTGAATAAAGTCCCCCAGGAAAACGCTTCTGAAAGTGCTGCGGTTCAACAGTGCTGGTCCCTTTTTAAGCACCACCTCTTAAGGAGAAGGAGCAGGCAATTCCAAGATGCTGGAAGTCAAGCAAATGAGGCAGAAGGCCAGATTGACTGAGCAGAGATTTTCTTTTGGAGCTAAGGCAAGAAAGGAAGGTGTATGCCCAGTGGAAGCACGGTAGGTGGCATGGGAGCAATACAGAGATGCTGCTCACCACTATGGGGAGAAAATTCATGTGACAAAGCTCAGTAGGAGTTGAAACTGCCCAGAACTGGGGGTGACAATAGAAAGAGTTACTTTAAATACATTTCTGGCAAAAGTCAGCTCATTACAGGATGAGGATGGTCACCTAACAAACAGGGATGTGGACAATGCAGGGATGTTCAATGCTTTCTTTGCCTGCTTTCAACACTGACAATAGGCTAAGGGGGTCACAGTGGCCTGAGTTGGAGGACTGCAGCTGTGAGAATGATAAACTCTCAGCTGACCCTGAACTTGTGTGGGATCTGCTGCTCCAGCTGGATTCCTGTAAGTTTATGGGGCCTGATGGGATTCATCTGAGAATCCTCAAAGAGCTGCTGATGTCATCACAAAACCTCTCTCAATGATTTTTGAATGGTCATGACAATCTGGACAGGTCCCAGTTGACTGGAAGCTGGCTAACACTGCCCCAGTTTTCAAGGACAAGAAGGATGACCCTGAAACTACAGGCTCCTCAGTCTCACATCAGTGCCTGGTAAAGTTATGGAGAAGATTACTCTGGGAGATATTGAAAAACACCTGGAGGACAACACAGGCATTGTTCACAGCCAGCAAGGCTTTGCGAGGGGAAAGTCCTGCTTGTCAAACCTAATTTCCTCTCATGACAAGGCAACCCAACTAGCTGATCAAGTGAAATCAGTTGATGTAAATCTTTGCATTTTCGTAAAGCTTTTGATACTGTCACTCACAGGATCCTTCTGGACCAAATGTCCATCACAGATGGATAAACACATCATGTGATGGGTGAGCAACTGGCTCGTGGGTCAGGTACAAAGAGTTACAGTGAATGGAGTAACATCAGACTGGCGACCTGTCACTAGTGGGGCTCCACAGGGCTCCATCCTTGGCCCAGTGCTCTTCAACATCTTCATAAATGACTCGGATGCAGGACTGGAAGGGACACTAAGCAAGTTTGGGGACAACCGGGAGGAGCTGTTGATTCCCCAAAAGGCAGAACAGCCCTGCAGAGACACTTCAACAAATCAGAGAGAAGGGCAATCACCAACCATATTTAGTGTAACAAGGACAAGTGCGGGATTCTGCACCTGGGATGGGGCAACCCTGGATGTGTGTACAGATTGGGCAATGAGAGGCTGGAAAGCAGTGCTGTGGAAAGGGACCTGGGGTTCCTGATTGATGGCAGGTTGAATGTGAGTCAGCAGTGCCCTGGCAGCCAGGAGGGCCAGTCCTGTCCTGGGGGCATCACCAGCTGGTCAAGGGAGGGGATTGTCCCGCTCTGCTCTGCACTGGGGCAGCCTCACCTCAAGTCCTGTGTGCAGTATGGGGCTCCACAATATAAAAAATACATTAAGCCATTAGGGAGCATCCAAAGAAGTGCAACAAGGATGGTGAAAGGCCTTGAGGGAAACCTGTGTGAGGAGGGGCTGAGGACACTTGGTGTGCTCAGCCTGGAGGAGACTGAGGGGAGACCTCATTGCAGTTACAATTTCCTTAGGAGGAGGAGGAACAGGCACTGATCTCTTGTCTGTGGCAACCAGTGACAGGACATGAGGGAACAGCCAGCAGATGTGTCAGAGAAGGTTTAGGTTGGACATTAGGAAAAGGTTCTTCCCCCAGAGGGTGGCTTCGCACTGAACAAGCTCCCCAGGGAAGTGGTCACAGCACCAAGCCTGACAGAGTTCAATAAGTGTCTGGACAACACTCTCAGGCACATGGGATGACTTTTGGGGTTGTCCTGTGCAGGGCCAGGAGTTGGACTTTGATGATCTTTGTGTGTCTCTTCCAACTGAGATTATCCTATGATTATACGTAATCTTCAATAGCTTCTTTTAAGATAAACATTATTACATAAGCAGAAACACTCTCAGAGGTAATTAAAACCTGATTTACTTTTTTGAAGCGTGATGTTCTACATGCCATTTGCCTCACCTCCTTATACAGTAAGATCCGAAAGTAAAACAAAAATGAATACTATGTACATAGTAAATATAATGTATTTGCAGTTGGAACATGATCCAGAATTTATTTTTAGTTCAGCCTCCAAGGCATGAACATTCTCTTTCAAATGAAAATATATCATTTCTATTAACTGCTATTGGCAATAGTTTCATGAAAGAGTCCTTAAAGAGCAAATCTTTGGAGGTTTCTAAAGCTTTTTTGTGCTATTGTCAGACTCATTTTATTAAACAACAGCTGATTCAATTGCAGTTCAAAAAAATGTACAGAGATCTATTGTTTCACTTAATAGCCAAAAGCATTTAATTCTAGTTCAGTACCTTGCAGAAACATGCAAACATGGCAGTGATGGACTGGCACACTGACAAAATAACTCAGGACAAGGAAGTGCTACCACTGTAAATCCTTTCCAAAATCATTCCTCCACCCCCACACTCCCACCCCGTCTCAATAATGGCAGTAGCTTCTTAAAATAACAGCCCATTTGAACATTTGATCTTGTGGAAAGTGCAGCACATGAATGAATCCTATCTGCTCCTGAAAGAGATCTATTTGAAAACCCTCTTTTGTTAGTTTAAGTGGGATTTAAATGATCAAATTCCAAACTGGAAAGCCCTGTTTTGTTGTTTAAGGAAGCTGGAGGAAAAAAAAAAGGAAAGAAAACCTATCTGGCAAAATAAGACTACAATGACAGAGTCAGATTCTCAGATAGGTTCTATTACAATTGTGCTTGGCAATAATCTATGCTATGTAAGTGGGAGCAACAATGGGACTGTGTCAACTTATGCCAAAGGTGGATTTGCTCCATGGCCTTAAAACTGATTTATTGTTTATAGAAAGGACTGAGTCAGAGGCAGGGTGGTGGTGTGGAAAGTCAAGTGAGACTTAAAAGTCCTCACTTCATTACTCTGACATTGTTTTTTAATATTCTTTTTTTTTTTTTTTTAAGAGATACTGCTGAGGAGTTAAACATCCTAATGAAAATTTGTAAATACTGCCTCTAAGAAATTTACTGGTACATAGACCTCTTTAATTTAACCAGCTCCATTCTACTGCATGTGGACAAGTCACACAGTAAAGGTCCTAAAGGACAGGGGCAAAAGAAGATACAGGTGAAATTTAGCTGATAACGTCAAAAACTGAGCCAGAGCTCATGGTAGCAGGACTTGGTGGGATGATACAGTACTCAACAAGACAAACAGAGAAAATCTGGGGGTTTTGTATCTGTTCCTCTCAATTCAAGCATTTTATAATAAGCCTTTTTATTATAAAACAAAAATTTAGAGATAAGTCTTTAAGCATGAAACATTATCCTTTCCACCATCTGTTCAAAACAATGTACTGTTTTACTATAACTCAAATAAAAATCTGGGCAGTACTGAAAATTCTGTTGTTACGGATATTAACAAAAAGACTGAAAAAGATTGTAAATCAAACATGTCACACTATAAGGGGACAGACAATCACTGAGGTAGCAAACCTGTATTGCAATGTGTAATTGCTTCTCCTTTTTACTTTCAAGCTCATTCCAGTCTTTAAACACATTATACACAGTTATATAATTGAATCCTCCACATTCTTCTGGTTAGTCAGCTTCATCCTAATTATGTAAACAAATGCATCGATACATACAGTGATCAATAGATCTCTCATCCAGAGTTCCCCTCCGACACGGCACCGCCAAACACTTTCTAAATATGAACCTCATGAGGTTCAACAAGGCCAAGAGATTGTTCTGCACTTGCATCTGGGTAAACCCAGGCACAAACCCTTTTCTGTGAGGGTGGTGAGGCATTGAAACAGGTTGCCCAGAGAGGTCCTGAAGTGTTCAAGGCCAGGTTGGATGGGGCTTTGAGCAATGAAGTCTCATGGAAGGTGTCCCTGCCCATGGCAGTAGAGTTAGAACTACATGATCTTTAATCTCCCTTCCAGTCGACACCATCCTATGATTCTATAAAATCCGAACACAAGTGTGGCCAGCTCTCCCAAAAAAACCTTCTTCAGAATGCAATTTCCCAGCAGAAGAGTTGCTAATGTTACAGACGGTGTCGCTAACAAATGAGCACCTTGCTTCTGCAGGACTCCAGCAGAATTCAGGGCTGTGCAGAAGGCTCTATGCCTCTAACCACGGCTTCTAAGACCAGACAAAACTGCACAAACACTGCAGGAAAGAAGCCCTGGCATCACTCTGCAATTATAAGAGAAACGAATCTACACATAAATGATGACTTCACTTTTTTTGTATACACTAAGAGACTTCGGAGTGGTCAAAACACAAACAAGACACGGTGCATCATTAACAAGCCATAGTAGAGAACATTTCTGGGTCATCTCTGGTAGCTATGTCTCTTCAGATCAGTGTCACTGTTGCTACACTGGCCAGTCTCTGTCTTTCACAACTGAGACAGAAATAACCTGAGCAGGCCCGCTAAATTTCCTAAAGCATTGGAAACATGATGAGAGTTGGCATGTTGTATTTCTGTACCACAACAATGCAATTTTTCTTTGTTCTCTCTCAAGCTGTCTTTTAAAGCACTACATGGATATAATTTAAAAAGTAAATTAACATTCAATGAACATTCCTAACAAGCAGAAGCAGAGATCTTTATATCACTAACTCACATTTATTTCAATCAAGTGCTTGCAACTGCATTATTAGTAACAGCATCATTAATATAAATATATACTTACTGACTTCTTAGTAGTTACAAATAAAGAGTAAAAAATGGGAATTTTGAGTCTATCAGCATAAAGCTGAAAATCATTGCACCAGATGCCTAGTTACAACAATTCTGTTTCTTAGAATTGAGAGATACTGATGAATTCAGTCTTGGGCGGTCCCCTAGAAAAATTCATAGTATCAAATTATAAATGAAATTTGCAAACTAGGTGTTACACTGGATACACTGGATATAGTGCAGCTTAAGAGTCTAGCTCTGAAGTAACACTGAGTGTAAAAACATGAAATGCTAAATATATCTGGAATTCAGAAGATTCAATGGTCAAAAGAAAAACATATGTATGTAACTTTTAAAACTTAAAAAACTATTAAAGTATGGAAGAGACAGCCCACTTGACGTAAATGAGAACTTGGAAATCTGCAGTAAAAAGTTGCAGGTTATTGTGAGTCACTCCATCATTCCAGTTTCCTCAGATGCAGAGCAGAAATAGAGCAGATGCAGGAAATTGAAACAGACTAAGACAGAAGCAGAATATGACTCAATAAATATAACACAGAGGTAATTCATTAGAACTTATTATTTGGTATAAACTGCCTTGTGCTCCCCTTCCCAAGACTGGAAACTGTTTTTCTTTGTCCACATCTATCCGGAATTTTATGAAGGCTTTGGTTCTGTCATGGGATGCTTATTTTTCTCATTTATCCATTTATTCATCTTTCCATCTCCACGCCATAAGAAGGAAAGTTTAAGGATAGCATTCCTCTAGCTATAATTTTCTTAGTGGAACCTTTTACCTTCCACAATTCAGAACGTTCACAGGAGAACAAGAAGAAGAACAGAAGACAAAAGTGCTACATATGAAGTACATTGAGAATGCAAAGGGAATCTTGTTTACACAAAACTTTCATTACCACACTTCAGTCAAAACAAGGAACAGTAACAGGAATCATTAGCATCTGCAGGATTTTTAAACTCTGTCACCATAGCTTCAGTTCAAACTAATCCATTAAAATGAAAATTTATCTTAATTTCTGCCTCATTAAAATTATGTCTATAGGAAAAAATAGCCTCAAAGATGAATACCTTTTGGAATGTGCAATCTGTAGTGTGCCATGGAATTCCAAAACACCCTGTCCTAAGATGGTCCCAGTTTACCCAGTAGGT
This sequence comes from Xenops minutus, assembly GCA_035221455.1. Taxonomy (NCBI): domain Eukaryota; kingdom Metazoa; phylum Chordata; class Aves; order Passeriformes; family Furnariidae; genus Xenops; species Xenops minutus. The sequence continues at coordinate 61,602,528 of JAWWEE010000085.1, forward strand.
TGTTAACCTTCAGGCTACTTCAATGAGGTAATGATTTTGAAATGGCATTTTAAATGTAGAATTACACATAAAGAAAGGAGTTTTCCAGAATGCACTGTACCTTCATTTTCAGGACAGTACCCAGTTCTCAATCCACGGAGTTGGCACACACATCTAGGGCTGGCTTCTTCCCCTCCCTTGAGCTTAAATCACAAGTTTAAGTTGGACTTACGCAGTTTTGCCCTCGCTATCTTGTTTGGTGGCGCTGGCTCCCTTTTTACCCAGCAATGAAGCCACTTTCTCAGGATCGCCATTCTCCACTGCCTGCAGCAGCCGATCATCGTTCTTGTTCCACTCGTTGGTCTGGAGTGAGAGGAACAGAAGGGAGAAAGATTATCAGTACCAGCACTGTGTACATGATCTCCTGAATGATCTTGCACACACTTATCACCATTGAAAACTTAAACAAAAGCCCAACCCAAAGACATGGCACAAAGAAAGCTGCATAAAAGCAACTTGCAAACTGTGCAGCACAGGTTCCTGGGGACTGAATGGGTTAAACCAGGGTCTGAGCAATGACTGAAGGTGAACTCTGACTTGGAAACTTGGTATATGAGTAGTGCAGGGGAAAAAAACATCCATATTTTCTTATTGCATTTTAAAAAGTTCTCCTTCATTTTTTCTGGTCCTGGTTTCTATTTCAGAGCTGTACTGGCCCCACTGGACCTCCATGACATGCATCCTGCGGACAAGGAATGAGGTGCCTCATCTTACCCAGACCCCACCCTTTCCAGCCAAAATTTTCCACATTTAAGGCATTTCCCAACTAAGAGACTGCCCTTTGCAGATTGTAACTAGCTTTACTGAGCTTTTATCCCCTACTTTTTTAAAAAAAAAAACAAAACAACAAATGAACCACTCAGATAGATGGAACACCCCAAATGCTGCAGAAAGAAAAGTCAACCATCCTACTCTGAGATCTTTCCAAACTTAATCCTCGAAGTCCTTTTGATCCTTCTCAGCATCTCAATCGGGAATAGAACACCACTTCTTAACATTCTGAACCCCCAGGATGTGGCTTATTTCCTCTACCACACGATCAAGCTGAATCTAGCAAGATCCTAAGAAAACAGAGGACATTTAACCTCCTGTATTCTATGTGATCCTACCAAAACAAGCTCTGGAAAACGAGTCACAAGTTGCATTCATGCCTTCTAGTCTGAAAACTAGAAGACAACAGTGTTCAGCCTTCAGGAAAAGCAATCTGGAGCAGTTAAAAGCTGCATTTGGATTAGTGTTAGCATCCTCCTGTATTCAGGAGCGTTATCTTCAATAGACCATGGCTTTCTCTTTGACATCAGTCAGATCACCTCCAGCACAAATGCATGTTCATGAGAAGTTGATTTCTACACAGCTTTTGGAATTACTAACATATTAATACAGATCTTGAGAACTCCTCAAATTAATAAAAAGCAAAACAAAATAAAACAATCAAACCAACAAAAAAACCCCACCACAATACTTTGTCCTTATGCTCTACACTTTTATTTTGTTCCAGCTACATAAAAAACTTGATGTTCCTGTCTTAGCCTGGGAGGAAAAGTGTATGATGTGCACACTGACACGAGCTAACTCCACAGGCTGTGCATACCCTGAAAAACCAGAACAGGGGGAAAGTGTTCCAGGTAACAATTTATTTAAAAAACAAATTAAAAAAACACCAAGCAAACACCGGGGAGAGAGCAGACTGATGAGGAGAGCAGACAGGAGTTGAAAGACCACCACCTGGAACCAGGAGTATGAATGGCAGCTATGCCAAAGAAGTGGCATGCACACAGAGCAATTCCAGTCTGATATGGCAGTGGTACAACTGGTGGGTAAATGCACATCAAGCAGGTTTATACTCTATTCTCACAGCACTGCAATAAACTTCTGTAGACTCTAGAGCACTAATTGAATCTGCAAAAACCAGAATTGTTTCCCTGAGCAATATTTAGACTCCATGACAGAGAATGGCCAGCATAGCAGCAGGCTCCACCTAAAATGAAGCTCGTGTGTATTCTGCATTTGGGGAATTTCATGCTTTAAAGGGAGACTACTATTAAAACCAGATGTTTAAAAAAAATGTAGCTTAATTGTAAATAAAATCCCTTAAAGTTAACACTGTTTATTTGACAGCATATTATGCCTTTGGCTTTGGAGTTTGTCCTGTTTCTGGGCTTTATTATTCAGTCATATAAGACACTTAAATACAGGCTATTTGATGAATCACGCACACCCACAAATCACCAAGATGACTGCGAAGCATTGGTAGCACCTAACTCCTACTTTTTTTTTTAATTTTTACTTTTTGTGTGTGTGTGTTTTGTATCTTGGAAAAGACAGACGGAGATGGCAAGTAGCATGAAAATCTAAACACACACACCATACACTCATAATTCAATACTAACCCATACTTTTAGGAAGAAACACAACACCTACTTTAATATTTTTTTTCCTGATCTGAAATAACCAGTTTACTTCTGAAACATGAATCCGAATAAACTGCAGCAAAATGTTAAGATTAAGGCTTGCTGAAAAGCTTTGGCAGGACAGCTTTCAGAAGAGCATTCAGCTTTTTAGTACAAAAATGGCCACGTCTTCAGGAAGCAGTTTCAAAAATATTCCTCCAATACTCAGGTATTAAATTGAAACACTACTGACATATAATCCATTATCCAGTATTATGGTATAAGCAAGTAAGCACACTAATACTGACTCCCAAATTTGAGAAATATCTGAGATAAAGTGTCGATATCCCCTTTGAGAAGCTGCTGTGGTAACTATATCCATCTATAATTACATAACCATTAACATCCCAGACCCAAGAGACACTAAAATAGCAGGGTCCCAAACTACCCCTCAGTACTATGGAAGCTGCACCTAGGAGATACACACACATAGAATGGAGAAGCCTGCAGTATTCTAAAAGTGGTTCTGATGTTGCAGAATGATGCCATGTTCATGCTAACATGGGAACATTTTATGGCATATGGAATCACTCTCTTTAAAGTACATAGGCTTTAATTAATCTTTACTGTAGTTTTCAACCATATCCTTTTTGGTAACCAAAAATAACAACTCACACACACACAAAAGCAATTAAAGATTTAATGATGCCTCATTTAAAAAACAGCTGTGTACTTATCTGTACAGCTACAAAGATTCCTTCATACTTCAGAATTAAAATAGATCCGTACTGGGACAAGCCCATAAGTAATGCAGTCTCTCACAGGGACCCTGAAAACACTCAGCACTATTAAATCCATCTCAGTGCCAAGGAAAGCCTACCAGTGCACATTTCTTTATTTTTCACACAAAATTGGACAATTAATTCTTTTTCCTGCTTAGAGGGAAGTGGTAGACACTGATGGCCAGGCTAAAAGATCTGTATTTGGCAGTCATTTTAGATCCCTGTTTTCAGTTCTACATCTAATTAATGTCTCTTCTTCTAAGCACTGTGACTCAGAGTTGTTAAAGGAATGAATAATTCTAGAGACTGTCACATACCTAAATCCGCTTACATTAGTTCTTGTAATTGCATGTTTAACATCTTTAATACTACCGTACCTGCAATTTTGTTTAGCTCCAGGAAAACAAAAAGACACACACTGTTTCTCTTCATCACTGTACAGCACAATTACGCTTATTTATAAACTAAAATAGTTGTGTTCTACGTAAGATGCTTAAAAGCCATCATGCTCTACTGCTCACATAAAGTTATGCATCTTTTCATTAAAGCAATAAACATTCCATTCTAGGGCATCAAAAATTGTTATTATTGTAGATAAAATGTCTATTTCATACAAGTTATATAAATCAATTTACAGACATCAGTTTATTTTCAAAATGAAATTTAATACATCTGTCCACATAGGAGAAACAAGTATGCAGGCAATGACTGTTGTTCAAGTACTCCTCTGATAGCATCAAACTGTTTTTTAATTCCCCACAGTGCTCAAAAGACCAGCATTGTACAATGCATTCCAAAAGTTAAAGGTACAGCTAATAAAATAAATAGCATGTAACAGACTCTCAAAAAAGCCCATTTCAAAATGGAGTTGTAGCCCTACTGTTCATCTTCTCCAGGGAGAAAAAAATCTAGAGGGAAAGAGAATACATATGATAGATACCAGGAAAGACACTGTACCCAGGAGCTGGCAAGAAAGTAGGAGGCATTTAAGTCAGTAGGCGTCTTACAGAGCCTCATGCAACCAAAAATTGCACAGGCACTGCTGCCCAGACCACATTAGAAAACAGATTTCTGAACAGAGGCAGCCACTGTTGCATTATATACACTTTCTGAATCTCTTGTATTATTAGCCTGGTCTTGTCCCCACAAGCCACACATCATCAAATCTACACCAAAGACTTGGGAGGTAACTTCTGGGATGAGGCAACACATGGGTACTCCCACTTTATTGTTCAGTGTAAAAGCCACCTTGAACAGATATCTATCATGCAAGCACCAGCATTTGTTTCTCCCAGAAAACATGCAGAGGGAGCTGCTCTCTTCTGCCAAGAGTACAGGGTGGCCAGGTAAGGTGGAGACCTTAACTTCAAAAAACCTACTGCATCAAGTTTCTTCCACTGCAGCCCCACAAACCATCCCATTCCACTCTTCCAAGCTGCTCAGATATTTCTGTAATGCCCTTTCTTGAGCTGTGTGCCACATCCTGCCCCCTCTGTCACAGGGCTCCTCACTCCCCTTGCTCTCAGGTCTCACCCAAGCAGCATGGCACCATCCACCAAACAGCCCTGGGGAAGTTTCGGTCCTGTTACTACCACTGTTCCAGGTAATAAAAGGTAATAAAAGGTGGAGTGTTTTCTTTTATGTCAGAGATGCCTCCACATGTAACCTTCTGAGCAAACCCACACATAGCACTTTAAAATGAAGATTAACACAGAATAGCAGGATGGTCTCCAGGAAAATGTTTAGCATAGAAGAGCAACAAAGCCATCAGGCTTGAGCAGCTAGGCCGGTACTTTTCATCACCAATAAAGCTGGGGGATCTTTGGTTTTGGTTTGTTTTCTGTTTGTTTTTTCTTGTTTTGTTTAGGAATGCTGAAAATATGCAAGTTAGTCAACTGAGTATTCAGCATGACACACAGTGCTATACATGCAGCATGGAAGTAAAAAAAGAAAAACACCTGAGCATCTCAGTGTAAAGATACACACACACACACGTGTAATACATTGGGAAGAATCTGATGTAGAAAAGGACATTGAGTTTTCTTTGCTTCCACCCCCACACACCCCCCTGCCTCTGTAGGCCACATGCCAAACAGTTATCAACAGCCTTCCTTCAAACAATTAACATTTTTCAATAACAATGGCTTGTGAACACATGCAGAACTCCACTGATGAAATGCATATTTCAGCTTCACAGACCAGAACCAGTGCTCCACTCAGTACTTCTTCAGGTTTGGGGGAGGGGGAAGGGTTAATTTGATGTTTGGGTTTTTTAAAACGTTTATTGTTCAGTACAGGCAGCAATAATGAGCATTACATATGCAGAGAAAAAGTAAAACTGATCAAAGATCAAGAAGTGCAAGTTTTTGGATAAAACAGGCATTTCTCACTCATGCATAAGAATAGTCAATGTTTTCTAACTAATGTGGAGGGGATCAGATAATCCGTCACCCCTAAGAAATCCTAACACCCAACACAAGTGACAGCTGAAAGGTTGGTGTGCTAAAATCCAGACATCAGGTGGCATTTAACATCCTTCTCAAGCACGTTTTTTATTCTTGATATTCACTTTTCAGATGGAAAATTGTGCTGTATGGCCTCACTCAGAAGCCTCTCTTGTAACAGTCCAGTGTTTTCAATATTTAAACATTTAGGAATGCAAGAAAGAAGCTGGCCAGGAAGAGCTAGCCATGTTTAGGACAGAAACCCACTCCTGCAGTGTCTCCTCAAACCTTCTTCTATGCACAATTTACTTCCTTTACAAACCTAGAGATAATTCTATGATTGTAAGATCCTAATAGTTATCTTGGGATTGAAAGCATTCAGTAAAAATCCATCATCTGGATCACACATAGTATGTTGACAGAGGTTTTTGAGTCCCAAGAGAAACCTCCATATTTTCTTACATAATCAAAGCTTGCACTACCTATTTCACACATCATTTTCTCTATCAAGAAGTGAGCATTTTTCTTTACAGAAGAGAAGCTCGGGAATTAAAAATATCTTTAAAATGGTACCTATTCCTTTTTCATCACCACCAAATCAGGATATTAAGCCTCAATTGCCTGAGATTACCAGCATATGCCTTGCAAACAATAACATATAACAAGACGTGGTAGTTCTATTTAGTGTTTTCCATGAGCAAATACCTGAGCAAACATTAACAACTGGCAACAACTTTGCTTCTTTATCTTTGGCATGCAGCCTACAGGAGATGATTTAAATGACCTTGTATTGTTGCAAACCTACTGGAGACAGAGTTATGTTATCTACACTGAAATCAGAACTGCAGGGAAGCTGAGTAGCAAATTGAAATTCCTGATAATTTCAAACTCAGCAACTCACTGTCTGAAAAGGAAAGGAATACTTAAAGACTGGCGTCACAAACAATTGCATGGCAAAGATACTGAACACCACTGCACCACAAGGTCATCCACGAAAGTCCACATGTGCTGGACTTCCCAAGAGAGTCTTAAAAACAAGAACAATCCTATTATACTGAATACATTCAAAAAATGCATCAAAACAAAACATCCCTCGAAGTAAAACAACACATGATGGTTTTTCTCAAAAGAATGGCTAATCTGCAAACAGTACAGTCTAGGAGTCAGTGGTACTGAGGTAAGTAGCCTACACCTTTCCTAGCCCTCTCATCTGCAATTTGTAGATTGTATTTGCCAGCAGCAAACTTCTGTGGTGGGAGTGGAAATCTCCTTTGCAGAAGGGGCAGGACATTGTTGACCTTACCTGCAATAGCTTATTCCAGTCTGTAGCAGCATCTCCCAGAACAGAGGGCTTAGCAGATGCCAAAATCTGCTGCCTCCCAGGCTGCTTTCCATGGCTGTGGCTCCAGCTCCTTGCTGTAACTTTCAAAGTCTGCCCACAGTGCATATATAGCACAGTGGCATTACCACCTCACCTCTCTTGCACCACACTCGACTGAGGCAGCACCCTGAAGGCCATGCCAAAAGATGCCATGTTCATTAACTTCACCACAAGTAAGGTCTTGACCTCTAATTAAGTTGTCAAAAAACCAAAGCGTGACAATAGCTTTGAAAGTAATTCAAAGTGATATTATCTAAATGTCACTAATTGCTACAACAGTCTTTTCCAGCTTCCCTTGGCCATCCACGTTCCCTGTCTTAGGTGACTGACAGCTAATGATATTAATTAGGTTTACACAAGAAGATGAAACGTTCGTGGCTCACCAGATTACACATGCAACTCTTTTAAAGGTGGAAACAGCAGCAGCAATGCAAGGAACCTGCGCACATTTAACAAGCAGAAGTTTGTAAATCCACCGCCCTCCTCTTGCCTCTTGAGCTATGGTGCTAGCTGGGGTAACTGGCCATGCAGAGTGCATGAGGTCTCTTTGACGCTGGAGACTGTATTTGTGTCAGACCATAAATTCCATCTGAATCGCAGATAAAAAGCACGACAGGGAAGGCAGGAAGCGCTTGGACTGAATGAACAAGGAAGGGTAACAAAAGACTAACGGCAGATTGTCAGCAAACCTGGATAATTACCCATTCACTGGGCAGCTTCTATAGATAAAGAAGTGATTATTATCCGAGCAAACCATTTTTTCATGCTGAACCCCAGAATAATGGAAGTGAACAGTAAGTCACTCAGCAGGGCACTTCTATCAGCCAGTGAGGCTGCCCGGAAACTTTCCTGGCAGAAGGGGACCACAAGCTGGGAAATGAAAGGGTCTTTCACCAAGAGAGAAGGGGAAAGATGACCGGACTAGAATGGTCATCTGAGACTGCAAGCCTGGAGAGTGGGGGGCATGAGGGGGAGGGCAGCTGTAGAAATAAGTTAGTGTGGATTTTGCTTAAATGATAACTGGAATTTGCAGCAGTTCACGAGCTGTGCTCCAAGAACACTCCAGAAGGAAATGAAAGAAATGCATTTAAGAGTTTGCTGTTTTGCTGAGATATTTGTGTTTATTGTAAGTTTCTTGTGAGTTTTGTCTGTTTTGGTTGGGTTTTGTGGGCGGGTTTCCTTGTTTCCTTTTTGTTTGCTTTGCTGGGGATTTTTTAAAAAAAACCCCTGTGTTTGGTTTCATAGTTTCAGGCAGGCTTTGAACGAAGAGAAGCCGTAAGGTCAGCACAGGGTATATGCACAGCTAAAGCAAAGATAAGCAGCCTCTTCATAACTCAGCTGTAAGACTTAAATTTCTGTAAGAGTAGGAAAGTGAAGAGCCTGAGACAAACAATCAGCAAGGGAGGCCAAGAGAGTGTGACATGGTCCACCCAGACCAAGGAATACAGTCGTCCCACATCTAGTGTGTTTAGAGGCATATGATGCAGCTTTGTGTGGGTTGGGAGGCACACAGCTCACTTTACTTCATAATAAAAGTCACAATGGGATTTTTTTTTCTTTTTTACTACTTTTAAGTAGTAAAATACTACTTTTAACCCTTTTAACGAGATAAATCAATCTTTGCATTTAAAGAACAGTGGCATTTCCTGCTAACATTACATCCAGGTACATAAATAAGTAAATTACAAAGTAATTTCTTTTAAGCCATTACTGATGTTTCCACGTAGCCAACTTCAGTCCAGTGGTTATAAAGGAAAAATGATAAGCAAAAAAGCTCACAATATGCAAGGCATTAGAACAGAAGAAGAAAAAGTACATCTAAATCATTAGTAACATATTGCCAGAGCATTGGCAATAAGTCTAGCTACTGTCCATTGTTTATAATCTCACACATCAGCAATACAGCAACTGGAGATTTATCTTTATTTTCAGATAGCAAAGGATGTAGCAGTCACCACACCACATGCAACCAATCACTTTCAGTAAGACAGAACAAAGTAAAGCCAAGAATTAATTGTGTATATTTGTATAAATGAAACATTGTTTATCTTAACACAGGAAAAAACACAAGGGACTTTTTAAAAATAAAAGAGTTATATCAACCCTGTTTCAAGTGACCATCTCCCATTGTTCTGTCTTTTCTCAAAGTTCTAAAGATCTGAGCTACAGTGAACTCAGATGACTGTTCTCATCTTGAAGTTACTAAATTGTTACAAAAACTAAAACAAATCTAATAAACTACTGTTTACTGCTGGACACTCTTCCCTTCAAAAAAATCAGTGGGGTGTCAAAACACAGATTTAACAACCCCCACACTTCTCAAATGGTTATCCAAGTACCACCAAGGCTCCTTAGGTTTTCCTTACACTTAAAAATACATATAAACAAGAAACTGATCATCAGCATGAGACACATGGAAAAGACTGCTTCTAATAAAGTTTTAAGACTGAAGAACGACTTAATCGACAGATTTTAGTTACTTATCAAAGAGCAATTCATACAAAGCCTTTCAAGTTTTTGGTGTTTCTGCTGCACAACTGCCTCACAGTCAGCTGGGGAAAAGAGAAATCATGAGCTTTAAAGTGAAATTGGCTGGATCATCTAACATGACCTTTTAACTGGTAAGTATGTAAGTGGTAAGCAGGCTGTAAGATACAGAGACAATGCCAACTATGCAAGCAAAGTTTGTTTATTCAGCTATGGTGATGACTATCTTGTATTCCTCAATACTGTGATAGACACAACTGGTCTGTGCCTAACAACTAAAGAATACATCTGAACTCTCTGGCTCCAGATAGCAACTAGAACAGCCTTTTAGCCTCCAACATCCAATGTCAGAAATATACCACCTCCTCAGTGGATTTGTAAATTCAGCACCACATTAACTGGAGGGTCTCCAAAGGAAGGCCACCAGGATGGTGAAGGGTCTGGAGGGGAAGCTGTGTGAGGAGCAGCTGAGGGCACTTAGTCTGTCCAGCCTGGAAAAGTGGAGACTGAGGGGAGACCTCGCTGTGGTCTCCAACAGCCTCATGAGGGGAAGCAGAGGGGCAGGTACAGAACTCTTCACTCATGACCAGTGAGAGGACTCAAGGAAATGGCCTGAACTGAGTCAGGGGAGGTTTAGGCTGGGTATCAGGAAAAGGTCTTTCACCCAAAGGGTAGTCAGGCACTGGAACAGACTCCCCAGGGAAGTGGTCACAGCAGAAGGTGTGTCTGAGTTCAAGAAGCACATAAAAGTGGACAACACTTTCAGGCACATAATGTGATTGTTAGGGTGTCCTGTGCAGGGCCAGGAGTTGGACTCAATGATCCTGAGAGGTCCCTTCCAACTCAGCATATTCTGTGATTCTGTAACTTGGTATGAGTTTCTGAGCTGACTACATCTATCTAGATTTTTAGCAGCACCTTCCAGTTTCTTTATACTAGTAAATTTAGTGAGGGAATACAGGTACTCAAATCTTCTTCACTCCAGAAGGCCAGGTGGACACCCATTGTGCTGGAACCCACTCAACTGCAATGTTACCTCTCTTACTCATACTGGTAGGTTAGACCCATGGCTTCATCCTTCCTCTTCCCTACTTCTAATCCTGTCAAACCATGGCTTATCTTGCTGCTTCTGCAAGTAAGCTGCTTTCCATCAAGTTTAGAGCTGCTGTCCATTTTTCCTCCCCATTATTCTGCAAAGGGGGATAGAGATACAAAGCCTGCAGACGAGAAAACAATTCAACAGCAGCAGAATTGCACAGTCCAGAATTACATCAATTGATCAGTATTACTAGTGCTGTCATCTACATCCGATATCGTACCGATGGAAGCCTTTTCAATCTAAGGCGACTGACGGCCCACACTAAGACCATGAATCACCTTGTCCGTGAGCTGCTTTTTGCTGATGATGCCGCCCTGGTTGCTCACACAG
>JAWWEE010000085.1:61613579-61650831 GCA_035221455.1 Xenops minutus
TATTTAGCCACCAGCGTGCTTGTAGCAAGCGTGGGTAGAGCCCTTGTAAATCTTCGTTCGCGAAGCCTAGCCATGACTAGTGCTGTCAGATGTATTTGTAAGTTACAAACCACCATGGCACCTTATTTTTGTATTATAAATGCCTACATGATATTTTAGCTCATGATGAAAGCTGTTTCCTCTTTTTTTTCCTCTACTAGCAAGACTAAGTAGATTCCTTGACTAAGTTCCACCATCTTAATATACTCCACAAGTGCCAGAAAAGATCTGGATTGTTCTTAAAAACACTTCACAGTATTTTTATACCTATTAAAATACCATTGTAGGAAGCAATACAATCTCCAAATTCATAACAAAATATGTATTAACATCTCAAAACTATTCAGAATAGAAAAACAGTCTATTTATAGTAGAATTTGTCATTCTTGTAAAGGACATAACCACTGTTAAAGGATTATAGCCTTCTATTCTGAAACCCACGACAAAGCCAAACAAAACACAGTGCATACATAGAGAAAAATCCCTATTCCAAGAAACTATTTTCTTTGGAGTCTTCAAGGACTCAACTCAATCTCCAGAAGTACTTCATGACTACAAAAGAAGGCAGAAAAGTTTCACTATCTTGTCTGATCTTTGTGAGGCCACTGACAGAAGTTTGTGCTGTGGCTTGACCTCTAGATCTAATATTTGTCCATCCCCAAAGTCAAATACTAAAGCAGTAAGTTAAGCTTAGCTGCTTTTACTTCCATAACTGCAATGAAGGCTAAATTCAAGAGTCATAGGGAAAAGCAAGCAATTGTTTTGCATGAAAATAAAATCCACTTCAGCCGCCAGCGAAGAGCATGTGAGATTTCACACCACCACATCTTCCCACGTTGTTTATCCTCCACATCACATGCACCAGGAATCAGACAAGTTCTTTTATGCGTCAGACTCTCTGTATGCAGAACATCAGCTGCCCACACATGGCAGGCCTTAAACAGAAGGAGGGAAAGAGCAAGCAGGCACTCATCCTGGTTCCTTCCCTTAGGCCTTATCTGAAGGAGGAGTTCCACTTCTCTATGGGGTGAATAATGACATGCACAGATTTTCTGTTCAGCAGGCATGGATGGCCTTGCCTTTCACCTGATCAGAGCCACAGCTTGCACACCTCCCTCCAGACAGCCCATGGAAGCTCAGTTCCAGCTGCCCCAAGCCAGTGCTGGGGGTTTAACTCTTGCCTCATGATCAGAGCTTGAGCTATCAGCTGCCTGGCACAACCACCCCAGCTCAGTACTAATGGACCAATATGCACACCAACAACCTTCTTGTTCTCATCTGAATATTCTCATCAATAATGTGTGATTTACTACAGCGCTCAGTCCTCTGGGTATAGTGCTTCTGCTAACTTGGATACCATGCACCTCACCAGATGTGCTAGGATAGTTCACAGTAGGTGATAAGAGGCACAAAACACACACCTGTTCTTTTGTTTTACTTAAATTTTCACTTGGCTCCTATTAATTAGTTCTAGGCTGGGCTGTATTTGCATGTCACAATCACCAAGTTACTCTCTTGTTATCAAGACAAGAACTGCTGGTGGTTTGTCTGTTGTAGTCTTGATCCTCTCTGTAAGGAACACTGTTGCTGCTACATCAAGAACACCTACTTCAGGTTGCCCAGCTTGTATTTTGACTTCTTCACAAGATCCACACGCATTTTCTATATTAACAGAGTTCAGCAGCTCAACAACCTAGAGATTTTCACCTTCCCAGTACAAAGCCACTGCAAACTAAAAATCTATAGTGAAAAGATGCACAAAGCATAAAATCCTGAAGGGCAGTATGGTGCTCAGAGTCTCTTTGGAGACAGAGCACACAATCCCAGGAAAAGTAAGTGGCCTGTATGTGCTATCAGCCCCTTTTCCATCATCAAAACATCCCTGTTACAGCCATAGCCTCTTTGTCCCAGGTCGTGGAGGGGCTGACATGCAAGAGAAATGTCCAGCATAGAAGTTTTCCCCTTGATGCTTACAAGTAAGAACGATTTGACCAATATCCCTAGTCATGCTCCCCCATCACAATCAGTTTACTCTAAATACATTTCAGAGATTGAGACTGCACACCAAGACTATGTTGGATTCTGTGGAGTGCATTTAACACATTAGCTCTGAATGAGTAACTCCTGAATTCACTCTTGTTCCCAGGAGCAAATGGCCAGTCAGTGGCGAGGTAATTCTCATCTTTTTCAAAACACGCTTTTCAGTAATTCATGTGAAAGGGTGGAGTAGCAGAGGGAGAGCAAAGACTTGTAACAGATTTTAAGTCTTCAAGGGAGAAGAGATAATGCCTAAGAACTTCATGAGTCATGACAAAAATGCAAAGAGCATGTATTTGTTGGTTTTTTCGTTTCTTTTAGGAATTGATGTCACACATCTTAGGGCTTCCCTTCCACCTCATGAGATAGGAAACCCAAAGTAACATACAAGCATCTTTTTCTTTGCATCCTGTAACAGCATCTTTAACAGATTCAGTTAATAACTGTAAAGTATTATATAAATAATAAGCTAAAATGGGATAGTTTCCATTGCCAGAGACAGCAGAAGGTTTCCAAATTTTATGGGTTAAAAAAGCCAATAAATTCAACAGTCTTTTGAAGATGCTAGTATAATCCTTCCAAAACTGAAGAGAACAGATGACTCAACCATATGGCCAAGTTCCACCAAAATTCTGTCCTGTAATCATAAAATATGATGTAATTTAGTTTGGTCCCAGGAGAAGGAAAGGCTTTAGACATATGTGACATGCACAAGCATTCCCTGGATCCATCTGGCTAGCTATTTTAAAAAGGTATTACACAAATAAGCAGGGTTTTCTAGAAGACTCCAAGATAAATATTCTTAAGCCTTCTCTTGGAAAAGAAATTGGTATTGCTCTTAAAATCTGCATTAATGCATGAACCATTATTATTACAAACACCGCTCAGCTAAACAGGTATAATGAACAAGTTATTACACCTTTCTGAAGCAATGCAGCTTTAAAGAAGTTTGCCTTTATAAACTCTGAAAGCAGCCTGTGGTTTATTACTACTTCACACTTATTAACAAGAAACTTCTCAAAAAAAAAATGGCAAAGAATGTAATTTTCTGCATTATGTAAAGGTTGAATGAAAGAAACTGCTGAGAAGGAAATTGGAGTCATCAACTGCAACAGATAAAGTACTCTTCAATTCATTAATTACCCAAATATGTGCAACAGAAGCCATCAATGCCTCAATTATTCAATTATTTCACATATCTCTTTGAATTAACAGCAACCATTCCACACATTGTTATCACTCTGCTCCTCATTATATGCAGGGCACCATTTGAGAAGGTAGACACAGATGCCTTAATTAAGCACGTAATGTCTAACAGTTCTTTAAAAACCTCCACTTTTTATTGTAGGTGGTTTAAGAAACCCAAATTGTTAGCACTCATCTCTGCTTCCCCTCATCAAAAAGCATAGTCCTAAGAAAGGATCCCCCATGCTCAAGCAACCCATACACTACAGGTCCAAACAGATCTCTCCACTGTTTCTCAAGTATCCAAAGACAACAAAGAAAAGCAGGGCAGTAATCTTGAATTCAACAGGTCAGCTCTGCATCACCAGCCCAAGAGTTTTCAGATGGTGGCAGAACAAAGATGGTTTAAAGCCACAAGACTTGGCTATGCTGACTAAACCACTCAGGCAGAAACCTGGAACACTTTCAATTGTATGGTCTCCTCATGCCCCAGCCACCAATTTCTATAATCTTCTGGCAAGGGCTTTTAATGGTAACTTGAGTCAAGGGATGAAGTCTAAACCGAGGACGGGCTACAGCCACACTTTAATTTAGGGTTGGGATAAAAACCTAAGGATGGATATAATAGTCATTCTGACAGCGGCTGAGGACACATCTTTACTATAAAAGGATGCAACTTCAGTGGACTATCATCTCTTACATTAAGTGTATTTTATGCCATGCACATCCCACTACAGAAATATTGAACTGTTTGTTGAACCAGCCATTTTGAAAGCTAAGTATCTTTTTTATGTACCTAAATATGGACTTGAAAAGGAAGCTTTCAAGAAGTTGGCCCTCATGCTAAAAAGAATAAAGAATAAAAAGAATATTTTTTTTAAACTGTTGAATTATCAATTACCACATTTCAATTTTTATTGTTCTAAAAATCTTCACTGATGCAAGGAAAAAAAAGAAAATCAAGGACTACTATTTGGAAAGCTCTACATAGTATTTCACAACAGCCCTGCACTTACTTCTGAGAAATCCAGTTTTAAAGATTTTGGCCTGGTACGTTGTTTGAATGGGAAGAGACTGACTAAGACAGTAAAATCAACCTCATGTTACTTTACCAGAAAATGTTCCAGTGATGATACTGCTACTAGCGAAATCTGTAATATTACTGCAGCGACTACGGAAATTACAGCGAAGCGTGAACAGACAATTCCTCCATCATCTCACCACAGAACATTGCTATCTGCTTGCGAAAAAAAGCTCAACATGCTCTTCAGCATCTCTAAAGAACTCTACAAGGCTGAACGATTATGCACTGGAAAGTGTTTCCTTAGGAATGAGGGAAGTTTTGGCACTGCACTCTGCAACGCCACTATAAATTAAACCTCTGTGCTGCAGCTGTCCAAGGCTTTGTACTCAGCCCCTGACACAACACGTTGCCTCAGGCTGCTTGCTGAATGCCTGCCCAGCCACTGAACTGGTTTTATTATGCTATCCCTTGTAAAGCTGGGCTGTTATGCTCACTACAGACTGGTCATCTCCAATGCCACTTTCTTTTAGGCACATGCTCTTGATTGCACGAGACTTCAAACCCTGGACCAAGGCTTCATGGTTGCTGGAAGGTTACCTGAAGTCTCCATTGCATGTTACAAAGAGCTTTTATGCACTAGCTTTTCAGACTTGAAATTAAAAGAAATAATCAACATCAGGTATAAATGAGAGAAAGGAGAAGCCCACCATTTCAATTCAGTTTGGTTTGGGGATTTTGTTTTATTTTGGTGGGGATTTTTTGGGTTATTCCGGCTATCTTGTTGTTGTTGTTGTTTTGCTTTGTTTTTTTTTAACGAAGGCAATGACCAAACATTTTGGAAAGTGAGAAACATTTTGGAAAGTGAGAAACATTTTGAGACTATTACAATATTTGGAAATAAATTAGAAGTTTTAGATTAATATTGAGCTTCATGGGTAGCCAGCCACTTCCTTAGCTTTGTTTTATTTTAGCATGCGTCATTCTTTTATTTCTATGCCTATGCAAAAAGTTTTCCAAACATTTAATGTCAAACAGGAAAACTGAAGTGGAAAGTGGATGACAGCCAGTCTAACTGAGCTTTATCAACGCTCTCCATACATCCTGACACACTATACATGCTCTGAGTTACCACAAGCACTACAGCCACTCATGCCACTGCTATTTTAAGAGACGTCACTTTTTGCAAACAGAAACGATAGTATTTCAATGTAAGGTCCAGAATAACATACCAGGTTGTTTATGATCCATATGCTGTTTGCATGAGAGTGGAATAGACAATAAAAAGGCAATAAAAATAATCCTTGCATGTCAGTAGAAGTAAAATAATTAGGTGCTGTAGTGCAACATTTTTATTACTTTAAAACCATCAAAAATGATTACGTTTAAGAAGTATATATTTAGCCCATAAAACTTCAGGCTTCATTACATATTCCACTGTCTGCATAGGCACCTCATACCAAATTCCATATTGTTTTTTAGTTGGCTGAAAAGCAATCACTGGGGATACGAGCACAGAAAAAAATCTATTCTCAACCCAAGAACTTTACCATGTTTCAACACATGGTCTCTTCTGACCTTGGCAGTTTGGACTGAACTTTGGACCCTTTCAGAGAGGTGGAAGAGCCCCTCTCACATGGATGATCCCTACAGGAAACACTGGACTGTAAACAGTGAGCTAATTAGTTGTGCCCATTGAAACACGGTATTTCTTGCTACTGCAGCAAGGCAGTCACTAACAGCACTTATTTTAGATAGAGCTATTGAGTCATGTCAGGAAAAGCCTGGTTACCTTGGAGACCACTCCTAGACAGCCCTGGCAGAACTCACAAGATGTATTTTACCAAAATTTTTCTCCCTCTTACATGTAGTCAATTTCTGTGGGCTTGAGCAGAACACAAGGACACAAAAGAAAAGAACTACCAAATTAGATAATACTTAAACTATTCTCCCAGCATAGCTAGAACTTCAACATAAAGGAGAAGATAACTGTGTCCAGATCCTGCTGTATATGTGGGTATTACAACACAGTGTGATAGAAGGCTTCTGTACACATAAGGAGTATGTGTACATTGTACACATGTGTACATTCATTTATTTGCTTTTGTTACAGATTGTACAGATAATAAGCCATACCAAAACATGTAACATAACACATCATATTGGCATTATTCACCTAAGTAGGCTTTCTCCCCACCAAACGTAGAAAATACACCAATTATTTAATTGGTTTAATACAATCTGTAGGACAGAGAGTTGGTATTCCGGGACACATTCTGGAACAAATACTCATGTTTACTTTTAAAATAACAGAACAGCAGATTCATCTTGAAATTGCCCCTTCTAAACTGAGCCTAAAATCATTAGTATCTAGGAAATAAACTGTGGAGCCCCGCAATAAACAGTCACATGAGAACTGGAAAGAGCTATGAAAACTGAGTTCAACACATCTACAATGATGCATGGTATTCACGAATACTTTTGTTCTGATTCTGAAGACAGCACAAAAGGGCATTTCTTGCACCAACAGCTGAAAAAAGAGGGCAAAGAATCCATTCAAATAGTACAATTGTATCTGATTTGCATGGTTAAGCATTCCAGTTTCCTTAACTGTTTAGGTGGGAAGATGGAGCATGTTATCACTGTCAACTTTTCCACAGTCAGCTAGACCTAGCTGTATGTTCTGTAGTTACCTGTTTTCCACATAGCTGGGTCACCTACAGGCAGTCATCAAAAGGCAAAAAGATTTACTCTTTGCAAAGCATTCACTTCACAGTCACTCTGTGAACAGAGCTAGGAGAACACACTTCCACATATGTACTTTGAAACAGCCACAGGGACGCTGAACACAAATGTCACCCATTATTAAGGCACATGGATCTGTGTACATCTCAGGCATAATCAATGAGCCAGAGAAACCTGGTCAACAAAAGCTACACGCTGGCTAGGACAAGGAAAACATCATTTGTTTAGAATTCATTGCATTGATTTTACGTTTTCCTCCTATTTCAGCATTTCTTCTGAACAGATGCATCAATCTAAATTTAAGTTTCTGCCCTTAGTTACTGCATCTGTGCAGCTCACCTATTCCCAAAAACACACGCAGTACTTGCACTTTTTTTTAAAGTAAAGGAATGTTTATCACCAAACTGTGAGAAGTGAATCCTTGCATAAATCAGGCTCTAGGAAAACAGGTGGTTCCACTGCTTCAGTTTAATTCTGTACACCGTGTTGTCAAACAGGACTTCTAGATGCTTTCAACAGAGACGTGTTCTCTGTTATGTTAGCACATGTAACACCCTCCTGCTTCATAAGCCTGCCTAAGGATGTACAAGTGATACGTGACATCTCTACTCCTCTAAAGGCACACAGCATTTTTCCAGTAATATGTATGTCAAGGTGGATATGCTTTTGCAAAAAACTGACTTGACGTTCCTCTTCTCTGGGGAAGCCAAGTAGACCTTCCAGGCACTCTGTAGCAGTCAATATACCATAACAATTTAAGTCCTCTAGATTCTTGCACCCAACTTCCCTCTCAGACTCTCCACCCTTACGTTTTATCAGAAGTACAGCAAAATTCACACCTTTATTTCCACTGCAGCTGCCTCCTGTGCTGCTCAGTCCCTACAGAAAGCTGTGACTGCACTGCAACAGCAAGAACTTCATCTCCCATTAGGCACACAGCTCATCTGCTCTTGGAATGCAGCCAGGGGAGCAGTGAGCAACAGATATATCAGGAGCCAAAATTAAACAGCTCAACAACATGCACACAACTTGCAGACAACATGCTCTACAAGGCGTGAAGAATTTCAGTGTTTTCAGTGGAAAACACTGGTTGCAGAAGGCTCCTCTTCCTCCAGGCCATAATGCCACAGCTAAGCAAGGCAGTCAGCTACCTTTGCATATTATACATAATTACAGATCTACTTTTAGACATCAAAGGTGTGTTTTCCCCCCACCATCTAAAAACTGTGAAGTTGTACACAAACATAAGACGGCTTTTTATTCAGGACTTACATTCCAAAACCTCAAACAGGCATCAAGTTCTTCTCAAGATAAAAATCGTTTTAAAATTCTTTCTGGTTTTAATTTCTTTTAGTGAGAATGCTCTAAAGAACAGAGGGCTGGGAATGGAACATATTTCTGTTCATGTTTTCTGAGTTAGCCTTCCCCCCTCACCCCGAACTTTCACCTCCTTGCAGACGTTCATGCCTGTTGAAAATTAAAATGTCTGCATTGCAGGATGGGCCATTATAATTCAACACATGCTGTTTTGAAGGAGAAAAAGCATGTTTTTGAAATAGCTCTGTTACAGGTCAGGAATGTAAAGCAGAGTTCATATTTCAGATGAAAATGGGAACCAGAGCTTTTTCTTGCAAACCCAACTCAGCCTGCAAGTAATGAAGGAAAAAGAAGTCTGTGCAGTAAGGTCTTTGTAGTGTCAGTTTAAGTATACTAATGAAGAGGCCACTGATTGCTTCTTATTCACAAAGGGAAGCATTGCAAAGTCCTGTTTTTACCACTGAATGCAAGTTTTTAGGATTTGCTTTTACAACATATTTTCCTACTGCAGTCTTCACTCTGCCACAGATGACTCAATGGGCAATCACTTGGTCTGTATCATTCCAGAGAGCATCCCAGGCTCACAAAACAACTGCACTATTGAAACACCACAAGCAGAAACAGAAGAGCTCAAATGAGATGGTATCACAACAATGTATTATATTCCTCAAAGCTATGCAGACTGTGGTTTGATGCATTTTGCTACAAGTCCCAACACCTCCCCACAGAAGAGGGCAAAATCTCTTTGTCTCAAAACCCTAATCCCACAACTGTTTTGGTTCATCTACTCTAAACAATCCTTTTTTGCACTCGGATTCATGTGTGTGCTTAGGAGAAAAAGATTATGGAAATCACCACATCTGTACAATATCAATGCCAATATTCTATAGTGGAGCACCTTTCTTGCTGATCTTCCCAGAAGACGGATGGGAAGCCAAGGGATGGCAATCAAGACCATGAAGTGTTCATTCTCACAGAAAGAGCATCCCCCAAGCTATTCCACAGAATCTGTGTTGCAGAACTTGTCCATCCCTGACTTGTATTTGTCTGAGATGCAAGAATCTGTCAGACAGATTTGCTATGAGACTAATATATCTTGATTGTTTATTAGATTGCAGCACCTTGTCCAGGTAACAGGCTCATAGGAAAGGCTCCTGAGAAAGCCCTTAAGAATGTTATACATATCTTCCATACAAAAGATACATATTTTGCATGTAAACTACCTAATCATTACTATTTTTTAGGCAAAGTCTCCTGAGACAAGGCATCTCAATACCCTTCTCCCATAAAACCTCTGCTGCCCTTACAGGCTGGAGGAAGCAGCAACCTGGATGGAATAGGCACCAGGCAGAAAACATTCCTGCATGTGTGTCTTCAGATGTGTAAGTGTCAAGAATCTCCATCTCTGAAGGGTGAAGCTGGAAAATTTACACCATGCAGCAAAGCATGATTACGATAACGACAAAATATCCTATTCTCTTTCATTTCTTGTCTGCATCCACAGTGTAAAAGTAGCAAGAAATAGCATGCAAGTTGTACCACTAAAGTTCTCAAACACTGACAGTGACAGAATATGACTATTCTTTGATCAGAGATTATGCCTATCAACATAACATTCACGTCACTAGGTGGGAAAAAAAAATATTTCAATATAGCAAAAGGTTGAGATCTACTTATTTCATTAGAAACAGTGCAGGCAGATGTGTGTCAGAGTTCAATTTATCCTAACATTTCAGTCGTAGTTGAAAGTGCTGTTGCACAAAGCAATGGAGAAAAATAAAAATCTACCATTGATTATTCTCAAATTGCAAGTGTAGCCAGATGCTTGCTGAAACAAAGACAGTCTCCAGAACAGCCATGTTAAGTAGCTTTATTAAACAAGTTCAATGTGACACTACTTTTATAATTCCATCTATTTTACAGAGTGGAATCGGATCTCCTAACAAGTTTATTTAGCATAGGCAGAAACCACATCCCTATTCTTGAATATAAATTGTTGGCTTTAAAAACCGGTCCCAGCTGGTAGCTTTCTGCTAGCACTACTTTGACACCAAGAGAAACCTTCAGCCCTCGATAAGGGCAGCTCTAGCAAACTCAGCAATACATGCTAGAGGATCCTGTTCCTGTCCTAGAATTATTTCTTTAGAAATAAAACTTAATTTGGTGTCAGCCCCTTCTCCCCCAGGAGGTTTGTCATTCTATACCAGTACACCTACTCCAAGATTACCAAAAGCTAGGAAGCAGTCTCCCAAGATAAATAAGCTCATGCAAGTTTCATGAAAACCTGTGATTATGTTGACAAGAATAATACAGTGCCTCCACCAAAGACTGCAGCATGAGCTCTAGCTGTTTTGTTTGATCTCACAAATGCCAAACAGCTACCTCCACTACCTGCTTTGGCAATTTGGAACAGCCCCAGCAGACACTGTCTGGTGCCTGACAAACACATGGGGAGAGTGTTACGGCAGAGAATTGCCTCTACACATATTCCAGAGAAAGAGCAGAAAGGGCAGGTATGGAAGGCTAAACTGGGAAACAACACATCCTGTGATGAAGTGGAGGAATACAAAATAACCACATAGGTAGGGCAGGCTTTGCCAGTTCTGCTTCTCACAAAGGACCTTGAGAAATCTAAGAAATCGAAGACTGATTCTGCCCAGTCTCAAAAAAGATTGCAAACACTCTTATGATGTTTTCTAAAAGGGTCACTTTACTTACAACTTACACAGTATATATGGTCGTGACATAAATCAGGTAAGACTCTTTTGCTAGGAAAGAGGGTTAAATTGGGGGGGTTGAGAAGGAAGGTAAGGAAGAAAACAAATAGAATGTCTTTGGTATTTTGAACACTAACCACAGCAACTCCGCCCTATTGCCTTGCATACAAAAAAAATAAAAATAAAAAATTTAGTTAACTCCCTTAAAACACTGTTGAGCCACTGAGGAAGGAGAACTGCATGATCACTGCACTGCTTTCCACTACTGGAAAGAAGAGTCTCTCCCTGCCATTCTCCTCATCAGAAATTACATTCTCCCCAGACACTGCAATGCATGGCAGGACTGGCAAGCTTATACACTAAAAGACTGAGAGAGTTAAATATGAAGTAAGGAACACAAATTAATGTCAACTGCTGATTTTCCCCACCACTAGGCTTTCTTGTAGCAAAGACTAAGAACATTGTAATTAACTTTGCTCATGCAATGCTATGTTCTAAAGTTGGGACTAATTAGATGCAATATAATTCTTGCCAGAAACAGATAATGTGTGTCTTTCATCAGCTTGGGTGATTGGAATTTATTCATGTTCGGCAAGTCTGCATAGCACAAATTATGTCCCCCACTGCTCCACAAACAAGCACAGTGCCTCTTTCAGGTAAGATCATCTGCGTTTTGTGCTTTATGGGAGAGAAATGTGGCATTCCTTTTAGGAAGAAATTTTGTAAGAGAAGAACCCCTCAAACTGCAAGGGCAAGAAGAGGAGATAAAAATAACAGCACTAGGCATAGCAAGGTCCTGGCCCAGCACAAGCTGTCTGTGGTACAGACAGACACACAATAAGCTTGCAGTGAACAGCAAAGGGATTCGGAACGGGGGAAGAAGACACGGCTTAGCTATGATGCTTTTCACTATAGCAGTAACAACTAAGATCTAATGGTAAGCACAATGCCCCAAGGGCAGCGTGAAAAAGCCACATGAAGACATGCCAAAAAGATCCTCAAAGCCACAGTAGGACAATAGAGGCCCTGGCCAATGGTAACTCACTCCCAAGTTGGTGTCTTCTGAAGTTAGTTCAGCTTGAAACACTTTTGAACTCCACCCACTATCAGCTGAAGCAAAAACAAGGAACAGAACATGGACGATGATGATTCATGTCAGTGCAAGCTCCTGTTTTTCTATTTCAAATAAAACTCAGACTTGATGTCAGTAGACACTTTTCTTTTTTCCTTCAGTTTTTTTGTTTGTTTTGCTTCCAACCAAGAACTTTTCTCCAGGGCTCAGAAGTGGTAGGCGATCTCAAATGTCCCAACCCTTTTCCCACAGAGGGAGACTGAAGGGACCTCCTCACTGCTGCACAAGGCAGGCAGTGTTGAAGATCCAGCAAGGGTCTCAAGCTGACTTTGCCAGAGCAGTCCTGAAGGAGGAAACAAAATGGTTGATTGTCTTCTCTGTTAATGTCTTCCACCAAAACAGCCCAGGAACAAACAGAAAACTGAACAGAAAGATCCAGGGGAGGGAAGGAGGGAGAGTGTAACACCAGTTCTATAGTTTTGAGTCTCTCCTTACAACCCAAAGCTGCAATAAATCACACATTTGATAAGGATTAATTGCATAGAAAACCAATTAAGTCTAGAATTACGTGTCAGAAAGACTGCAGAAGACCATCTAATATCATTATAAGGTCCCGCCCCCATGTCTAATGAGTTACAGTATTCAACAAACAAGGTTTTTATGTCATTTAGCAGGCACTCAGTCCTAATTTTAGATTCTTGGCATATACTACATACCTTCTACACAACCATTCAGTGTTAATTATTGTTATGGGTGATGGATTTCATAACCAGAGCTCCTAGCCCTCTTTAATAATTACTGTTGTGCAAATACTTCTGACTTCTGTAAACACTGTTACAAGAGATCACCTAAGCTAGATGCTCAGCAAAGCTGCTGAACTCTGGGAAACCAAATCACCATGTTCAGAAGAAGTTACAACTCCATCTTCCGAGTAAGACAGGAGCTGGACATTAGTAAGTTTAAACTCCTGAATGTGTACTGACATTACTGGTCAGCTTATCTAGTTTTGCCATACTTTAGACATCTTGGGTTGATATCCAAGTCTGAAACAGCACAGGATAATGTCTAGTGTGACTATTTAAGGGTATTTTAAGATAAGCAGTAGGTTACTTTTAGAACTTACACTTTTGTGTATGTGTTTGAAATGACTCACGAAGAGACAAGACTATAAAAAACTCATGTCACACACACTTTGAAGGAATTTAGTACATTTCTGGTTTAGCCTTGCACGTTCAGCGTGGCAGCACTCTGGCAAACATTGCAAATATTTGCAAGATTTGCCCTACTAACCAGCCAATGGGTGCAACCACCAAATACAACCCAGAATCCGCCAGGTCAGGTATGAAGATTTATGAGCTTTTACACTAGAAGTTAGGTGTTAAGAGAGGGTTCATTATATCTATTTGAAGTCTCAGAAAGAGGTGACTTACTCTACCAAGTAACCTTCCTCACAGAGGAAGGGATTTCCCTCACCTAAGAATAGCAGGAAGCCCAAGATTACGCTGTGTACAGATCACTGCATCTCCAGAAAACAAGCTATTTCCCCTGCAGCTCTTTGAAACATCTACTTCCAGATTTTCTTTTCTACAACATATTCCTTTGTGTTACTTAACTGGATATTCTAGGTGACAAGCAAAACCACCAAAGAGATATAAACAGTCTTAAACATTTCAGGGTGTGTATGGTATAGTTAAGACTTAAATCTGAATTTGAGGTTTATTTGTTTGGTTTTTTCTTTAATTACTTGCCTTTGATAGTCTGTAAGAGCACAGATTTGGCAATGTTTAAGTTTTTATCAATTTTCTAGATTTAGACTTGAAGAGAAAGAAAGGCTGCTTTGAAAAAAACCAAAAACCTATTTGGAAACAGATTAATTAGAATTCATGAAATAAAGACAATACATGGGGATGGTACTGCATAAATTCAAATACAAACTCCTGAAAACGGTGGTAATGATTGAAAATTATGATTACTGTTCTTCTCACATTAAACTACCATCATTTCTAGTGTTAATAAGGTAGCACACCCAACACTCCTAACAGATGAGAAAAGCATATAGGGAAGATCTGTTTCACCACAGTTGGTCTGTATACAGTTGTATTTAAAATCCAGACTTTTTTCTTATTTAAATTGCAGGCAAAGGAACTTGGATGATGTAACTTAAGAACACACTGAAACTTTCCCCTATTCTCAACCCAGAAATGCTTACAGCAGCTGAAGCATGCAATGTGAAATAAAGCTGGTTAAAAGAAGACAAGGGAATTGGTCAGGGAATAGGGGCTTCTTGGCATTCCTTTAAACCATTTCCTGTTCACCCTTGTGGAGTGTAATATAACCCTAAGAAAATATATCTGACCTCACTCTTTTCAGCTGCATTAAAAAGGTTTTAAAAGCAATTTAAATATCAGATTGCACATGCATAAACAGCAGGGGGAAAAAAAAAGAAGTTGTACATATTATTGCCTTTGTCTTTCACTAATACAAGCTGGGGGATTTTTTGTTGTTCTTTCTTAATTTAATGAGAACTTTGATTTTCCCTGGGAGACGAGGTCAACAGACTAGGGCACTTCCTGTCTGCAGCAATGTCGTGTGCTTATGCAGACATGAGTCTTCTGACAAACAACTGATTTATTTCAAAGAAGGGGTCATTACAATCATGGCATATAGCAAGATCACATTCTTTCCTACTTGTTTTGCTTAATCACTATGGATTATTCAAACACACTTGAAAAGAAGATGTATTTCAGCTGTGTGTGAAAACTCACAATTCATCCAAAATCCACCCTATTCTGAAAACAGGAGGAGGAGTCATGTTCTAGGTCAGAGCATGATCATGCATTGACAAAATCTGGGAGTAATCCTCCAACTGAACTACTGAAATGTAAAAGATGTCCTACAAAGTTCTGAGCCTCTTGTCACCACAAACATAAGTCTTGACTTTTCAGAGAAGATCATTAAAGGAGACTATTATCAGGGCCATTATGAAACAGCAGCACCTCCACAGACTACCCACCGATTTCAAACAGGGGGAAACTCAAGAGACAGAAGTTTACAAAAACAGCCAGCAGCCACACCAGGGTCAGAACAGTCTGAGGAGTCTCAAGCTATGTAGAGCTCAGAAAGAAGTTAGTCTGGGCTGCTTGTCTCTCCTTAAGAGAATGTACAGAGTCCTCCTATTTCTACAGTATTTGAGTAGTGCAGAAGTACTTTTCTATCCATATTTTTACATATCTTACCCTTATTTTTAAGGTACGAAAGTGGGATAACAAGCCCCTGCACAAGGCTGCAGAAAACTTCATTGAAAGATGAAGGACTGAGCCCTTCTTGAATTTTTTAAGCTTTCCTTCCTTTACTGCACTACAGTGGCAGTTCTCATGCTGTTCAACTAGGAGCTTAAGTCAATTCCAATGGCAAGATTTATGGTATCTGTTCCCCTCCCTCTAAGTTGTACTAAGTTTATTTGCAGCCAGCTTCAGTGCATGTACCACGTACAAGCTTCTTGAAAATGCTTAATTTGTTTTTCTGATGTCAAAGAATGAAATTTTCTAATTGTGTTTGCTGTATGTACAGAGCCAAAACAATCTTGCATTCATAACACTGAAGATACTAAGTACTACAGATGTAATTTACAGACCAGTGAGGGAGTAGGGGACAGGGGACTCAGACAACAGAAAAACTATTAGTGTTAAAAACAGAAACATAAACTTAAGAAAATTAAAGTTCTGCCCCAACCACAGTTATTAAACCTATGGGAGTTATCCAGGAGACAGGAGAGAATGAGTGAAAGAATTGCTGCTGCCAAAGAGCAGGAAGAAATCTGTCATTAAGTAATATTTATGTATAATGTCTAGATAGCAGACTTTTTTCTTGTCAGCTTATAGACAGACAGAACCAGAGCCACCATTGCAGCAAAGAGGCAACTTGGCATTTCAAGAATAAATTATAAAGTGACTTGACCTTCATCTAAAAGTATCATGATACATTGGGGCTGGGAGGGAGGGGAAACAGATTATAAATCTAAATTCCAGGCATGGAAACTCGCTTGTATGGATTGGGAAAAATACACCATGGCATAACAATTACATTCTTATGCTACCAGAAGAAAAAAACTAAAAAATGCCAAGCACATTTCAGCTACAAGTTAATTTACTAAACTCGCCTTCCTGGTCTCTAAAGAGCACTCACTTAATGTTTCTTCCAGTTTGCATCATAAATTCTCATATTGGAGCTGGTACCCTTCCCTTCATCACCACACAGCTAAACGAAGTAGATACCATGTATTTTAACAGGCGAAACAGCAGCTATAGTTGCTCATTTGCCCAAAAATATACAAAGATACAGTGAATGAGTGTGGACAAAAGCTTCTATGGCCAGAGGAGAGTCCCATGTTCCTTCAGGTAGACTAAATTAAAAGAAGAAAATAATAACAAAACTTTGGTGGTTACCACCTAATGTGTAGTTACTGAGCAAGAACCCACATTTAAAAATGAGAAAAAAGATATCATACATTATTCCAAAATCCTAGGCAACGTAACAGAAACCAATGGCCACCCTTGAACAGAAGAAACTTACCTGTAGCCATTTTCCCCACACACTGCTCATCTTCATCCCATCCCATATCAGCTTAGCAAGCAATATAAATTAATAAATTACTTTTTCTCTCAAATGGCCCTCTAAGGAAAGCAAAATTGCTCAGAAACATAAAAACCCAGCAACCTACATCTGACCTCATGCATCTTACCATCATCTGAGTAAACGGAGACCGCCACAGTGCATCACCACAGGAAATTTTCAAGAATTTTTTGCTGTGACATTAGTCTGAGCTAATGTTCCTCACAAAAACATGGATAACACAGCCTTCCTCTTGAGAGCACAACATGCTAAATAACCAGCACAGCAATCCAGCTGAAGCGAGACCTGGCTTGCACACAAGGAACCTACACTATGAACAACAAACCCAAAACACACTGAGCAACTCCAAGTTTACAAGCAAACAACATCTGCATTAAGAAGTGGTATTCACTGCTGGATAAAAAAAAATCTCTGCCCAACACAAAGCCTAGGGCAGCTTCTTGCCATACTAGTGCTCCACAGGCACAGCCCTCTTTGCAACACCTACTCCATGAGAGCTGCAGGGACACACACCTGCTGCCTGTTGTACTTACACTCTGACACATGACAGGAGACAGCTGTGAGACAAATCCTGCAAAATCAGAGGGCAACAGGCTGTTTGTACCAAGTGGGACAGAAACACAACTGCATGACCAAAAAGAAATCCACCAAAATCCCACCCAGTCATATATTCCAAGATAGCTTGGAATATATAGAATATAATAGATAGTCCTTCTCAGTGGACATTGTTCAGCATAAGTACATGACACCCTGTTCAGGTTCCCTTAGCCACAGCCAAAGGAATTAAAGAAAAGTGTCTGGCTTCTTCCCCTGATAAGCATGTAGAGAAAATGTAGTGAACACATGGCCTCCCTCAACATCCTTCTCTCTGTCCTGGAGACAGGGATTTGATAGACTGTTTGGTGGACAAGGAATTGGCTGGATGGCTGCATCCAGAAGGTAGTCCACAGCTCAATGTTCAGATGGAGATCAGTGATGAGGTGTCCCTCAGAGGTCCATGCTGGGACCAGTACTGCTCAATGTCTGCATCTGTGACACAGACAGTGGGAGCAAGCACCCTCAGCAAGTTTGCAGGTGACACCAAGCTGGTGCTGCGTTTGACACACCTGAGGGATGTGATGCCATTCAGAGGGACCCGGACGGGCTCAAGGAGTGGGCACAAGGGAACCTCATGAGGTTCAACAAGACCAAGTGCAAGCTGCTGCACAAGGGCCAGGGCAGTGCCTGGTACCAGTATGGGCTGGGGGATGAAGGGGGTTGAGAGCAGACCTGTGGAGAAGGATTTGGGAGTATCAGTGGATGGAAGGTTGGACATGAGACAACACTGTGTGACTGAGGCCCAGAAAGCCAATTAACCATATCCTGGGCTGCATCCAAAGCAGGGTGGGCAGCAGGTGAAGGGAGAAGATCCTGCCCTTCTGCTCTGCTCTGGTGACATCCCACCTGGAGCACTGCATCCAGCTCTGGGGTCCCAGCACAGGAAAGACATGGACCCGCTGGAGATCAAAGGGCTGAAACACTTCTCTGAAGACAGGCTGAGAGAGTTGGGGTTGCTCAGCCTGGAGAAGAGAAGACTTCAGGAGACCTTACTGTGGCCTTTTGATACTTAGAGAAGGCTTGTAAAGAAAGAAGGAGAGGGGCTTTTTAGCAGCACCAGTTGCAATAGGACAAGGGGTTACGGTTTGAAACTAAAAGAGGGTAGATTGAGGCTAGATGTAAAGGAGGAAATATTTTACAGTGAGGGTGGTAAAACACTGGAGAAGATTGCGCAGAGAGGCTGTAGATTGCCTCAGCTTTGGAAACATCCAAGGTCAGGTTGGACCAGGCTTGGAGCTATCTGATCTAATTGAAGATGTCCCTAATCATTGCAGGGGGTTGGACTAGAAGACCTTTAAAAGTGCTTCCCAAACCAAACTATCTATGATTCTGACCCAAGGCCTTTAAGAATCAATCTCCAAGGCAAGTACACATTTACAGATAAAACAGCTTCTACACCTGTATTCACAAATCACTGCCTCATACATCATTAAAAGGGTTGTACACAGATGAACAGTTTCAAATCTGATTTCATTACTACACAATGTCTTTACCCATTTTGTGCTTGTTGACAAGAAGCAACAAACTGAAGACACGAATCTGACAGTGCACTGTAGCTTTTCTTAATGATTAATAAAGTGCATGATGCAGATCCCACTGCTTTCAAAATGCAGCAGTCTGTCTGCAGCTGGGGTGTGCAGCAAAACTATCAATTAACAAATTGCTAGTTTTGTGCATTTAACAAAATGCACAAATATATCAATTAACACTCTGTACCCTCATGCTTTTGGGATCTTTTAGGAAGTGAGCAGAGTTCATTTACATCTTAAGAAGTGCCTTTGACTTAAGTTTCCTATACACCTATAGATTATACATCTGAAATACAGATCAGAAAGGCAACATCAGTGGAGGGTTGCCATCAATCCCACTGCACAGAATCATATCGCAAGCAATGACCTACCAAATGAAAAAGAAAGCAGAGGGGAATACAACAAAAATTCAGCCTACTCTAGACTCCAAAAAGAAACCACTGCTGGATAAGCCACCAACCTAAGCATCTTCAATAGCCATATATATTTCTATACTAGAATCAGGGGAAATCCATGCCTCGCTGGAACCGGACCATATGCTTTCATGAAGCCAGAATTTTGGGTTTCATCCTTGATTCAGTGCTCTGCCAAACAGACTAAACTCTTTCTTCTGACTTCAAAGGGCACTGTTTCAGGGTCTGGATAGGCAGACAGGTTTCCCAAGTTTACAAGATTCCTAAGAGGTTTCCACCACACACACAGCAAAGAAACAAAGATGAAAGAAAAGAGGTATGCACCCATGAACCGAGCCACACAGGTATGTCAGACACATACATATGCATCAGTAACCACATTATTTGCAAAGTTATTAAAACACTTTTGCCTCTATCATCATAATCAAGTCGATGCAAGTGTTGTAGACAGCTAACTGTATTTCATCTGAGATATACACATGCAGCATAGCTGGGGAATGACACTCCTCAGACAGCTGCAGAAGAGTAAATTTAGCTTGAGTTTCAGATTATGCTTTGCTAGTCACCTCTCAAAATCCAACCAGTATAAAGTAGCATTGGTGTCAGGTGAAACAAGAACACCACTTGAAAAGTTTTCTACCTCAGAAGACTTCAAGTATGAAGTCCACATAACAACCTAAATACAGGAGGAGATACTATCTGTGGTACCACTAAATGTGGATACAAGTTGTGTGTCAGAAATGAAGACATCTTGAAGCTGTAGTTAAAAGACATTCAACCATGATGGTTTTTGCCAGCACAGTACTTTTAAACACTTAATGCTGCAGTTTCGTCTAGATGATTTAAGTCTAGAAGTAGAAAAAACAGTTCATTAAATAGCTCTCCACACATCAGAGTAACTACACAAGAACACGCTTCCCATTTCCTGGGAAAAACGGCCACTGACACTCTGATTCTCCTCTACGCTTCACAGACATTCAGAAAATGCATGAGACATATTTAGAACACCTCAATGAGATGCATGTGTGACAATGTGCAAGGAAGCAGAAAAAGGGCTTGACGTGCCCCTAATGCTGGGCATTTGCCTGGACTGCACACAATCAGAACAGCTTCTTGAAGAATAGGACTAGAAAACATTGCTGAAATAAGACAAATAATACACCTCTTTCAGCCTGATTAATTCCTTGGCTTTTGTTGTCTACTTATATCATTCATAGGCTCTCAAAATATAAGCACAGAATGAAAAGGCTCAAATCTCCACTAAAATAAAATGTATGGGTATCATATTCCTTAGATCATATTAAAGCAGATATTCATAGCAAATTGCCTTTACTAAAAACAAAAAAACAAGACAACAACCTTCAAACAAAAAGACTGGACCATTCCTTAAATCCTCTCCTTTACATGAGTTTTAACTGGAAACTTTGACAGCTGGACAGATCAGATTAGGCACAAGTAGAGCCAAAAAGGAAGAGAGGATATAGTGTACCATAGTAAGAACACACAGACTGCTCATTTATAATTTTAAAATTTATTTTACATTTAAATCTTACTAAAGATAAACAAATAAATGAAAAAATTACAATTGCTTTTTTCCAACTCTTCCAAACTCAGGCCTTTGAACTTTTGTGCTCTGTTTAAAGGGACACAAAAGAAATATCTCTACACAACAAAGATTCCTTTCTTGTTACCAATATATTTAAAAATACCAGTTTTTTCCAGTTTGTCTATGCCAATTTGCCTTTCTTCTTCCTACTCCCTCCCATTTCACAATCCTGTTTAAGGAAATAACTATGTGTTTATTCAAAGTAAGCTAACTCCAAGCCCAGGTTTGCCTACTGTAATTCCAAACAGCACAGCACAGTTCTCACTTAACCAATTCCTTTTCTCTCCTGTTTCAACCATTTGGAGATGCTGCAGGTTGCTTATAAAAATATCTGCCTCAAATATTAGCTTTAGTCTTCATACTTTCCCATTGACAGATGATCAGCAGACAACCCACAAGAGCTTCTTCTCACAGAACCAAAATAGTAACTCTGACCCTGCAGCTTCAACTGTCCCTCCTTTCTCCCCCATTTCAGACCATTTTGCTTCCCTTCTCTTTTCCCATACCTTTAGCTGTCAGTCTTTGCTTGCCTTCTTCATTACATTTTCTTTCCACCATTAAGAGAGATGCTACATAACTTATGGGCAGAGAGGGCTCAAGCACACCAGAATTACAGTTCACCTGAACAAGGTAATTTCAGAAGTACTCTGGGACACTCCTATTGTCAGTAATAAAGAAAATACATTACATGATGGCAAGAGGTTCACATTGGATGACTGGAATAGGCAGCAGGTCTTATTCTAAGCTACTCAGAACACGTTTAATTTCTTTCCTGCACGAAGCATTTAAGTTTTGGCTGGGAGAGCAAGCTGACTAGAGCAGAGCCTTATGCTGTCCAGAACTGGAGGCATGAGCCAGATAGCTCTGGAGCAGAAAATGGGGTGGAAGGTAGAACCCTTGACTCCTGAGAGAGGGAGAATCAGGAGCCACTTGTTTCAAGAGGGAGAGAAGGTAAATTTTTCATTCCTAAGAAGAGGTGGTTGAAGACAAACTACACACTCCAGAGATCAAGACTTCCCCTACACACTGAATAGTGGAATCAAAGATCACTAGTGGACACAGCAGACTGAGTGGAAGATACAGTCACAGTGATGTGTTTCAGGCTGATTTAATACAACACCCAACAAAAGCAGGACACTGAAATAAAAGCGAGTTTCAGTCCTCCATTTTCTACATAATTGTGTACAGTGGTCAGACAATACTGCCATTTCACTTTTTTTGCCAGAGTGAACTTTGTGAGCCTTTTGTCAAAATTACCCTGAAAGAAAGTAGTATATGAACACAGAGTGGATACTCCAGTTTCCAATCCCATGCTCCTTTTTAGGTCAGTTGTAGCTTTCAGTGGATAAAAGAATTCAAGGACTGTTTAAAGGAGATCATGCTCCATTACTTTTCAAGTTGCCCCACCCAAGTTTTGTTGTCCCACACATTCAGTCCAGAGAAGAAGAGATTTCAATGCAATGTATCCCAGCAATCTTTCCATTCCAGCCCCGGAGTAGGCTTTTTATACTTTAAACACTGTTAAATGGAAGCCAACTACTTAGAACATTTGTCATTAAAAAGAGATGCCAAGCCTTAATTAGCATGGTGTCTAGATTAAGGCTGAGATTTTACACTACAACATACCAACCTGCCTCATTATTTTGAGATTTATGGAATGATGACTACACCAAAGGCCAAAAAGCAGAAATTTTCATTAGAACTCCAAATTTCTCAACCCCAACATGACAGTACAACAAGTAGGCATTTCCAGAAATACCAGAAGTTAGAGCTGGCAATTAGCATTGGGAAATCCCAGCCTGTCTTGGCTCTGCTTCTGACAATAGCTACCTTTTCTGCTGAACTGTACAGTCAACTTTCAGTTTTAAGAGACCCTCCACTATTTTAATTATTCAGCATTGAAGATTTTTGGAAACAAATCCCAATTCTAAGCTTCTTCTTGTCCAGTCAATAAACTAGCAATTAGAAGAGAACTGGCCTGCTGACAATTTGCAATGTTGTGTTTCTCAGATGATCTTCAGTGCTTACAGAAAATGGTCCTAAAACTTTTCAGTTTTCCTCTATAGATTTAAAAGAGTGAAAAGAATCCAAACCATCAATAGCCTTCACACAATATGCCTTCTCTAGGGTAATCAAGAACACAGTTAAAATCCAGTGTACCTAAACAGATCACTTACATTCCTACATCGTCTTAGTATCAAAGAGCTTGATATTTAATTGTGTGTAGGTGCCTAAAAATCTTGATGAGCATCTTGTCATATTTAAGAAGGCAAAACATGTTTAGGCAAGCTTAATGTTGCACATTTGAAAATCCACTTTGCCATCACCTGCCTGTTTAAGATTTTAGATGCTTTTGAAAGCAGGCCACAAGCTGACTAGTTACTACAGAAAACACTCCAATCTCAAGTATTAATAAAAGGCCTAATAAGATACCAGTAGCTCTGTGTTTTGTTTTCATTGAATTATTTCAAAATCTGCTTTTCCAAGCAGAAACAGTGAAGAACCTATGTCTTATTGGGTACAGACATTCATTCTCCAATGTGTGAATAAACAGTCCATAAACAATTCCAGCTCTGAAGTGAAAGTTCCTGGTATTACCATACCAACTTTTTCAAGTGCTATATGTAATAATCTATTGTAACAATTAAAGCGGTCATCCTTTTATGTGGTCAGCTTTCATGTGTTTAATATGTAGTAGGTTTTGAGTTTGATAATGAGAAATAAGAGATGAGGAGAGTGGAGGAAATATAGCTTGTCAGGCAGAAGAGACTTGTTGCTTTGTGAAGACACAAGTGCAGTTTCTGTTGTCTACACATTTTTCAAGTCTGCAAATCCCCTGCTTAGCTTCCAGTCCACTGCTTTGCTCCCACCTAGGCATCCTGTTCACAGATTTCTAGTCTACAAGCATCCCCCGGTGACTACACATCACTTTGACAATAGTCATTTGTGACAGAGCGATAAATCTCATTCCTTCTCTCCAAATACACATGTTCACATGGCAACAGTCACCCCCAGGAAAGATTTCACAGCCATTAAGTGTGTCAAGGACAAAAGATTCTCCAGTTAATGGAGCTGGCTTCACACACAGTAAATCAGTTAAGATACAGGGATAGAGGAAAAGCATGAAGTGAGGAGTCACTCTTCCACTTAAGAGTGATACTCTCATCTCTCAGCTGTGGACTATATAAATTTTGCTAAATATCTGAATTGGAGGCCTTATTTACTTGTGTGTTCCCACAACTACTTTGTTGGCATGCCCACCATTATGCTTTTCAAGCCCATAATCTCAGAGGCTGATCTGACAATGCAGTTAAACCAAGAAACAGCTGCAGAAGAGGATGCTGTTCTTTCTGCTTTCACCATTCCTCTCAGAGTTGACACTACAGTAAGACAGAGCAGAGTTATCCAGCTGATACTCACCCCACAAAGTAATTTTCCATCACCTTTTGTCCTTGAACTGGCTCACTGAAGGGTGAGATACCCTCAAAATGAGATGATCAGATATGAAAAAAGAGGGAGTAGGGAAGTCTTTTTCACAAGCTGCAAGACTGGTATCACTACAGCACCAAAGCAATGCCTTGACACCAAGACACATGCTTGAATATCAGAAGTTATACACACTTTGAATTCAGACACTCCAGAAAAGGCTAGAGCTTTAATACATCACTGAAGTTTCCTTTCTGGTCTTCATTAAGCCTTGCTGCTGGAGAAGTGTTTGTGTAATTCCTGTTTCTCACACACACCTTGAAGACTTATTTCCTACTCCTCCCACTCTTTATTTTTTTATGCTAACAATAAGCTTATAGAGAAGGGTACTGTTTCTTACCCCAAGACACCTTCAGTTCTAAAAAATTATACATTAAAGATTTCTTCTAGAAAGGAATGAGAAAAATAGTTCAGCCATCCCTGCTGAGTTTACCCTTATCCCCAGTCCAAGAGCAGTTACCATATCTTATAAATTGAGATACAAATACAACTAATTCCAATTAAAAAGACCTCCTTTTTCTCTTCAAAAATTATAGCTAAGGGCAGCTTCTGGAAAGTGAAGAGAAGGATAATTTTCCTTGCTTATCTTGCACAAAATATAGAACAGCTCCTGTTAGTTGTTTTGAATTATGCCCTTAAGGTTTGGCTTCAAAACAGAGGAAACCAGACTGTCACGGATTTAGACTGTTGTGCTCTTAGAGCTGCGTATCTAAATTTTAGGTATCTGAAAAATCCTTTGTGGTCAACTTTGTCTCCAGCCAGTAGACAGCACTAGTATCAAAACAGAAATTACTTGCAGACTCCACTTGATTTTGGGGAGAGGCATACACACATTACCAAAGATAGATAAGTCAGGAATTAGTGAACCAGTGAGATTTTTAACAGCAGCTGGACTAGCTGCAGCAGGATCTAGTTTCATCACGCATGTCACTTAGCCTTTGCACTAGAGAAGCATCCCAGCCAACTAGCACAAAAGCGTGAATGAAGTCATCCTAACACAGGGGCACACCTAACCTCCAAGTGTGATCATATATCAGCCAATGGACTGTGCTCATTACTCAAGCAGATGCCCATTAACAGTTTTACTGGTGTAGGTGAACTCAAAATAGCAATTGCTGCTTCTCGTTGCAACAGGAGCAGCAACATCTGACCACAAAACTCTCTAGCTGTTCTAAAGTGAAAGCCATATTCAGTTAGATGGGACACCAGAGACTCGAGATACTATTTTAATTTGCTGTGAAGTGGCACAACACACTGTGCCACTGGCTGATTCACTCTGGTGACTAGCAAAGGCTAACCACTGCTTAAGTAGTCAAAAGTGTTTCCCTCTGCATCCAAAAAGAGAATATTTCTAGAATACTCTAAATATTCTAGAAAACAAAGGTTGGTTGACATATTTAGCTTGTTTAGAAAGGTGGTCTTTTAAGAAATAGCTCTTGCTAAAGAAGGAATAGAGCATCCACCATCCTGCTGCCTGGAAGCCAACTCAGCAGCTGTACCACATCTATCATGTAGCTCAAAAGCTTTTCAAAGCAGTAACCAGCACATCTGCATGTTGCATTGCAACAGTAACCCTACCTTCTTCACTGATGCTAATGTGCATTACAGACTGGCTAGAGACACACCACTTTAACTGTGTGCCATTAGACAATCTTTACATAAAAGCACATACTGAGTGCATGGTGTAATTTCACTCCTGAATAGCAAAACGTATCAAGAAGCTCCATTTTCAAACCCAAGCATCCTCAGCACCTTCATCTAACACAACTGCTCCAGGACCCCATACAAATCTGGCCATGACAAAGAACACATTGCTTCTTTCGAAGCAGCACAAAAATTTAGGATGAAGAAAGAAATACTACATTCTTCACAGATTATGGAGTTTTGTTACAAATTCCACACAATATCTGCAGAGAAAGTCAATTAAACACAAAGTCACCTCTTGCACTGACTGCTTACTAGCAGCACAAATACCTGGAATGAGTCGTGGTAGGAACAGAAGGAAAAGAACAGGACTGGACACAGTAGTTCCACTTCTCCAAGAGAAGTATGCTTACTGCACAAGTAGAAGCTTGGGTCTTTACTGATTTTACCACTACAAGCAAGAGGGAACAAATGATGTGCAGCCCAATCTGTCTAAATGCCATTTGGAAGATCCTCCTGAGAACCTCCATATTTATGTGTGTCTTCCTGACTGCTCCAGCCTCATACCCACCCCTCCTACTACACTAGAACTGATAAACCACAGCTGCCCTAATTGCTCAGTGGGTTCCTGTATTCTTGCTGACAAAGAAACCCTGCCACAGACTGAGAGACATTTCGTTAAGTGTTCAAACACCACACTGATAAGAGCAGCATTATGCTTAGACAGAAATATGACTCGGTAGTAAAGTCCTTACTAGGCTTAATCCTAAACCTGGGACAAAGTTCCAGGACAAGATAAGTGAAGTTCTGCAGATCCCACACATACATGTATGACTCAGTTATGGGGACCAAGGGAGCGAAATACTGTTCATTAGCATAACAGAGAAGGGCCCTACGAATAGAAACAGCCTACTCCATACTGTACACTCAGCCGTTGCCTTTGTGCTTGGAAAAAGGTTTTCTTCTCTGTAATTCATTAACCTACAAGCTTATCAAGGTGGGAGTGAAGAACTTACTTCCAGCATGGAAACCAGCAGTCAAACTGAGCAGAAATACTTACGTCACTCTTCCTGAACTTTGCTTTTAAGCTCTTCATGCTGATCACATTCAACCTTCCAAACCTTTGAGGAGCTTTTTATCCTTCTTCAATATCTAAACAAAAAAGAAAGAAAAATAAGATTCCAACTCGATACCATTCAGTTCACAGGCAGCCAAGTCTGAATTGAATTTGCATACCTATATCACTCTTTGAGGATTTAGCCCTCAAGCTCTAAAAAAGATTAACAGCCAGCTAAGGGAAACTTTCTGTTTCTCCAGACTAAAAAGCAAGCCTAAGTCTGACCACTGAAGAACAGAACTAACCTCTACCAAATGCTCAAGTATGTATCATATTATACTAGCTACATCTCTACATAATTAGATCACCAGCATGTCCATACATGAGCAGATTTCTCTGCCCACTGCCTTTTTTAACCTTACCATCACGGCAGCCATTTGGTAAAGTGGCAAAAGTACAAATAAGCAGGTAAAGTCATTCATTAAAACTTCACTACTCTATATCCATGGGTCTGCACTGGGGAGCATAAGCACCACCACTAATGTCTGCACAAGCCTAACCACTAACCAAACCCCAAATTATGCTTAAACCACACATGACATATACTGGGACAGCTCAACACAACGTAGAAGAGAGATTCTTCTGAGCAAGAGAGAGGTTATTGCTGGAAGAATTGTTTTAGATTCTTCCCCATAAGAAACTGTGCATATATTCTTAGAGTCATAGCTGCTCATAACTTGGCAGTGCACTATCACAGTCATGTTCCCCCTTCCTCCCTTTCATGCAAAGGAAAGCAGCAGTTGAACAAACATATAAAACCAATGCAACAGACAAGCTGCAAACTCTCACAGACAAACAGGGTGCCAGTGTCTAGGGCAAAGTTTCCTACAGAAAGCTTCAATTATACCACATGTTGCCAATCCAGGACAAACATACCAGCAAATAGCATGTTAAAGTAGCATGGCAATGCGCTTTTTCCTAGAGCACAGCAGAAAAACTTAATGAGGGAGCAACATCTGGATTGGCAAGTGCACCTATGTAAAAATGTTTCACATTTCTAGTTTTACAGTGTGCTTACTGAAAATAGTCACTTTCATCTCCAAGTTTTAGCTGCTATACAAATTCTTTCTGAAGGAACAGTTTAAAGTAAAGGATGTTCAGCTGTATAAACTTCCTCCCACCACCCTAGAAGAAAAGGTTTTACAAGTCTAGTCAGATAAATAAATAACTGAAATGAGGACTGGAGCATAAATTCAAATAGGTCATACAGGGTCACTATAGCTCACATCACTCTTCAGAAACAGTGGATTACAGTTTGATAAACAAAGTGAAATTCAATTGTTTCATAAAAGTACATCTCATTATTATGAGGCAAGCTGCTATACTATAAGTTTTAAAAATCCAGCTACACAGTGTGCTCTTACCAGAACATACATGAATGCGTCCATAAATACAACACTTAGTACCAGACAGGAATAGCAATTAGTACTAAGTAAACACGCCATTTAGTTCAATCCCATATTTATCTGAGAGCTATTTAAGACAAACTCAAGTACATTTCTTAAAAAAACAACCACAAGCAAACAAAAAACCCATACACTTTA
Source organism: Xenops minutus (assembly GCA_035221455.1). Classification (NCBI taxonomy): domain Eukaryota; kingdom Metazoa; phylum Chordata; class Aves; order Passeriformes; family Furnariidae; genus Xenops; species Xenops minutus. Next base: position 61,642,281 of record JAWWEE010000085.1, read on the forward strand.
TACACATAAACACACTTCCCACAGGCCACACCCCTCTAATAGGTAACAATAGGTAATGTAGATGGGGTAATGCTGTAAGTTGTTAAATATTATTAAATCTAATTAAACTACTCTAAGTCTAATTAAGCAGTCATTTTGAAGCCATGTCAGATTTCTGACTGATTCCAGGTATATGAACAAGGGGGTTAATTCAAAGTCCTTGCATTTAATCACAGGGAGAACAGGTTTGTGGCATTTTGCTTAATTCTTTAGCATGCAAAGGGAAAAAAAAGTAAAATAGATTTTGTAGCTTTTCACTCCCTGACTTGTGACAATTTCTTAGCTTTTTCCTGGGCTGACTGGAATATTTGTAAAATAGTAAAAAAATAAATTAAAAAAATGGAAAAAATCAAAAAGAAGGAATTTTTTCATGTTATTCTGAGAGAAGCGTACTGCTTTATTTCTATTACACCTACTCAAACTTTGGAGAACGTGTTTAAATTGCACAACAGCTGTCACAACCTGCACTGGAAAAGAGCCTGAACTTCAGCAAGAGACCAATAATCTCCTAAATCATCCTCTAATAACACTAAGGATGATGAGAACTGCAAAGACCAGAAATGCCACGGTACAGACAAGACAAATACCATTACTTATCTGGCTTTCTTTACATACCATAGCAAAAAAAAAAAAAAGAGAGAAAGAGAGAGAGAGGGAGAGAGAGAGGGAGAATGGAGTACAAAACCCCAAGCTGCTTTTAAAACTTTTGCAAAAAGACACAGAATTTAAAGGAACTTTAGAGATGTGAAATATTATACAATTTCCCACAAAAATCCCCAACTTAACAAGACATTTTATTTTAAAACTCAAATATATTTGACTAAAAAAAGTAAACTGCTTAATTAGACAAGCTAAAAAAAATATAAAGAAATCCTGTGCATGGGCAATTGAAAACAAGAAATCTTTCCTCACATACCAATTGTCAAATAATTGTCTTCTATAGACTGCCTTTCCCCTTCCCACCCTCTTAGCATTTTTGGCTCCTACAGATGAAAGATTTGTTATAGTTCCCAAGGAAGACAAAGTCCTCAACTACAAGGCTATGGGAGAGATGACAACTCCTTGTAGGTATACACACAGAACAGCTGCAAAGCAGGACTCTCTTCTCTGAGGAACCTGTAGGAGAGCCTAATTAAAAAGTTTTGCAAGCATTCCTAACATGCTACTTTTCCCCCTGTTTGAGGAAGGAAGAAGTGCTTCTATTCAAACGACAACTTATTTTTCCTGCAGGATACTTCACCTCTTGAATAAGTGCATTTTATACATCAAATTTGAAACTCAAATCCTCAGCTTAACTAGGAAAGCATGCACAAGAACACAAAACCAGCATTCCCAAGCTGAGTGTGTGTCACATCTGTGGTTTTTGCCACCTGAAGTAGTTAAACACAAATATTAAGGTTACAGTTTATGCATCATAATGCCCATAATCCTTCAAATATAGAGAAAGAAATGCAAGGAGAGTGCTGTCTTTTCTTGGCACTGTTTAAAGGAGGAAGACACCTCTCACAGGGCATAATTATTGGAATTGATGCAAAAAAGAGGTCAGCATCCTGATTCGGCAGAGCTTTATGACAACTGTTCATTTGCCAGAGGGGGGATAAAAGGAAGAGACATTAATACTCTTGATAGGAAGTGGATACTAGAAATTCACTAGGGAGCATGAAGACACTTCAAAACAGTATTCCTGCAATGAATCACAGACATTAACAAGAAGCATTCCCTACTAACAGTGGCATCTCTCTGGTTTCAGAACAAATGCAGTAGTAAATACTGACCACTGTCATTTTATAGCTGCAGCAAGTTAGCAGCAGATGAGTGCTTAACTCCAGGGATACTGAACAGCTAATGCCAATCATGTGCTTTTAACCATTAGCTCCAAAATTAAATAACTAGTCTTCTACCCCGTTTTCTTTTAGTTTAGTGCTAAGAAATGGCCTTGAGGAATACAAGCCACAAAAAACATCCTTAGGTTGGTGGTAAACCCTTCTAGTTAAAACAAGAGACATTGAAGTGGTGGTAATCTTTGGCCTCAATAATTTCCCTGCAACTGTGTTTTAATACACAATACAATCTTTAGGTTTAAACATAGGAAACAGATTAGGATAATCTTCTCCACTGATTTACAGTGAGATTTGTGCAAACCACAGTAAACAATACTGACATTTTTTCCCTTTCATTAAATGCCATTAAAATCAGAGCAAGGCCTTTCAAAGAATGTTACAATTAACTCTTTGAACAAAGATCCAGTGATGAAACAGTGAAAAGCCTTAGTTTCACTACGCAAAACTACAAGTTTACAGTAAAACTGTGTATTAATCACACTAATGAGAGTCACCATTTACTAATTGATAAGGGTTTAATTCAATTAATTTAGGTGTCAAAAATCTCACATCTCTTTCAAAACACGCTGAGAACCCTCCATCTCACACCAAGCAATTCTGCAGCAAAGCACAACTCGTGTCGTCAACTAATCTCCCCTTCCCCTCCCAAAAATACTCCAAAAAACTTTTTTAACCATGAAAGGTTACAGAAAATATTTACAGACTCCATGCAAGATCTGGCAACACATATGGGGGAAGAGGGGAAATGAGAAAAGGGTCTGGAGCATGGAAGAGTACTATTGACATTAGGCAATTAAAACCCCTTTGTGCAAATACACTTACTCTCACAGGGGAAAATAAGGGGCTCCAGAAGCGTCTTTCCCCAAAGCACACCACCATCACCTATTCTCTGGATGATCACTTTCTAAATCACAAGCCTAGCAGGAGTGCAGAGCAGCCAGAGGCATCAGTATTAATGAACCCCTTCTCCTGCTTGCCTTCAGCACCTAACTTGGCAAATGCTTCCCGTGCCTCAGCTCCCCTGACCTACTGCTCAATACCAAGAGAGTTCTCCAACCCAAGCTTCTCCTCAGCACTGCCAAAGTCTCTCTCCTGCCTGGAGGCATTATTAGCCACTGCCCAGCCTCTTCGGCTACTCCCACACAAAGGCAGCAAGCCCACTCTGCCCTAAAAAAAAAACCCACTCAAAACTTCACCTCTGACTACCTTCCTATTTCCATCCAGCTGAGCATATTCTTCCATTTCTCAGTCCAAATCAGAGAAGCATGTACGATGTGACCGAAAGCAACAGGAACATTTCCCCACTCTTTATCAGCACAGCTCGGTTTTTCCATCTTGAGCAACCCACCCTATCATAGGAAAAGTCAAATAGAACAGAATTTTTTAAACTCAGTGTCACCTATAAAGACAAATAATTCTTGGCTTGGTTAATCTACTATTACTTACTAATGAAAACACACTGAAAAATGCACTGAGAAGCCCAAGCACTACACAAGAGTAGGAGTGATTTATACACAGTTAATCCCACTCTAAACAGAATCAGACATCAGAGATAGCAAACGCCTTGGGTAACTTAGTACAATCCCTCTATCTGCTCACAAATCACTGGCAAGGATGTGCTGAACTGTACAAATTTAAGCATTTGAGCCCAGAAGTTAGAGCTCCATAGATATTGCAACACTAACAAATCTGCAGTTATTGCTCCTCCCTCCAGAATGCTTTGCATCAACTCTCTACCCTTACACTTCCTTTTGATATTCAGAATTTGCAAACATTAGATTTCATTTTAATGGATTCAGCTGAAGCAGTACCAGCCCCTGTGGATGTCATCCAGCCAACACAAACCCAGGCACAGGCAAGACTGTTGATGTGGGGCTATGTGCAGTTTGTTAAACAGTGTGTTCAAATGCAGTTCCAGACAGATAGGAGAAAGCTTCCACCAACCAGGCCTTACATACAGTGAATTGCAGGGGAAGGTTTGAGAGAAATCAAAATGTAACATTGCCTTGATTTGTTTCCTTGGCCTATTAGACAAGACTCTGGGCAAAATTCTAGCTCAAACAAAGTTCAGGCAAATTTGTCACTCACTCATTACATACAGTTTTGCTCTGTTCTCACTCCAGTTCTTTTGGCTGGAAATGTCTTTCAACACACACCCAGTTCAATGAAGAGCACAGCAAAAGAGACTAGTCTTGTTGCATGAACTGGGACATACTGCTGTCTTTCTCTGCTTTCAATTTTCCTGCCTCTAAAACAAAAAGGATCTCTCTTGCATGCCCCTCAGTTTTGAGATGCCTCCTTTAGTTTGCTCATACACAAGATATGTTGCAGTTCCTGAAGACTTTTTCACATTCAACGCTTAGTTCAACAGGACAAGATTGGAAATGAGGCACCCAGCTACAACTGGAAACACAGAAAAATGCCACAGAGTGCCACTTGTGAAATGTCAGTTCTTCAATGAGAAAGAAGAACTTTCACATGGGTAACAGCACCTACTTCTTGCTTATACTTACTCCTTTCCTAATATTTTATTATCAACCATTCAACTTGATGTTCTTCAGAGCTGGCAAACACTACAAACTGTGCCGTTGCAGTGTTAAATCCATGAAAAGACATATCCATGACTTTACAGATTAATATTCTGAAACAGCCTAAGGCAAATCAGTCATCTGTTAGAGAGAGAAAGACAGGAACATCAATGCAATTCACTTAAGACACTTGACAAGCCCCACTCCCATAAGTGCCTTGGACAGTATTCTAATGAAAACTCCTGTGGTCTAGAAATACCTTCAGGGACTGTGCTGGTAACACAGCTCCTCTATTCAGCTATCAAGTTCTTGGGCAGGGAAAATATTTTAGCTGACGAAAATGGAGTATCTTTTTTGTAACACTACTTAAAAATGGAGAGCTGCACATGCTTCCATACAAACACTTCAATAAAAAGCACTAGAAATTCAGCTATTTACTCTGGAAGAGTATCAATGTTATAAAGTACCAGGACATCAGCAAGATCAACACCTACATCTTGGTAGATGTTATCTGTGCTGCCATTCAACGAGATCTGGCCAGGCTAGAGAGTGGGGCAGAGAGGAACCTCATTAAGTTCAACAAAGGCAAGTGTAGGGTCCTGTAGTTCATGAGGAATAACCTCATGGACCAGTACAAGTCAGGGGCTAGCCTGCTGAAAAGCAATTCAGCTGAGAAGGACATGGGAGTCCTGGCAGACAAGTTATTGATGAGCCAGCAGTGTGTCCTTGTGGCAAGAAGTCCAGTGGTATCCTGGGGTACATTAGGAACAGTGTGGTCAGCACACTGAGGGAGGTTATCCTCCTCCTCTGCTCAGGTCATAGCTGAAGTGCTGTGTTCAGTTCTGGACTCCCTAGTTCACAAAAGACAAGGAACTACTGGAGAGGGTCCAGAGCAGGACTAGAGATGATGAGGGGACTAGAGCATCTCTCTTATTAGAGGAGGCTGAGACAGTTCAGCTTGTTTAGCCTGGAGAAGAGACAACATATCAATGGTTACAAATAGCTTAAGGATGGGTGTCAAAGAAGATGAGGCCAGACTCTCTTCAGAGGTTTCCAGTGACAGGACAAGGGGCAACAGGCTCATAATGAAACACAGGAAGTTCCATCTGAATATGGGGAAGACCTTCTTTACTTTGACAGTGACAGAGCACTGTCTGCCCAAAGAGGCTGTGAAATCTCCTCTTCTGGAGATATTCAAAATCTGCTTGGTCACAATCCTGTGCAACCTGCTCTAGGCACACCTGCTTTATCAGGGGGGGTGGACTAGGCGATCTCCAGAGGTCCCTTCCAACCCCCATTATTCTGTGATTCTGTGATGTTAGTGATAATCAAGTTATTTTTACCACTTCTTATTCAGGTTCTGGAAAATTATACTCACTAACAGCAGCACTAGGTGCTTTACAAATACTGGAGAAGATGTAGTGTTTAAGATACTTCTCCCAGCCTTCACAGACTTCTGAATCTTCAGATCTCCCTTTGAGTTATCATGCTGGTGTCTCAGGCAAGTTGTTGTAAACAAGGGCCTCAGGAAGCACTCCAGGGTCAAAACTGCACAGAGATATTTCAGGGTATTCCAAAGTGCCTTTGGGAAGTCAAACATCTGCAATAAGCAACTGTAGTTCCCTGCCCCTCAGCAATTATGAGTAAAGAAATGGAACACCATCAACTACTGAAGTTACAGAGTCACTGGCAGACCACAATACAAATTCTTTTTTCTGTTGTAAAGACTGAACAAATTTGGCTCCCTCTCCAGTTTACCCATTCCCCCTACAGATTCAGGTAAGGGTGAAAAAAAAAAGCAGAAAAAAAAAGACACATCTTGTTGTACAGTATTTTGAGTACTTCCAGGCACAAAACCAAAAGAAGACTATGACAGATTTTAGAAAATATATGTAAGTTATTACAGCATTTATCTAAAATGCAAGATCTGCCTGCAGAAGAAGGACTTGAGTCAAGACCTAAAACTTCCCAGGCAAACACACTAACCACAAGGCTCTTGTTGTTCAGAGGTGACCATCTCAAGTTCAGCACACTGACTATCACCATCACTTCCAGGCATCACTGGCCATCCTGTTCTGGATCTCAACAAAAGGGAAGGATGTTTTCTTTCACTGCTGTGTCCTTCCACTCCAGCAGTCCTTGTCAAGTACCTGGGTAGCTCGTTCTAAGTGCCAGGGGGGAGCTTCACTTGCTCCCACAATTCACCAGACCTGCATATGTCTCTGGCAGTTTGACAATGACAAACTCTGCTCTAACATGTTACTTGAACTACACCTACTTGCACTAATTCCTCTGTACCCTAAAAGTGCAAGATTAGATGACTCTCAAAATATCAGGAGCAGCCAGGATGGACAACTCTGAAAACAAGGCCCAAGCTACCTCAAATGCAGAGCTTTCATCCCCATACATTCACAGACACTTAAGACAACAACTCCAAAAAATTTTGGCAAGTGAACAGGCTTCTCAGACATGCAAGAAGTATATACAAAGCAGGAGAGACAGCTGTTCAAACCTATAATCCCAGAAAATGGTAAGGATTGCTATGCTTCCACCTCAGAATTTTCAGTAGTCTACTACCTCTGCCTTAAGCAAGGCACCAAAGCTTTGAATTTATTTGTTCTAGTCTTCCTTGTTTTTTTTTCTCTGTAATTATTTCAAGCATTATCCCTGTGCAAAAAGAACTAGCCCACAACCAGTTCCCAAAAGGAATGTGATTAGGATATTGTTGCAGTAGGATTTAGAAATTACCAACATCTTACACAAGAACTAGCTTTCTTGTTTCTCCAATCACAGCTTCTCCCTCAAAAAAGACACAAGCAGAGAAGGGGAGAAGAAAAAGTGAGCACACCAAAAAGAAAGAAAAGAAAAAAAAAAAGAATTTAAAAAAAAAGGGGATGAGGGAAGTGAGTGAACCCTCTTGTGAAATGCTTACATCGCTTCATGAGGAGAACAGCCTCCCGCCTGATTTTTTCTCCACTTGGTGTTATTCATCTATCTCTTGGTTCAGGGAAGCAGAGGGGAGGAGGTAGCATTTTACTGCTTTGCTAGCAGATGCATTCTTGGAAGAAGGAAGAGAATAGCAGAGGGCCAATATTTTTAGAGACTGGAAGGATGGATGTCTGCTACTGCACAGTGACTTATTGGCACTGAGTTTGGCTTCCACTCAAGAGAATCCTGAGCTCGTATCAAGCCTCGTTCTACTCAAATGTTCTTTTACTCTGGTTCATATGGCTGTTATGCGATTCTTCTATTACTAAATAAAGTCTCATTGACAGCTTTGCATTAGTGTCCCAAGACAAGAGCCAAGCAGGTCACTGACAGGTATCTACTAAATTCAGTTACTCCTACTTAATCCCAGACACCACAAGAGCTTTCTAAAATGATGTATGTGTAGGTTTTGGCATTTGATTTTTTTTTTTAATTTTTTTTTTTCAATAATGCACAGTAATGTACAACACACTGGGGTAAAAGAGAAAGGAAAAAAAGGAAAGAAGAGACTACAAGTAGCACGAGAGTGGAAGCGTTTTATATCAGTTCTGCAATAAGCAGGTTCATATTCACTATAGAAACAAATGGGAGAATTTGTTAGAGATCCTGAAACGCTGTTAAGGCAGGATTTAACCACTCTTTTCACATGCCTAAAGTTAAGAATGTCACAAGTGGCAACAGCAGAGTGCAGAAGGCTTGTGCTGCCAAACGCTGTGCAAGAGAAAAACCTTTTGCATGCCCTGTGGGAAGTTAAAAGCACAGGTTCCCGGCTAAACTCGATACGATTCCTAAAGTAGAGCACTCCATTTATTTATTTACTTATTTTTAGCAGCTACAGGATCTCTTAAAAACTCTGGATCTCCTACGCCCGCGCTGCCGGGGGAAGGCGCATCCCTCCGTGTGCCCGCGGGGTACCAGGGATCGGGGGGAGCCCAGACCCGGGGGACCCTGCCCCGGGATGCCCAGGAATCCCACGGGAGAGGATCCCACCCATCCCGCCGCACCGCGCTGACCCGGGACAGGATCCCATCCATCCCGCCGGACCGGGCTGACCCGGGACAGGATCCCATCCATCCCGCCGGACCGGGCTGACCCGGGACAGGATCCCACCCATCCCGCCGGACCGCGCTGACCCGGGACAGGATCCCATCCATC
>JAWWEE010000085.1:61651171-61702221 GCA_035221455.1 Xenops minutus
CGGCAGGGAGCCCCTATGGCCGGGATGTGCCGGCGGGAGCAGGTGGGCGCCGCACACAAAGCCCCATTCACAGCGCCCGCCGCGGTCGCCCAGCGGCACCGACCCTCCTCCTCCTCCTCCTCCTCGCTCTCCTGCCCCTCCTCGCTCTCCTGCCCCTCCTCGCTCTCCTGCCCCTCCTCGCTCTCCTGCCCCCCCTCGCTGCCCCTGCCCCGCAGCCCCGCCGCGCTCTCACCTCCCGTCCCGCTCCCCGCGTTATCCCGCAGCCGGCCGTGCGGGCGCTGCGCAGGGCGGAGCGGCGGCGCCCCGGGACATCGGGGGCGGGATGGGGCGGGATGGGGCGGGATGGGGAGGGAGGGGAAGGGAGGGAGGGGAGGGACATCGCCGGCCACACGTGACCGCGGGGGATGCGGCCCCCCGTGGGGACAGGGGGGAGGGAGGGGCGGGAAGGGGGCTGGGATGGGGCGGGAAGGGGGCTGGGATGGGGTGGGAGCGGGGGGGATGCGGTGGGAGCGGGGGGGATGCGGTGGGATGGGATGGGATGGGATCAGCTTACCCCCGACCCCCTCCCGCAGGAGGGGCTGCTGAGGGGAAAGGATGGGCAGGGGGTGATGGTGGGGAGCGCTCCGAGGAGACCACCCTGCCGGCTTTGCGTGTGTGTGTGTGTGTGTGTGTGGAATCACAGAATATCCCGAGCTGGAAAGGACCCGCAGGGATCATCGAAGGCAGGCTCCCGGCCCTGCTTACAACAACCCCCAAAATCCCACCATGTGCCTGAGAGCATTGTCCAAGCGCTGCTTGAAACCTGTCAGGTTTGGTGCTGTGGCCACTTCCCTGGGGAGGCTGTTCCAGTGCCCGACCACCCTCTGGGTGAAGACCTTTGTCTTGATATCCAACCTGAACCTCCCTGACACACTTTGGGCCATTCCCTCAGATTCAGTCACTGGACACCACAGAGCAGAGAGCAGTGCCTGCCCCTCTTCTTCTCCTTGTGAGGAATAGACCACATCGACCTCATCGACCACAATGAGCTTTCCCCTCATCTTCTCCACGCTGAAGGTGGGTGCCCAGTTGCTGCCACCTCTGGATGCCTTCAGGTCTCACCAGGAGAAAGCTGAGGGTGGGAGGCAAAAAATGCGTCAAGTTCTTCAAGAAGCACAAGTGCCTCAGCACAAGAAGGAAGTCCTGGTCTTTGGTTCTCTCCAAAGCTTCCTTGTGTGTCAAATTCCCCTTTCTCAGACGTCTAGGTAGGAAAGATTGCATCAGAAGAAAGAGAAGTGGGGTACTTCTTGCTTGGTATCCAAATCCGTGACTGGTGTAGTGTTTGGTTACATAGGAGCTTGGAGGTCAGAGAATCACAGAGGCACTTTATAGCTGTACTAATGTTCTGATTCAATGAATGTGCCCCAGAAGTCTCTTTTCTGTCTCAGCCAAACCCTTCTTCTTAAAGTCCAACCTCTAGCATGGCCTTTCTTGAGTCTTCTGGCAAACTGATGGAAAACCACCTTGATATCTCACCAAAAAGATCATCTATTGGGCACTTTGTCAATGAATCAACCTGTTAGGTGGGTTGGTGATAGCCTCTGCCTGTCGTCTCACCACAAGAGTCCTACAAGAGCTGCTTCCCATCCTGTCCTGCCCATACTGGTCCCACTCACCACAGCTGGGTTCGCTGTCTGAGGAGTTCTCTAACCTCTCTGATCGCTCTTATCTTTTCTGTTCTCAACAGTATCCACACCTTCTAAAGTGGCAAACAGTACGGGGAGGAAATGAGCACTTCAAAACTTCAGGTCATTATTGTAATAGTGGCAAGTATTGTTATTAAACAAATACACTCGATTATCACCAGAAGCACTTTCCTCTGCTAATCTGCAGTCCTTACCTTGCTCAATTTGTTCTGCATGTGTTTTACCTCTGAGAACAGCCGTCATTGTACCAGCCCTGTTGCCTCTCTTTTTTTGATAAAAAAGACACACACAAAAATGTTAATCTAATATAGTTAATGATGAGAATTTAACTTGCCCAAAGTAGACAGAAACAGGAAAATTAAACTTCCCTGCAATGGTAGCTCATCAGCTACAAAGCATGTTACATTTATTGTTGAATTATTTTTAATTCCTGTTATTTTAAAAAGCCAAATACATGTGCACGGTATAGTTAGAAAGTCCCCTGCCTGCTTGTACCCACAGCAGCAAAATTCTCTGTAATCATGTGAACTAACATGAAAATGTTAGTTCATCACTATGTCTTGCATTTGGATAGTTTGACCAAGTAGGATTTTTATTCCCATTCTCAATGCCAGCATATAATAAAGACAGAGTTTGAATATGTTTGCATGGGATGCTCATATATAAAATAGCATATGAATAATAGATAGTACCTTCTGTCTACAGTATTATAAAATGTTCAGTTCCTCAGAACTGGGAAATACCATATTTACTGGTTCCCAGAAAAGTATTGTTCATCTTGAAAACCGTGGACTGGGATAAAGCCTTTGGGCTTTGTTGTGACAGCAAGCTTAAATGCATGAAACTAAACTGATTGGTCTGATAGAACCTGACTGCCCTCTAGGTTAGTCTCCTTGCATGGAAGACTGTTCCTTAATCTCTCCTTTTCTGAGCCCTCTTTTGGGTCCCCCATCAACGACCAGACAGTGCTTCTCATTCAAAACACTCCGAGGTAATTTTGTGACTGAAGCCTCTGCAGGCAGAGGACAAGGCTGGGAGCCGGATGAGCTCAGCTCTATTCCAAACTTTGCCCTCAGTGTGCTGTAGGATTCTGCCATGGTCACGTTTTTCCACCTGTGCTTCTACTATGGGGTGAACACAACTCTTTGAGTGTTTCACGGAATGCTCAGCATGAGCTAACAAAAATGATGAGTAGAATGGAGAGAATGTAGTCTGCAAGAGGCAGAAGGTAAAGGACATTCTACACAAGCAGCTCCTCTCAAAATCTAAGTATTAGGACACCGGCTGTGTGACACCCTTTCTGCACCCCTGTTCCTTTGTACAGCAGGCATGAGGCAAGAATGGGAGAGGAAGGCAATATCCTCCTCTGCTCAGCCTCCTGGAAAACATGAGGGACTGCAGTCAGTTTGGATTTGGGAGTTGGCTGCCCATGGTCAGGATGTAATAAAACCACCCATACATTCCTAGCCATTACTCCAGAAGGGAGAGGCCTGGAAGTCGCTCAGAGATGTCTTTAATCACATCTTATCACTGTCTTGATAGCATCTGCTAATTAGCTTACTTATCCTTGTTAATTTTTTTTAATTCTGCTTCAGGCTAGTTGTTAAACTTTTTTATGCTGCCTCTGGCTACTGTCTTTGGCAGAACACAAAGCATTGGTCACATCTCAACCTAGAAATTATTTGCAAAAGAAATCACATTCCCAAACTGGCTGATCACTTCCTTCAAGCAGCTTAAACCTGTTCTATCAGCTATAAGTGCTGCATTTTTACTTCCCTTGTTGAACTTGTTCTGGTCTCATTATTTTCAACCGGAATATAATTTGTTTTACTAATACTGGCTGTTGTTTTTTGCTGAAGTACAATTTAGAGAAAGTTTGGGCTTAGATTTTGAGACATAGTTTTGTTCCCAGACTGTTCTTTGCTTACAGTAAAATATTTTTTTCATCCTTTTTAACAGATGTCCCCTTTAACTGCAGGAATCTCTGTGGCAACAAGCAAGAGAATTAAAAAATGTCATTTTTATCTGCTCCCACCAGAGCACTTTCTTTTTTTAATAACTTGTTAGCACAGAAAGGAGGTGCTTGATGCCTCTTCACAGCATGTTATGTTTCAGAAAACTTGGCTGGGATTTTTTTGCCTTTACTGTTTCTGTGCTCTGTGTATGGCAACAGCAATGGGTCTGATGGGGTCAACACAGGAAAACACTAAAAATTGAAGAAAGAACTGGAGCGGCTCAGAGTGGGCTCTTGACTGAGAGAGAATCTTCAGAGAGAGGAAATCCTACCTAGGGACTTCTTTTACTTTGAACTTAACTTTCAAAGGATTAAGGAAAAATACAGTAATATTTGCAGGGACTTATATAAATTATTTCAACTTTCAAGTTGAGTGTTTTGTCTGCCTCCACCAACTTTCCTTCTACCTCATGATTTTTACATCTGCACTCTGCTTTTCCCACCTTTCTGCATGGAGTGCCAGTTTAAAATTTGATCTCTTTGCAGTCCCAGGTGACATTTCTACGAAACCTCCAGAGAAGTTCAAGTTTTTTTGCCTTTGAGATTCTTCCTTCACCTCAGGGCCCTGCTCTGCCACTGCCACAAATGACACCATGAGGCTGGGCTGCCCTGCAAATCTGAATGTCACTATTGCTAAGTCCTTCAGTGTTTTTGCAGCAGAGACCAGCTGAACGCTGGGGAACTGGCCTTAAACACAGCCTTGCCTGGCTGGGACTGAAGAGATGTTTCAGTCAGGAAAGGGAACAATCCTTCAGAAATGTATCTTACTGTTCCCTTCCTGTGAGAGAAAGGACATTATCCGCCTCTGGATATTGTTTTCTTTTCAGTTTGTAGCTGCTGGAATATACAAAAGGAATTAATGCAATCCTTCTTAAGTACAAAGAGTAAAAATTATCTTATTTTTTCCTTTCTTTTTCTCACATTATTATGGAAATCTGTACTTGCATGTCAATATCTTTGATATGAAAGTGCTTTTTGAAGGTTTAACTAGGAGTTTCTTGGCCTTTTCATTATCACCCAGTGTAAAATCAGTTTATCTTGTATATCTTCCCTGTAAGGAGAAACTCAGCTTAAAAGTGGGCTTGATGATCTAATGCAGCTTTCCCACAGAGCTTCAGAATTAACGTATTTTATTCTGAAATTATTTTAAAAGCACAAGTCCATGGAAACAAAAAAGAGGATTACACAATCCTTATACAAACAGATTGAGCTTGAAATGGCAGAGGAACTATATGAATAATTTAAAAAGGAAAAAGTGTTTCATTTCTTCTTACAGAAAAGCTCACTGAGCAGAAAGATAACTGTCCAAACAGGCAGCAAGACCTTGAGAGGTAAACAACAAAGTTTTATTAAAATCTTACTCCAGAATCAACAGGGTGTATTTCAGGTCACAATACCTTAAATAGTGTTTATGTGTGGTATCCTCTGCTTTGTCTTTTCTAGCAAGAGTGCTTCATTCTCACTTGCACAGGGTCATGGAAATTCTATTCATTTGGGCTTGCTCAAGTTTTCTCCATTCTTCTACAAGCAAGAGGAAGTTTTCCTCCCTGCTTGGCCCCACAAATACAGATGGGAACCTAGATGAGAAAATCCCCTGCTTCCCAGCCCCTGCACAATCTAGAGGCTTTCCTACAAGCTTGAGGGTTGAGATTTCTCAAAAGCCTGATGGGAACATCTGTGTGAAGCCACCAGACTGCTACAGACCAGGGAGAGCATACCTTGCAGGGAGCTGACTTCCACCCCTCCACAAATGTAAAGGGCTCTTTGAAGGCACACTACTGAAAGTCCTGAAAGGCCAGTTGCCCAAGAACAAGCAAGAAGAAGATTATACTAATCTGAGGATCACTGAAGAGCAAAATCCCTAGTATTTAACTATACTGGTGAGCACCTTGATTATGTTGTAATAGCACAAAAGTCAAAGCAGTTCCCACAGGAAGAGGCAGCTCCATGCCATGTACTCCACACAGGAGCATAAGGAGTTGCTTTGTCTTTAGTCTTGCTCTAAGGTTTCTATTCCATTCAGAATTTGTAAATCAATTTCCTCTTCCCATTCAGACCTGAGAAAACCACATTCCTGCATATTTTATATAACTATTTGCATTACAGAGAAACCAAGCACCTTGCAAATGGCATTTCAAACTTATTTTTTTTGTCTTTGATCCTTATAGGATTTCCTAATATACTTTGCATCCGCAAGCTGAAACTTCACGTCTGTCCCATGCTGTATTCCCATAACACAATTTCTGCTGCTGATTTTGTTGTGGAGATGCAAAATCCCATATGCATTCTATCTTTGTTGACACTGTTCCAGGTTTTGGAAAACAAGTCTCCTTACATCTCCAGAGGAACCACATCTCACTTTGTCAGTCATCTATTTTGTTTTTTCACATGCTTCCTCTGATGCAGAGAGTTTCAGACCATATTTTTTCTTCTATGAGTCTTCATTTATTTTGAGGCTCTAAGATCTTACTTTTGTATGTATAAATGAAAGCTTGTTTAAAAAGAAAAAGAGGAAAAAAAAATCCAAGGTTTCTTTTCACTGTATCAGGTTAATCGAACTTTGGGTCTGATTCATATTTGTATGCAAAGTCCCCTGCCTCTGCTGGGCTTGGTGTAAATGAGTGTCAGACATTCCTTTTTACTCCTTAGAGATGGTTACAGCATTTATCCTGGATCACAAGAAAAAATATCAAAGGGTTGGAAAGTGGGATGAGATCCAAGTTTAAAACTGCGATTTAGTGTGGAGACGTTGGAGATTTCTGCACTTTGCACAAGGACAGATATAAATCTTAGGTAATCCTGCTCCAGCAGAGAGGCTTTGCATAAGGACTTCTACAAATGAAGCACCTAATTACCACCAAATATGTAGCAAACAAAGGCGTGAGAGTAAATCTTTGATATGCTGTACCAGCTCTTAGAGATTTTACAAACCAAAACATCACAGAGGAATACAATTGTACTTAGAAGTTTATAAATACAGACTCAAGGGCAGAGTTTCATGAAGTGATGAGGTCTGGTGTTGGCATTATCAAAGTTAAAAAAAGCCAAAGCTACATTATCCAGGGTAAAAATTCACTCCACTCCTTAGAAATAATTCATACTTTCTTGAATTGATGTCTTCAAAGTGATTTCTTCTGTCTAGTAGAGTTTTTCTCACATGAAATATCACGTATCTGTACAATGCATTGCTGAAATGTCCTCTAAGCTCACAGTTTTACACTGTGCTCTTGCTCTTTTGCTTGAATATTCAGTCTCAGGCATTTCACTGCCTACCACCAAAATAGCTTCAGTCCATCTGTTTAGCAGGTTTCTCTGACTTGAGGGAAGAAATAATTTGCCTACTGTGGAATGACCCACAGGATCACACCATTATGTATGAGGGTCGTGTCTAAAGGTCAGTGGTCACCAGCAGGGTGATCCCCCTTCTCCTTCCCACACGCTCATCCATCCTTCATGACCAGATGGGGAGTCATGGTCTCACTACAAACCCATCTGCTGACTTCCAATTACACCAAACATACCAAAAGCCTTTATTTTCTAGGAACCATTAGGTTCCTTGTGCACATCAGTGTAAACACCATGTGGTAGATGTACTGATCTGATGCCAGGTTAGATGTGCTCAGATTTAAAATCATGTTTGTGCTGAGAAGTGCCTAGCTATGCCCAAGTCCACTAATAATTACCTTGAAACCATGGGTTGTTACAAATGATGGTATACAGATTTCCTGGAAGTTAGGAGTTCGGCTGCTAATTAGGATCAGCAACATCTTCAAGTGTCTTACTGTTGTCTTTCTATAAGCAGAATGCACAGATTTCAGTGTGCTCAAACCAGTTCTTTATGAAGAAAGAACTTTTTTATTGAGTTTGAACTGTGGTTCAAGAAAATTAGACTAAGGCTTTTTTTCTTTTTTTATTTGCAAGAGTGCCAACTTATGCAAAAGATCTGATTTTACAGAGAAGTCTGATGGCACTGACCTCTAAGGAAATATAGAGCCTGACTCTGGAACCTGTTAGCCTTTGCCCTGGGCAGAGAAGTCTGTTCTTGCAGGTTGTGACAGCAAGAGCCCAGATGACAGTCTGGTGCTGCTTTCATTTCCTTTAGCTTTCCCATTTAATAAAGGCCATTAAATACAAAAAGTGAACATTTGCTTCAAGTCAGTTGCCTTGCTTCTGTTGCCCTGAACACCAATGCAACTACTGAGAGATAGGGATACAGTTTATTAATCAACTTCTAAATTTAAAAATAAAAGCCAGGAAACTGTGGCTTCAGGTTGAAATTATTACTGGAAGGAATGGAACCATTTCTAATAAAATATAATAATAAAGCACAAAAAATAATATGGAATTGTTTGCTTTGGTACTTGCTTGCCATTTTATTTTACTCTGCAATTTTAAAACGCAATCTCTGCAAATTAACAGTGCATACATATTAGCACTAAGGATGTTGTCAATTCCATTTTAAGTAGCTGGATAACAAAATTATAGTTGCAATTGGATTCTGAAGAGTGGAGACAGATGGATACGGCAAACATTTTTTTCTATGAACATTAGATAGCTAGTGATTGTTGGAATGAAGTAAATACCAAGTACCTTAAAATAGTTTTTATTGCCTTTTCTCAGCATTTGTTTCTGCAACCATGTGCAGAACCAAGACATTTTTGTTTAGAAAATTCAAAGAAAGGAAGAGTTGTGAGAACACTTGTACATATGAAAGCTTACAGAATGGTTTGTAAACCATCATTTTCTGTCATTTTATAAAAAGAAAAAAAATGGTAGGTCACCTTCCACTTTTATCAAATGAAGCAGATTTTTCCTTACAAACTCCACAGCATAATTTTCTCTATGGAGCTCTCCTTGAGAAACCATATTTGAACTAGATTGCTAAATGGTATATGAAAGTTTTAAATGAAGATGCTAGAATCTCTCCATTTGGATATACTTGTATTTTCTGTCATTAATTGGGCCCATATCTGATCTCTATCCAGAATTTAAATCCTGCTGGGCTTAAGTCCTAGCCTCCACTACTCTGACTTTTGGAACAAGTTTTAGAAACATCTATTTGTCTCATTAAACACCCAACAAGTTTCAATTCAGCTAAAACATTGCAATTTCATTAAATCACTCTTAAAATCAGCCTTATTATTTATTCCAGAATCCTGCGTGTGTTTTGCTTTGCCCCTCTGGATGTTCTAAGTACAGTTTGTGTATGAAGTTGTATGCAGAAGGAAACTGCAATCACAATCACCATTATTATGTCTGGATAATGTATTCTCCAAAGGTTGAAATGAGATGGTAGCTGATTGCAATGAGATGCTGAGTGGTGAAGAATAGTCTCTGAGACCAACCTCATCCTTCAACACAGTCAGTCCTTTGAGAGTTTGAAGTACAGTACTGTTTGACGTACTGTATTTTCTGAAGAAAGCAAGTAAGTCCATTTGCCCTGAGAGTTTTTATTAATGTAATTCATGGATTAAGAAATTCCCTTGGGAAGGGCAGTCTTGCCTTTGAATTTCATTTGCACT
Organism: Xenops minutus; assembly: GCA_035221455.1. NCBI lineage: Eukaryota > Metazoa > Chordata > Aves > Passeriformes > Furnariidae > Xenops > Xenops minutus. The sequence goes on from JAWWEE010000085.1 coordinate 61,660,393, forward strand.
TTTATTTCTGATGGAGCTTTCATGCAGTTTTTGAACTTCATCTGTCTTTCTCAGCATCACACCTTCCCAAGACTCTGCTCTCAGTGTCAGGAACCTGACTGTCCCACATGCCATACACCAAATCAGGCCTTTTTCCCCTCAGTGATGAATGAATGTTACACAAGTGAATAGCAGGGCTCAGTGAGACACATCTTCCAAGCTGGGATTATGGCCTATGCCTGCTTTAGCAAACCATTTGGAGCTTAGGCCCCCAGGTTTACACTACACCAGCTGGGATTTTTTCCTTCAGACAACTTTTGGCCTGAACATCCAAAGCTCAAATCATTGATTCAGACCCCTATACCCCCCTCTACACAAGCTGTCCAAGGAGCTGGAGTGTATTTAACAGGTCACTGAGATGGAACTTCTTTTGCTTCTAATTCGTATGTACCAAAGTTGCTCTGCAAGTCAACCCAAGGTGATGGGAGATTAACTCTCTAGCCACACCAAATCAAAATGTACATGTAGACACAGCACAAGCTTCCTGACTTACTCTTAATATAATTGCTTTAGCTCAGCTTAGAAACCAGAACCAGGACAGTCCCTTTATCTTGCTACACCACAGCAATACCTGTCCAAACCCTCTGCATATGAGGAGGTAAGATGGCATGTTATGTATCCACGTAAGAAAACTGATTCAAATTAAATTGAATCCATGCCACGCCAGTAAGCCTTTAAGTCTCAGTTCAGTTCATGACGGAGTGAGATTGCCATCAGTATTTAACAGAATTTAATCTACAAAGTCACATGTATTGCCTTATGCAATTGATATCCAAAGTAGCATTGGTCCATCAGTAAAAGTTTTGTGCCTTACTAGTCCAGCAGGTTAGTGAAGAATGTGATGTTGCCTTGTAAAAGACATAATTGAACTAAGAGGATCAGTTTTTTTTTTTTTAAAAAAATCCTTAATTATGTTGCAGTTATGACCTGAAATCAGTAAGAAAAATGATACAATTTATCACTGTTTGTGCTTTTGGTTTGCTTTGGGATTTTTTTTTGTTTGTTTGTTTCAGTTTGGTTTGGGCTTTTTTGGTTTTGTTTTTTTTCCCCCCTACTTCTTCCTCTCCTGGATGGTTAGAGAACAGTCTCTTCCCTTAAATTTTCTGTCCCTTTGTGATGATCAGTCTCAGGGTAACAAGATTAGCATAGAGTTCTGCTTTGTGGGCTTCACGCCGTATGTGGAATTGCATTTAGCATCAACACTTTTATTTCCTAAGGATATTTTTTAGTAAAGAACTTCGTTCAAAAAATTACAAAAATTTACAAAAAATCTTAATTTTGTGCCAGTTTAATCTACTACAATAAATTATCTTCTCATTCGCAAGGATGATTTCTGTTATTACATTTAAAATTCCTCTAAAGTGGATCCAATTACATTTTCACTGGGTTTTTTGCTTTGGTGTAAATACAAACCTACCCATATGCTCCATTATTCCTTTAGCTAATATTTGGTAGGTATCTGGTTGAGGAGCCAGATCTGCTTCCATTCACATGGTTACAGCTTCCAGTAACATTAAACCATATAGAGACTGGATCCTTAGGTATTATCCCATTATTAGAACTAATTATTGGAGCGTTAACAAAAGCTGAGTAAACACTGAATCCTAAATTCATGACTGTATCCTTCACCAGCATTCCACCCATACCAGCAGAGATGACAGATCTGAATACTTCTTTTCATTGGTTGTGGATTTTTAATTCTCCTTACTTACCGACTTGGAATCTATTGTCTATGAAACAAAATAAATTAAGTGGAAACGCTAATAATCCAAAGTCACGGACGTACCATTAACACAGAGCTACTTATCTGATTATGTACTTGCTCTTTGGGCTAGGTTGCATCACAAAAGACCAGCTCAAAAACTGGCTAAGCACATAGCTAAGCTGTCCACATCTTTGCACAGAAATGTTGTAATACCTGCTAGCAAAAGGAAATTATCCTTATAAATTGTGCTGTCAGTAAGAATTCTTTCTAATGCATATTCCGTCAACTAATAGTTGTCAGAGTATTCAGTTTGGAAGTACAGAAGAGGTTCATTGCTACTTTCTGGTCCTTGATATTCCCAAAGGGCAAGCATTCATTTATGGAATTAAAATGAAAAAACACAGATGGCCAGAACTGATAATGGTACTAAAAGCAGTTAAGAACCAGTCCTGGAACTTCCATTTACTTAGATAGCTTCTTCTCATGCAAATAGTTCTACTAATTTAGAACAGATTATAGATATAGGAATGGGATACATAAATGTCAGAAAATTACCTAAAACCTGCAGCAGTGTGTGTATTATGTCCAGTTGAAAGCGTTCCAATACATAGTTATATTCTTCAATCTTCTTAGTTAATGAAAATGCATCATTCTAAGCTTTTTCTTTCTCTGCTATGAAAGTGCTCTGAAGATGTGTAAGAGAGAATGAGTGCTTCTAATCATAACTCCAGGTAGTGGCAGGTTGAGACTCTGTTCAGAGCTAATCAATAGGACCAATTTATATTTAATTCATATTTTAATTAGTAGAAACATATCCTAAGATTTTATTGCTCTGAGATGAGATTAAATCCATAACAAAAAAATATATGGAGAACATTAAATGCTTCTGTTAGATATACGGACTGTCTCTATTAAACTGGAAATTCAGTGTATAAGATATTTCATAATCTATTTCCTCGAGGCTATAAATGAGATGTGCAGGAAATCCTTACTAGTGTCAAGACCAGCCATTAAACCTCATTTATGCTGACAATTGTCTTCACTGATCAGAGAACAATTTGGGTCTCATAGCTATGTATCTAAATAAACTGAAACTCCTCCCAGGCTACCTGTCTAAGTTTTCGAGAGGACGATGCATCCACGAGGTTTTTTAAAACATTTCCATTAGTAATGACAATAATTGATGAGGTAGGTTCCTCTAATTCCTCCTCTCCCTTTACCCTCCCCCACACCTTTTGTCTTGCAGTCTTCAGCACATTTGCTCTCTCTTTGTCTGGATTTTTTCCTTTACATCTCTCCTTCATCCCTTTGCCCTCTTCCATGACCTGTGTTTTCTTTTCCCTGTGTGCTTTGCTCCCCTCTGTTTAGCTCTGTTTCTCCCACTCTTGTTTTAAGACTCCTCCCCCATTCTTTCTCCTTCCATCCATTTTCTTCCCAGGTACTGTGGCAGAGAGGGCAGCCTTCATGATGAGATTCAGTGTTTATAAGGCTACTGGTCATAAACTAATCCTTTTAAAGATTATGTTTTAATTAATATGTATAGAGTTATACCCCAGCCTGAGTGCCATTACAGTGATAAACATTACATTGTAGAGGAGACAACCAGGAAAAAGAAGAAAGCTTATGTCTATTCATTATTCTGACTAATTATCTGGGCTATCACTGCTCAAAATGTACCACCTTCCCAGAGCACACTACCTTCCTGGTGCCCAGATCTCCTTGCCTCTCCCATTAATTACCTCAGAAAGCTGAAGGGCGCTTGAGGAAGCCCTGAAGGTCAAAGGAAAGTGGACAAAATACTACAGCTCATGGTAAACTCCCATTATCCATCAGGTCAAAGTAGACATAACTTTCATGATGCAACAGAACACGGTTTGCTGCTGGGCTTCCCCTCTAGCTCATCAGGCACCTATAGCTGACCTCATGTATACTTAGAATTTTAGTTATTTGTGCATTGGGAACTCAGTTGCATTCATATTAAACCTTATTTACATGGCTTTGCCAATGAATGGAGACCTCTGCGTAATTTGTAAGTTGCTTTAATATCTAAGACTGATGTGATGGGGCATTAGAGGAAAGTGGTTGCTGTCCCCTGGCATTAGGCACAAATCCAGAAAGAAATTTTCAAGGCAGATGGATGTCTTTCCAAGACATGAGCATAAGCTCTTGCACATTACTGGACTGGGTAAAAGATTAACTGAGAGAAGTTTTATGATACAGGCTACACCTGTGATGAGATTGAATGTTCACAGTGGTCACTTGTAACCATAAAAATACATCCATCTTTACATTTTTTTCTGTAGATTTTATCTTTTTGTTTGTTTGCTTGCTAACAGCTCTAGAAGTCACAGCGTTTTTGCAACTGTAGGAGAATAAAGATATAGTAATATTCTTTGTTTGGTTTGCATTTTGCCTTTGAACAGAATTCATATGGAAAATCACAAATCAGCTTTTAGAACAGGAGGAAAAATTATATGAGGGAGTGTCAATCTGATCATGATAGCCTGGTTTTCTGCTTACAAACTCTGACGTTTCCAAAGAAGATTTTGAATAGAAACATATATACCCAATTACTGATAAAAGTCATTGCAGTTCAGGTGCTCTGATTAACTTAGTTCTGTGAGGTGCAACTGGTGGTCTTTTCCAACAGGCTGAGATCTGACTCCACCAATCCGCCACCAGCCTCCTCTGGCTCTGGGGAGTAACAATATGAGGGAGGCTTGAGAACTGTGATTAGGTCCAAATGTTCTATAAATGTTTTGAAAAGCAAGAATAAAAATGTGCAAGCAACAAGAGATAGCACCAGAAGACCTCTCTTACTGCTCTAAAGAGGTCACTCAAATGCAGTTTCTTTTTCTGTCAACCAAAAGAAGTTCCTTAGGAACTTAAGTCTAGACTGGGATTTCCTATAGTTTTCATCCTAGGCAGATAAGTAGAATGGGTATGATCCGAGCTAGAGGCTGCATCAGAAAACTCTCCTGCACAGCCTCAAGTCAAAGATCCCTCCGTGTCTGTTACAAGGTTTTGCAAACCACTACTACCCTGGGAGGAGTAGAAGAGGTTGGGAGAGCATGTTTGGGAACTTTTAAGCCAAGGATAACCCTGATATAGATCAGCTATAAAAACACACAAGTCATACTCCAGTAAAACTTCCCTGCTGGACTGAAAAAGTGCTCTGACTTCAAAAAGCAGGGAGGGTTTTACCTAGATAATTTCCATAAATACTGTAAAAATATGAACAGCATGGCCTCCCAAGTGATTCTGTCAGCTCAGCTGGGGAAGCAATGAGCTCATGTCCCAGCAGAGTGTACACTGGGGAGTCTTTATGCTGGCCATGCCACCATGGAGAAATAAGAAAGATCTGTGACTCTGCCCTAAAAATTAAGCTGTATTTTTATTTTTGAGCTGTGGTTATATTTGGCTTATGTACGCAGCATAATCAACCTGAACTTTAAATGAAAGCTCCCTTAGCCTAGCAGAAATGCAGAGAGATTGTCCAAGCAGCCAGGGATCAGGTTAGGGCAACTAAAGCCCTGATAGAATTAAATCTGACCAGGGTTATCAAGTGCAACAAAAAAAGGTTCTACAGGTACATTGATGACAAAAGGAAAATTAGTGAAAATGTGGGTTCTCCTTGGAAGAAAACAGGAGATCTCGTTACTGGTGATATGGAAAAGGCCAAGGTACTCAAAGAGGTTTTTTTGCCTCAATTTTCATCAGCAAGCACTCCAGGCACACTGCCTGAGTCACAAAAGGCAAATGTGGGGATTGGGAGAATGAAAAACCACCTGCTGTGGAAGATTAAGTTCAAGAACACCTCAGGAACATGAAGTTGCACAGGTCCATGGGACCTGATCAGATGCATTTATGGGTCCTGAGGGAACTGCCAGGTGAAGTGTCTAAGCCACTAACCATCATATTTAAGAATTCATGGCAGTCCTCTGAAGTTCTCACTGACTGGAAAAGGGAAAAAATAATCCCTATTTTTTAAAAAGGGCTATAAGACAGAACTGGGGAACTACAGACCAGTCAGTCTCACCTGGATGCCTGGCAAGATCATGGAGCACATGGAAAATAAGAAGGTGATGACTGACAATCGACATGGCTTCACTAAGGGCAAAATGTACCTGACAATTCAGGTGGCCTTCTGTGACAGGGTTACAGTATTGGTGGATGAGGGAAGAGGGACTGACATCATCTGCTTGGACTTGGGCAGAGTATTTTACACTGTCCCACAGAACATCCTTTTCTCTAAAATGGAGACACATGGATTTTGTGGACAGACCACTCAGTGGATAAGGAATCGGCTGGAGGAACACAGAGTGTTACAATCAGTGGTTTGATGTCCAAGGGGAGACCAGAGACAAGTTGTGTCCTCAGGGGTCAGTACTGCTCAACATCATTGTTAATTGACATGGACAGTGGGATCGAGGACATCTTCATCAAGTTCACTGGTGACACTACCTTGTATGATGTGATCAACACTCTGGAGGGAAGGGGTGCCATCCAGAGGGACCTGGACAGGCTTGAGGGGTGGGTCAGTACAGACATGAAGTTCAGGCAAGGCCCTTCACAGGGGTGGGGGCAGCCCCAAGCACTAACACAGGCTGAGTGCAGAAAGGATTGAGAGCAGACGTGAGGAGAAGGACTTGGGGCTGTTGGTTGACAAGGAGTTCAACATGACCCGAAATGTGTGCTTGCAGCCCAGAAAACCAACCTCATTCTGGGCTGCATCCAAAGCATCATGAGCAGCAGGTCAAGGGAGGTGATACTGCCCCTTTACTCTGCCCTGGTGAGACCCCACCTGGAGCTCTGCATCCAGCTCTGGGGTCCTCAGCATAAGAAGGACATGGACCTGCTGGAGCGAGTCCAGAGGAGGCCATGAAAATGATCAGGGGCTGGAGCACCTCTCCTATGAAGACAATCTGAGATGGGGCTGTTCAGCCTGGAGAAGAGGAGCTCTGGGGAGATGTTGTAGTACATTCCAGTACCTAAAATAGGCTGGCATGAAAGCTGGAGAAGGAGTTTTCACAAGCCTCCAACAACTGGTCTAGTGAAAGGTGTCACTGCCCATGGCAGTGGGGTTGGAACTAGATGATCTTTAAGATTCCTTCCAACTCAAATCATTCTGTGATTCTTTGGTAATATGCACCCAGAATTGACAAATGGAAAGGAGTAAACCTATTTTAAAGACTTTAAATAAAATGCTAGACATAGCATTTCTACTGAATATAGGGGCATAAAAAAGGAAACTATTGTGAAACAAAAGCAGAAAATTAAGGGAAGGTCATTCTGGGTTTTGTGGGTGTCAGTGCTCATTCCTGGCACCAGCTGCCAAGCATTTCTCACTAGTTGGCTTTAGGAGCTCATCTCTGAGTGCTTTGCAAGAAACCAAAGATAAATTAGTAGTATATCCTCATTGTGCCTATTAGTTTTTACATTTCTTCCTTGATGTTCTGGAAAAGCAATTTAGAAAAGCTTCTCCATCTATTCAATACAATCACAGTCTCCATAGAGAGAAATTCCTGGTGCCTTGAAATCAGTCTGCCTGTGACATTCCTCCCCCATCACAGACAGTACAGTAAATCCTCATCTGCTTCTAGAGGACTGCTATGAAGAACTGCTTTTAGAGTCCTTAAAAGTTCTGGTGCCCTCATATTTTGAGAAACATAAAGGGAGATGACACCAGGAGTATGCATCTCCTACCCAGCCACTGGGGAGGTGAGTGAAAAGGGCGTTCCCAGCCTGTAGTTTCTAGCAAAATCAGGTATTTGTGCGTCTAATTAGAGGAGGGAACTGCTGACCTTCAGCAACAGACCTGTCCCTTTGTCCTTTTCCTACAGTCCCCGAGGCTGTGAATCTTGTTATGACTGCCCAGAGGGTGATCAATAATGTATTGGCCTTACATTGATTCAGTTCAGCTTCACCACAGAAAGCAGCAGCAGTGACAGAGGAGGAGGCTGCTTTAGGAGCAGAATAACTGGTTTTAGCCCATCACCCTCAGCAGGGAAACACACATGTTTTTTGAGTTATGAAAGCCTAGACTCTACTGAGAGTGGATATTTGAAAGCTGCGTATCTTGATACTTCGGAGAAAAAACAGAAAGAAGCCAGATGATATATCACATCTTTTGCTTGCTTAAAATCTAGAGCACTTGTGAAAATCATACGATTTCTGCATCACCTTCATTCTGGACAGACAGGCACACGCAACCCATTAAAATAGTGTGCTGGAAAACTCCCAAATTTTTGAGGCAAAGTTAGTCTTGAGCAGTACCAGATTAATCCATTCCAAATAAAATAGAAATGAAAGTCACAAATCTTGACAGCATTTTCAAAGGGAATTGTAGCTGCCAGCCATCTAATTATGTTTACGTGTTTCTCTGCCCAAAATGCAAGTCAGGGTGCACTGGCGAAACAGGAAACTTACACATTCCACAGAGTCCAGACACCACAGAAACAACTGTGAAAAGTTCACACAGCAAGTCAGCTCATCCTGCATTGCTTCAGCCAGGCACCATACATTTGTGAACTGGGAAACTCATTATCAGTGCAGCCCTGGCAGGACTGCAGACACGCCAGAAAGTGTGCCTAAGCACTGCTTAGGGCTGTGTAGGTGTGCAAGTGAGCTGCAGTTTAAAACCATTAACTGTCTAACGTGAATGTTCTCACTATTAACTAGGAATATTACCATTAGATAATCCCTGTTTAAGCTGATTTTCAGTTGTCAGATAGCCTTTATTAGACATCCAGTACAATTCTAGGCTTGTCCCATTTCCTTGACACAACAACATTTTAAAATGATAGAAATCAATTTAAATTCCTCTTATGATGAATATAAATCTTCCCAGCAGAAAGGAAAAAAAAAAGCTTTCCAGGCATGACCACAGGCCAATTTAGCCTTCAGCCTCTGTTATTCTGAGTAAATTCATCAAATAGGGAGTTTAAATTAGCGAGGAGCCAGAATCAAAAACCCGGATCCTCACCAACACACTAACCTTGGGCATGTTTCAATTATTTTTGAAGCATTTCATCTGGGCCACTTTCTATTAAAAAAGACCAGACCTAAACTCTTGGTCTGTATATGCTGAAACTGCAAAGGGATTCAGTTTCAGATTAAACAACAGAGCTAGGGTTTGCAAAGAGCTGAAACCAAGCTGGTTATTACAAAATTATGACTTTGGGTGGCTCCATTTTGGGGTGTTGGATATGAGTGAAAATTAAGATCTTGATTTTTATAATGGGGGTGCTTGCAACATTTTGGACATCCAGTTATTTTAGAGAGATTTACACCTCAGAATCACTTGTCCTGTTTAAATATCCTCCATAGAACTGTTTAATGGTGGCCAAGAGCTACTTGAAATCAATTGTTTCACAGATAACTAATGGATCTAGTAACAGAAGAATAGTTATTTTGTACATATTAACTCATCTGACACACTTCAAAGTATTTAGAAGTGTAATTCAATGTGTGCAACTCTATTCTTCTGCTTTCCCACTGTGCCAGCAATACAGTCCATATCATTCACTCAGAGATGTCCACTGAGGTTTTACACTAAGTAAATCCTATAAATAAGCACAGAGCTTTCCCTGCATTTTGGAACCACAAGGAGATGTACCCAGACCCTTCACTGCCGTAATCCACAGGGAATCCTGGAATAAACAAGCCATCTGCCATTTTGTGTAAAATGTTCCTTTAGCCTGCAAAAGCATCTGGCATGCAGGGTAAGGTGAAGATAATGTCTCCCTGCAGAGCTTACTGGTCTAATGGTATCATAACAATGAAAAGTGGCCAAAGACAAATTTTGCTCTGATTTCTGCCTTCTGAATTGTAACTCTGATGATAAGGAAATTATGGATGGTAAATGTCAACAGAACTCAAGCCCAAAGTAAGGTCTGTCTTAAACTGGTTTCATTACTTATTTAGTATTGATTTTGCTGGCCATTTACTTTTCAAGCTAAATGTCTTGTCCATAAAAGTCTGCTACAGTTTTTCAGCACAGAAGTCTATACTTTCATCCAGATGTCCTTAAAACTGCACTATACCAAGCCTTTTGCTGTAACACACTTGCTGTTTAATGGCCTTCCTCTGCTAATGGCTGCGCTTTTTATATGAACACAAAACATACGTTTTTCATTTCCTTAGAATAGTAAGAAATCTTTTTACAGAAACTGCTGCCTAAGCAAATTACAACTCTATAATATTTCCATTAAGAGATCTTATTTTTCCCAATGCTGAGTGCTTTTGGTGGTGTGTTATGAAGTCCAGAAACATGAAGTGAAAATTGTTCTTGTGACCACAGAAGCATTTTAGATTTTTCTGGTGAGGCCCATATCCAGGTCACTTAAATGTACGTTTGCTTTGTGCTTCCTTTTTCTTTTTGTAAGGTATAGGGATTTAGAAGAGATACAAATTTATTTATGAAGATTGTTGTCTAAATGAGAACAGAATAACTTTCACAGGACTTATATTACACTTTGCCTTACTGGGAAGAAATAGGCACATCTGGATGATGGCTGCATCAGCAGGACACAAATACCTCAATGTCTTTGTGGGGATCATTGCTGGTCAGCACAGGTCAAAACTACTAGTGGCCTCTAAGGACCTGGTAGGGTAAGAGACAGGGCAAGTGAAGATGCAAACCCTCATTCACGTAAGTGATTGTCTCCCTTTTACTCCACACAAAAGCTGCTTGTTTTGGCAATAAAATAACTCTGTTGGGTCCAACATAGTGGAAAAAATTGTCAACAATTTAAAGCTGTCTGCAGCAAAACCTGTATTAGAGACTCAAATGCATGGCCTGAGAGCCTGATTTATATATGCATGAAGGAGGTGGTTGGCTTTTTTATACATGTATTGTAGATCTATGTCAAACTGAACCTCACATTTACTAGTCAGATTTTCAGCAACTGCAGGTATAATTTCACATTACATTACATTACATTACATTATATTACATTACATTACACAATCATGTAATCACAAAACAACTTCTGCAGGTGCTGCAGTTGTGTGCATATGTCCTAACAACTTTACAGACTACCTGGTTGTGTGCCCACGGACTGAGAAGAACCAGCTCCCAGTGCATGAAGCCTCTGACAAAGTATGTCTGTGTATATAATGTCATGCTTTACTTTAACTTACTTGCCATGTTGTCTACTTCCCGTTTCATTCAGCTTGAAGGAGTCAAGGGAGGGCTCTTGTATTTTATGAAGCTGAACAGATGTCACAGTGCAAACACCCAAACCAGGGATGGTACACAGTGCTTTATTTACATTAGTTATTGCAAAAAAAAAAAAAAAAAAGCCACTGAATCCGAGAGTCCCACTTGGACCCACTCCAGCTGCAGAGGAATGTAAGGATAAAGACACAGTAAAAGTTTACTCAGGAAGAAACTGGATCTGGCTTTGCATTACAAGGCTGGAAACAAGGTCACAATAAGTAAACAAAATAGAAAATGTCCTTTGTTACTGCTTCACTGGCCTGCCCTTTACCTGTAATTCCTCTGGCATGTCTATACTGCACCTGCTGGGGTTCTCTGTGCCTGGCATCCCCTACCTCAAGAACCAGGTGACCTGACGAGACACAGATTTCCCTTCTGTTCCCCCCCAGTTACAGACCTCTAACTGTAGTGGTACTTTCACATCCATGAACAAGCTACAAACCTTCATCAGGACTGTGATACTCAAGTCCTGTACGTATCCTGACTCCCATCCTGCCTATCCCTCAAATAGAAAGGACACTGCCTTACATTTTTCTCCACCTCTTCATCCTTCAGGCAGCATAATATACATGGGTAAATCCTTCTCAGCTCCATTGTGTTCATACCATGCTATGTATTTGCTGTAACACACTTCTATTTTATTTAGGGGTTTTGGTTTGCTACTGGAGATCTCACATCTATAAGGCACTTCTGCTGAGCTTGCTGTGAGCTGCAGGACTTTCCTACATCACAGATGAAGAGATCAGTGCAAAGAACTTAAGTTCAGGCTGGTTGAGTTCATAACTCAGCACTGGGTCTGGAAGGTGAAAACAGGAAAGGACAACATCGGATGTCTGATTAGGCTGGGGAGAAGGCATCTCTGCATAGAGGTCTGGGTGGGATAATGGATAAAGATGTAATAATGGAGGTGGGAAATTCAAGCTCTCAGACCTTGATTCAATTTGACCTTAGTTGTGAAGGGAAGGGGAAGGTCTGATCAAGCTCATTAGACTGGGATGGGACTCATCCCAAAGGACTGCAAAGGGTTAGGGCTGATGCTAGTGGTGACAGGCAGGGTGGCTGTGTGCTGACACTGCAGCAAGGCAGGGATTAATCCCAGGAGTGCTCAGAGACAGCGTTTTGGTTGTCAGGAGCTGATGAATTGGGATGTGGTTCAGAGGTGGCACTAAGCTAAGGGAAGCAAGTAGCTCAGCTGTGTTTCATCTGACTCTGCACATGTGGCCTGGGAATGTATTTCTTTAAGTTTATCGCTTGCCAGGAGTCAGTAGGCAGGTGGTCAGTCAAATTTCCTCTAACTCCTTGTCTCCTGTCTGGCTGTGACTGCCTCTTTATCCAGATCACAAGTCAAAGCAAAAGATAGGATTTGGAGGAGAAGTGGCAAAGTGGAAATGTGTGTGCAGGGAACAGGGGTGCAAATAGCTTTTAGCTGAGCATCCATAAAGATTTTAAAACAGTGTATTTTTTAGCAGTGCATCTATTCAAGCAGTTAGGCCCACCTGCTCAATGTATTCAACTGTGTCTTCCAGATATGGTTCTTGAAAATGCCTGAATTATGCTGTGACAGCAAACCTTTCATTTGGTAGGCTAGATAAAAGTAAGGATGATTCACAAATCACTTCTGCCTCAAAAGCAGAATGTGTAACTTCATTTTAGATTTGTCTCTTACACAACTGTCTGACATGCCATCAGTCTGGCTTCTGGTCCTTCCATGCCACTCACTAGCCTAATTCCCTTCTCAAAATGCTGTTCTCCCTCAGTTTCACTGCTCCATCCTCTCCTGGTGCTCCTCGGATGTCCCTGATTCTCCACTCTTGTACTGTGGGTTCCTGTGTTTGTCCTCTCCACCACATTCAGTTGACCTTCACGTTATGACACCTTCTGTCTTTCCCCAACTTGTTTACAGACCAACCCCTTCATTTCTGAGCCAAGCTTTGTAGCTGCTTTTCCCAACAGCTACACCTGCCTGAGCACTTTGTACCCACGCTTCTGGTTATGTCATCTGCACACCTCCCTGTTACTCATGCCTAAACAACTGTTCGTGGTGCCACATGTGATATGGCATGTTGGAGCGCATCACTATGCTAAAAGTGTATGTGGAAAAAAGGAAAAGGCAGTGCCCATTGCAATTTGTTTCAGAGCTCCTCTGGCTGCTGTGTGGGAATAACATGGGGGTGGTGATGGGAGGAGGAGTGAGTGCTGGGAGCACTTGAAAACCACAGGCTGACTTGGCTTCCTTCAGACAAGCCTATTGCTCTGGGCTTCTGCCTGTGTGGTGAGCAAGAACAGCCTTGCCTTGCCCATGCCTGAGGCTGGCTGAGAGCTGTGTGACTGGGTTTGTGCGGCCCAGAATCCAAACTAATGAGCTTCATTAAAGACAGGTTACACTTAACCAGCCTCCAACCACGCTTCCCTGCATTTCATCTGTTCTTCTCACCACTGACAGAGACAGAACTGAATTCCTTTCTCCCTGGCTTTCTTCCTTGCACAGCACACAGCACCACAGGGGCTCCAAATCAACTGTGTCCAACACATTTTTCCCGTGATTTTGTGTGCATTCCTCAAATGTCAGCCTCATGGACTTAAAGCAGTTTGTGCATGCTGATGCCTACTGTGGTACTACCTAGTGGATCCTGTTAGCTGCCTTGCTTCTTCTTCTACAGAAAGTTTTAAGCATGTCACAGAGTTGAAAATAATAATGTTATATAGAAAAGGGGTGGGAAGTGTCTGAGATGTATGCAACAAACTAAAATTCAATATTGAATGAGATCCTTCCAGGTGAACTTTTAGCCTGACCTAAGGAATTTAATAGAAAATTCTATCCATATTATAAAATGCTATAGACTGGTGTAAATATTTTGTATGAAGGCATTAACCTTCTGTGAAATTCACTTGGCCCTTTCCATAATATTTCTCAGCTACATATGTTTAATATTCTCATTCTGAGGGACAGCATTTTCTGAAATTGCTTTTTCTAGATTATGTTTTTTGTCCAATGATCTAATGGCAAAATTAAGTAGAAATCTTAAAAATATCAATGCACTGGCACACTGGTGAGAAAACATCCAGAGCTGAAGACCAAAAGGTTGCTTTGCTGCAAGGTCTGGAATTCTTTGGCATGCCAACAAAGTTGCCAGCTGGCTGTAATAGAAGAAAAATGAGCAGAGCATCTGCAAGATATTTACAGTAAGGGTAGAGGGAGGAGGGGAGCAGCCCTCAGAGTTTATCAGTGGTATGCAGAGGTCAAAACGTTTATCAAATCAATCTGATGTGAAAAACCCTAATGAGAAAGGGACTTTGAATATTCTGAGCAAGTCCCAAGATGATGAGTTGCATCTTCCTAAGTGCTCTTAGGTTCCCTTGGGAACTGGATAGAGGGGAAGAGAAGGATCAGTGGGAGGAAGGGAGAAGAGGCTGAAGGAAGCCAATTCCTGTGTGTAAGGGTGTATGGCAATGGTGTGGAACTGCTGGGCCATTCTCTGTGCACAGCCAAGGCCTTGACTTGGGCTGTCTGGGATGCCTTACCCCTCATCCCCATTCCCTCTGCCCTGAATGGATTTCATTATCCCTGTCTGGAATGCAGAAGACATTTCTTCCAGACAGTAATACATATACATAAACAAAGTGAAAATGCAGAGGAAGCAGATGCTGGCCCCCCTCAGTTCTAGATGGCCCCTGGTAACTCCTGTCGCACATAGGAGGCTTGGGGGAGGAAAGAAAAATCCCCTCAGCCATCCTCATTTTCCAGCAGGATTATTCCCTGCTGAAAAAGTGCAGGCTCCTTCCACCATCTTCTCCCACTGTCTTTCATGACCCTGCAGCTCCCAGTGCCATTATTTTGCAGCACGCATGGCTCTGCCCCCCGGACTGTGATGCTCTCTGCAGACTCTGTCCAGCTCTGCAGACTGTCTGGGCTTTCACAAAGTGCAACTCTGGCCATTTCTGGCTCATCTCTCCAGCCTGGGTCTGCTGGAGCTGACAGGGGATTTCCAGGAATGGGTTAGTTTCCCAGCTTTTGCTGTAACTGCGGGAGCACAAGGGGCTTTCCGACATGCAGACTCTTATTTCCAACATTGACTCAGAAGGAAGGCTAAAGGTGGTGGGTGTTTTAGCCTGACTCTATCCCAAGAGGTGAAATGTGAGCTTTAAATCCCCTGTTTTAGTTAAATTCAGGTCCTCAGATATGAAGTGAATGAAAGACAGTATGAAGCAAGTTTTGTCTTCCTATTTTTCGGCTCTCATTTCTCATACAAGTCAGTCCAGGCTCCCAGGCCTCCCCAGCACTGAAAGCGCTCAGCTCCTGACGGCCACTGCTTCCCCAGGAGAGAGAGAATTTCAAATTTCCTTTCCAGGAGAGCTCACTCCATCCCGTTCCCTGTTGTCTGACAACTCTTCATCCAGCATCTCCGCGATAATCAGTTCAGCCAGAGGTGAAGCGCTTAGGCTGGCAAGGGTGGATGGGAGGGATCATCGTGAGAAACAGCGATGTTTTCGCAGTTACTGGGCAACACAAGGAGGTGTAATGGTCGCGGAGCTCCCCAGAGCCCCGTCCATCGCACCGTCGGGGGCGAGCGGAGCGGAGCGGGGCGGCAGCCGCGCTGTGCGGCAGCGATCCCACCGCAACCATTCCTGCGGGATTAGTCACTGCCTTCCCAGAAAACGAGACACGGTCCTGAGGGTCCAAAACTTTGCTCTCTGCTTTGTGCACCGTGGTTGGGGTGGTTCCTCTGAAGTAAACCCAAGCACAGAACTGGTTTAAGCAAGAGCCCTTGGCTTTTTTCCTCTACGCCCTGCCTAAGGACAGTTCTTAGCTGTTGGTGGGGCTTGTTCAGAGGGGTAAGAGTAAAAGCACACTCTAGGCATTAGCCCTGAGCAATGGCACATGGTTTCAGGTATGTGACTTCCAGGGCGTAGTGGCAGCTCCTTGCTCCTCAGGGTATGCCTACATTGCTTACAGCTGTGGTGTGCATTAGGGCTGCTTTCTGGCTACTCTCATTGAAATTAATTAATCCTAAGAGACCAAAACCACAGCAGGGCTAGACTGTATACAATCTGGTTTTCTCCTCACCCTGCCCTCTTTCCCTTGACAAATTGCCCTACCCTGAGCTCTAACCTAATCCCGTCTTCAGCTGTTTGAAAATATCTATATAAAGCCCTGTAGTAAAGTGCTTGAGTTAAATGCGTATGATGAAGTTTGTTGAAATTAGTACCTCACCTCCTGTAAAAATTACATGAGCTTATTCACAGCATCCTGCTGGTAATTTCAGTCCTGCAAAACTAAAACACCAAGTAGGGGTTGTGAGGAGGTTGGTTTGCTTAAAAAGCTACTAGCTGCTCAGTGTGTGGCAAGTCTCAGTAAGCAATGGATGGAGAAGAGCAGAACAAGATCCTTTGCTGCATCTCAGGCACCCCACGCTAAGCTTTGTTGGCATTTACAAATCACTATACTGCCCACTTCATACCCCGAGATACGTGTTTTAAGACAGGAGGGACCATGGAAAGCTTTGGAGCAGACAGCACGGCTGGCCTGTGCAAGGCATTGTGAAGTTTTGAGGACTGGTATGCAGGATGTTTGCAGGCCCTTTTCTCCACTTCTGCTGAAGTATTTGATAGGGAATTTAGTCTGAGAAGACAGTGACAAACGATCAGCCTGTGAAGAAGGGATTAGGAAGAAGGGGAAAGGAGAGAAAAGAGAAGATAATAGTGAAGGAATGTTGGTTTTGGAAGAATGTTTTAAAGAGGAAGCAGATCATGTAACAGCCATGGGCAATACCACTTGCATCTTTAATAAAAACAAGGGAAACCAGCACTGTGATTCACCTCATAGCATGATACCACCAGTTTTGGACAAAAAGGCAGTGAGGGTCGGGGCTGACAGTGCATCTGTGTTTCTTGGACAGTCACAAGCCTTCTGCTCCCCCTGTGGTTTGATTTACCTAGGAAATGAAGACGTATCCCTGTGACCATCACTCCACAGCACAACTTGCTATGTAAGATGGCTTTTTGTTCTACATTTCTCTTGAAAATAGGACATAAACCCACCCTGAGGCTCTGTAGTATGCAGGCAGCCCTGCTCCACTCCAGCTCTTCTCAGGAAAGAGAGACAAGTGCTGCCAGCCCACGGAGTTCAGTGGCCAGGCATGACTCCAGCTCTGAGGTAGCAGTAATGCAATGAGACAATGCAGAAAACAGCTGTATCAGTCCATAATGCCACAGCATGGTGCATAAAGCTGGTATCAGCATCACTTTGATATTACTGGATTTCATTGCATTCAGAATTGCAATTATTGACCCATTATGTGTTGTTCCTGTGTCTGGGACTCCTTCCTGTGCTCATAACTTACTTTACTGCCCCTGTCTCAATTTGACCTCCAAAAGCACTGAACCCTTCAGTGCCTTCTCCCATGTCTATTTTCAAACCTATCACTGTCCTGCCATTAACTTTGCACATCCACTGAAAGGAGCGTCAGCTCTGATCTGCAGCAGGCACATAGGAGTCATGCAAACCTTTCCGCTTCCTCCAAGGTCAGTGTCTCCTGCTCTGTAACATGGTTCCTTGGGGCACAGTGTTGATTCAAAGTACAAATTCCATCTGGAAGGGATCTGATAGCTCATTGTCTGGCAGTAGTCATTTCCTTTAGGTAAAATGCCTTTTTTAACACTTGGCAGGGATGACAGTTTCCAAAACAACTTTCTGCAGAGTGTTAGCACAGGGTGTTTTTCTGTTGCTTTGCCTCTGGACTCTCAGTAGGGGATATACAGGGATGGGGACATTAAGATGGAGACCTCTTGCTAGAAAGCATGGTCTTCTCTGAGCAGCTCCATAGGGTGTGACTCTGCCAGGCTCCTCGGTGCCTCCGTGCAAAAAAGCAAAGTCTGTGCCACTTGTCCTTATGGTGTGAGAAAAATGCTGTCACATGTAAATAGGAAGGCACACCCAGCACTTCTGGAAAGGGAGTTCCAAGAGCTATTAACTCACTCATGTCATTATTCTGCTGTTTCTTTCATAGATCCTGTGTTCCTGTTTCACAAGGTTTTTCAGAGACCTATTTTCTTGGCAAGTCACACACTCCAGGGATAGGAAGGTAAATACAGAATAACCTGGTGTGGACAAGCCCATCTCCATCAGATGTGGGCTGCTGGGGGACATTGCATTACAGTGCAGCTGTAGGAGAAGCAGGCAGCTGTAAGGCTACTGCCAAACCATCGAGAAGCCTGGGGCGGGAGGTGGCCCTCAGCAGACTCACCACCCTGGTCCCCCCCCTCCATCGCAAAGGGTGGCCTGAATCTCTCCCAGATGTCCACATACCACAGCCGTATTTTCCTTCCAGGCAACCACAGAAAGATTTATTTGTCTAAAGAAAGAGGAAGCAAGGATTTTAACTCCTAACTACTTCAACTGGTCAGTGGATTGCTCCCTTATGTAGCTACCTACCAGGTGGTCTGTGCCTCCAAGTCAGGTAGCTCTGGGACCATGGAATGCTATTATTTCACTCTTCTTTAACTCAGGAGTGATGGAGATCTCCCTCATCACAGGAGGTAACACCGTAAATCACTACAGGTGTGCCAGAAATGGTCAGGCCCTGGCAGCTGTAGAGGTTTCAGCTAAATTATCTCCCCAGTTTCAATACAGCTGTGCTAAAATAGCTTTGCTTTGGTTTGTGCTCCAGACAATCACAAGCAGCAGCTCATCCTTGTTTCTTGGGATCTAAGTTTACACCTACAGTGTCCCTTGCACCATGAATCACAGGCCTTTTGCTTATACTGTGATATTACAATTTCCAGCACAGGCTCCAGAGAAACTGCCACTGCCCATAGGTTTTGCTCTTCTGCAGTTCTGCCACCTTGGCATTTGTCACATGGAAAATGCAACCAAAGCAAATACTGACACTGCAGGAAATGTGCCTGGCAGTGCAAAGACATTGTTCTGCTCTTTGCCTTGGTCCAGGGGCTCTGCTCTCCGTCTTCATCCCACTGCTCTGGTCTTTTCTGGGCTTTAATATTTCACCTTTGTAATCATCCTGCTCCATACCTTATCCTGCAGAACTGACTACACTTGTTTTCAGCAGCTTTGCCCTAAGTAATTTATTATTCTGTAAAAAATATTGAAACTTTGAGAAGGTGTGTGGCTATGTTTCTACTCTGTGTGGCAATCCCTGTTACTCTTCTCTGTCAGGAGGACAGGGATTTCTTGTCATGTACACAAAGGAGCGTGCAAACTTTACATAAAATGCCTGCAGAAAAAGGCCTGGGTTTAGACATCTTTTAATTTTCTGGCACTTCAGTTAGGTTCCTTGTTCAGTGTCTGCAGAAAATGTCCCATTGTGTGTTTGTTTAACTGCAATTGCAAGTGGTGCTGGGGGACCACAAATGCATTTTACTAATAATAAACACTTCCCATTCTGTTAACTCACTGTGGAGCACACATAACTTAGCCTAGATTTTCTTCGTGTCCCACTGCCTGGAGCCCTATTTATCCTCCTCTGGAATTTCGGCTATTGTGCTGGGAGCTGAAACCTCTGTTTGAACTACACTTTTTCAAATAAACAAGCAAACTTGATACCATTTTATCACAAATGAAAGATGGAAAAACTTCTATCTCTCAGTAAAATCACTGGGCCAGGAAACCTAAAGACCTTTGTGATTAGAGAGTGGGATAACACACATTTAATTATAGCCATCTAAAAACCGTGGCATCTCACCTAAGCTATTTGTCTGGTCTCTCTCTATAATCAGTGAAAGGAGATAAGCCTGTCTGGTGATGACTCATTCCATCTATTTTAGGGTGGGGTGAATCACCCCTTTGCAGCTGCCTTTCTCTATCTGTTGACTACAGAAGGAATAAAAACAAATCCCTTAGACCAGAGATACTTAATCTGAAGTAGCTAGAGTTACAGCTAGAATCACCCACTCTTGGTAATAGTGAGAACCACAGTCAAAGAACCCTTTCTGCTGCCTGGATCTTGTCCCGTATGGGGAAAAGATTCCATGATACTAAAAATAAAAGCAATGCATCTTCATCTCATTTCCACATGTTGGTATGAAGGACCCAACTGTTCCTTTTAGCCTATTACATTTTCACCTTCTGTATCTTTTTTGGATGCCAGGAGGGTTTTTCAGCAGTCAAATAGGTTGTCTGAGCCTAGCAATTGCCAGCTGTCCCAGCCCATGTCCTGCATGTTCCCACAGCAGTAGAGAGGTCTCCACAAGCCACACCAGGGACAGGTGGAAGACCTAAAGGCCATTTCCTCAGCAGCTTTCAGTTCTGGATTGCTGGCTGACTGCAGAGTCAGGAAGAACATAATGTATGATATAATGTATAGAGTGACTATAAATGCAACTAAGCATCACACAGTGCCTTTCCTATGACTTTGACCTACAGCTGCCTCTTCTCTGTATTCTCATTTGTGCATTAGAGCTCACTTTGATCTTGCTCTCCACAGCTGCACACCAATATATTCCCAGTTTAAATACTAGTCTGAGTGAGATGTGAACCTGGCCCAGCTCCTCATTATGAGTCTGTCACTGCTTTGTTCAGTAAGAACAGCCACAGGGTGAGACACCTTGCCTAGCCCAGGTGGCCCAGCTTTCACTGTGGCTGGCTGCTGCATCTCCAGACAAGAAGGTCTGCAAAGGGGCACTGGATATATGTTGGGGGACCAGAAGATCCCCCCACAGGCATGTAGCCTGGATTGATCCTGTGGGAATGTCATGTGAAGCTGAAGTGGGGTGGGGTGCAGCAAAAGGGAAAAAAAAAAATCAAGAAAAACAGTTTGGAGGGAGGGAAAGGCAAGTGGTTGTTTTTTTAATAGGTGTGTAACATCACTTTATAATTGCTGTCTTTGTGTCTGTGTAAGTGCTTGTGTGGTCTTACTACTCCTGTGCTTCTGTCACTGACTAAAATTGTTAGAGCAGTGTGTACATTTACAATTAGAAAGTATCCATGCTAGCTTGTCCCAGAGGTTGATTTTGTTACTCAGAGCTAGCTGGTGTCAGGCCAAGCTCTTTTCCTCATGATGCCAATGTGCTACGTGGCAAGAGCTTCTGTTTCAAAGTTTTCCATCCGGGCTTTTGAATCCCAGGCAATTGCCAAGCCGCCTGCCAGGCTGGTTAAGAGATTGCTCAGGGTAGCAGTCCAGAGCCTGTTTAGCTAACATTTTCCTACAGTGACATAAGGAGAGTGTAGAATACCAGCTCGGGAGGAAAATTAAGCTTGTCTCCAAAAGGCAAAGTGAGTTTCACCCATCTCACCTGCTCTAACTGACCTCATCGTCCGCCAGCTTGCTGTCACTTGATAGCTGTTTTCACCTTTTGTGTTACTGCTGTTGTGGAAACCTCTCATAGGACCTCATTCCCTGGCCAAGAGTATTAGCTTATTGAGTATTTCTTTATCAGTCCTGTCTGATTTGTGGTCTCTTGGTTTGCAGCTTCTTCTTTGGCTTTCTTTCCAGTCAGTCAAAACTGGCAGCATCTTCTGCACTGATTCTGCACTGGGTCCAGTCCCTCCTCAATCGATTCCACAGGCTTCAGCTGCACAGTCCCATCTCAGCCAGGCAATGCAAATCCAAATTCTAGCCAGCCATTCATTATAATATTGCTTTTAAAAGAGCAACGATGTGAACTCTGGAATACCTGGGCAAATTCCAGTTGGAAAATCTTGCTTAAAAGAACTTCCTTTAGCAGTGACTGCAGGAAATGTTGTTCTTCCCTCTCTGTCCTACCAAAACTGGGTGCGATTTCTCTGCTGTCATCCCATCCTTGGCTGAATTTCAATAGGAAGATGCAAATAGGATAAAAATGGCTTCACAACAGATTTATATATATATATATAAAAGTGTCCTCAAATAATTAATATGAGGATCAATCTAGGGGAAAACTGTTATTAGCATTTCACATGTGGGTGTTAATTGTCAACCCCCAAAAACTGCTTTCATGAGTCACCTTAGAATACCCCAGTTCCTTGATACAAAGAAAAAGTATATCTGCAAAAAAGTTGTCATGGAAACATAAAAATAGCTCTGGAAGGGATGTTGAAGGGCCAGCTAGACTTTTCCCCTGCTACATGATAAGATCAAATATAATTTAACCATTTCCGACAGATGTTCTGTAACCTATTCTTAGAAACCTCCTCAGTGTCCCAAGGCAACCTGCTCCATTAGTTCAATTTTTCTGAAAAGACAGTGGTTTCTAGACAGCTGCTCATTCTTGTTGGCATCCTTATTCTTCTTGGTCTACATTTTTTCTGAAGAACATTTCCCCCAGACAGTCTTGGGTTCTGCAGGTAAAGCTTTAGTAGTGCCAACTTGAGGTGAATTATTACTTTCTGCATTTCATTTATTACATGTCAATGTGGTGTTTACATTTTTTTAACCATACAGCACTGCATGGCAGGGCTGTAACTGCCAGAGCTCCCAGAAGAGATATTCTATCTCTAAAAGAGAGTGAATGAATTGTGAATACTTCATATAATTCTAATAGTGTATTACTGAGTGGGGCTTCCCTTTCCACAGCTCATGAAACATTGTGTAGCAGACTAATTTGGATGGCAGGAATGGTGGTGAAATTCAGTCTCTCCTGTTTGGACTGAAATAGTTTTAGCTGGGACAAATACCACATCCTTACACAGTGGTTCAAAGTTCACTGCCTGGAGCGCCAGATGTGTGTGTAGGAACAACTCCAGAGGGGCTGTTCCTGAGCCCTCAGAGGTGACACTTTCCCTCTGAGAAGGCAGTGTTTGCGTCATGTGTTTACCTCTGAGCTGGGCTATTGGCAAGGTTCGCGTGTGAGATTATTGATCAGGTTGTGCTGGGAAAGTTAAACCATTGAGAGTCTGCAAACTGTTTTGTGTCCTGTTGGAATGTGTCTGCTGGAGTTGGTGTGGCTTCTCATGCTGTCTTAACCAGTTTTACTTCTAAGTATTATTTGAAACAAAATTATTGGATAAAACTAGTTGGATTGTTTAATTTAAACTGATTTACCACTGAATAATATGCATTTTCACTGTGCTTTCTGGGAAAAAAAGTGGTGTTTTTCTTTTATTCCTCCTTAATTCATACACTGAAACGATCTACTTTGGACATTGTGTTCGACTTTTCAGGGAAATGGTGCAATTTTGTTTCTTTGTACCTCTGTACTTTTCTGTACTCAGGCTTCTCAGCTGACGTGTATCCTCTGTGATATGATTCCTGCAATATAACTGTCTCTCTATCATGATGGATGATGGTGGTATTTGCCATTTGATAAGCTTCTATTTAAGAAACGTCTGAATTCTAACTTCTGGGTTTTAAGGGAAGTGTCTCAAGGTTGAACTTCTCTGCCAATGAAAAGCTACCTTCTTCCTTCATGCTGAAAAAGAAATTGATGCCTTGAGCACCTCTGAGTCTTACTGTGGACTTGAGAAATACCCATTTACAGCAGGGCAGGTGGGATGCCCTGCTGTGATGGCACCTATTCTTTATCAAGGAAACCCCCTTAAATATGTTGCATGAAGACATCTCCAGGCACTCACATCACATCTCCTCACCCAGGAGGCACACTCCCTTCACAGGAGATTGGGGGTCTTTTGAACATACACCTGGGTATGGGAATGATTTGTTGTCCATGAGAGAGCAACACTGTCTGTGTCCTCTGCCAAAGCTTTCTAGTGAGCTCGACCCAGTGCCTCGAGGCAGCAGCACCATCCTGCTCCCCATTTGCCTCTGTAGCTTCATTCTCCCTGCAGGCGCCTGCTGGGCTCACGGTCGAGCTGTAATTAATTGGCAATACTGCTCATCAAGTTCAAAGGGCTGCAGCGATTTCATATGGCAGAGTGGGGAGAGAGTACCAAGGGGTAAGAGTCAAGCTTGCTGCCAGCTTCTGTTAGCCACAAAAAAAATCTTTAAAGCTCTGTGGACTTTGCGTAGCAATGCTGGGAATGTAACAAGTAATTTCAATCTGCTTGCTAACAGGTAGATGAAAACTCTGCAAGGTCATGTTGTTTTAGTGTTTAAACAGGCATTTTACATCTGGTGAGAGATGGGTGAGTATTGATAAGGTGGAAACCTAGATGTTGTTCTAGGAAAATTGTGCCTGCCCAGGAAGGAGAAGAAACCTGTAGAAAAAGCAGCTTGCTGTGACCCCAGAGCATCCATTCACACCATGGCAAAGGGTGCAGAGAGCCACTGCAAGCAGCCCCTAGGGAATTGGTTGCTCACCTCAGGGCTGGAGGGGACTGCATGCAGGGGGACTGTGCATCCAGGATACATCTGCCTGTGCCAGCTACAAAGGCCAGGGCAGGACAGAGGCTTGCACAGCCTCTCCTTGCTGTTTAATTGTGAGTTCATGTCTCACATTCTCAAGGACATTAGCAGAGCCAGTGGGCAACATGAAGCAGGACAGTTTTTATTAGGGCAAGGTTGTGGCCACTCTCTTTTTGAAGAATGGTAGCTGAACATGAGCTTTCCTGTGCTTGTTGCTCCCAGGACACCATTGTCTCCTTCCTGAAGAAAATGAGGATCAAATGAAAATGCGGGACTCAGAAGACACAGCAGCCAACCTCTGAGCTATGATGGGCCACACAGCCACTGTGTTTGAGGGACATGTGCCATGTCCTCTCCTGCAGCATCTCATCAGATGTACTCCAGAAAAGGAATGGCTCCTTTAGGGCCTGTCATCTGTCCCTTTGGATAGCTGGATATGTGTCCGTCATATCCAGGCTGGGTCAGAGGACTGAATGTTAAATCAGCAACATAACAGGCCCTGTTTTGTTTTTCATAACAGGAAAAGGGACTTGTGTGTGGTTGCATGTCTTGGGGACTGAGGAGTACAGTTCAAATGGGTCCTGATGAAAGGTGGTGGCAGGCCTGGACAGGTGCCCTCTGAGTGGCCAGAAGAGGGAACTTTTGTTGCTTATGTCACACCTGCTTCCCTATGTCTCCTCTGAGACTCTGTCCTGGCCTGTCAGCACCAGCTCTTCTATGCCAGCACTTTTCCAAGATATCCTTTCTAGTTTCTGTTGTGAAAAAATACAGAAGTGAAAATGTTTTCCCCATTTCAAAATAAACTACAATAATAAATGAGGATAAATGTGATTTTTCTCCCATTCACTAGTAAACACTGACTTTTTCACAATAAGGTTATGAATACCCAAACGAAAGGGGACAATATAGTATGCTCTAGCCTCGAGCCAGGATTTCTTAACTAAGCAATATGACTCAGTTCTTTGAATACCTGTATCTCTACGCAATATAAAAGAAAATGGTCATCACCTTCCTTCCTACAGCTGGTACAGACAAACCTTTTGAAACTGTCTGCCTAAAGTTGTCCCTCCAAGCACGCTGTTCAGCCATCTGGATAAGCTGTCTGATTTTCAGACATTTGGAGCCTTTTACAATTCCCATGTGATTCTGCAAACAGAAAATCTTGGCCTCCGAGCCTTGCTGTTAAATTAAGCAGCACCAGGTCTGGCTGTGATTATTAGAGCTGAGAAAAACCTCCATTTGTGTTCTGCTGCGTGCCAGGCAAAACTGGCCGGTGTCCCGAGCAGACCTGTGCTAGGTTGCCTTTCCAAGCAGATTTGCACAGCTGTACTCAGAATGACCCTCAAAAATATGGCCCCACATATAAAAATACTGTGACAGGACTCTTGTAACTCCAGTATGGATGCAAAACTGGTCTGAAACTGGTGTGGGTATCAGCAGTGGAAGTGACAAAACAAGCAGCAGTGGAAAAGGCTGGTAGGAGGTAGGAGTTTGACATCTAAGAAATTTGACATGCTCTGAGAAGTGGAATTGAATTTGCTGAGGCTTCAACTCATGAGATGGAAGAAAAATTCCTGTTTCAACACATGTTTCTAGTTTGTATACTAGATTGCTTTTGCTTTGATGTTCTTGAATATTCAAACATTTTTCAACTGGGTGTTACAACACAAAATGCAAACACTCCTATTTTATCAAAATGAAATCTCCATAGGCTTGAGACAAGGTTTCTCTTCATAAAATATATTCAGAAGCTTTGTTCCAGCTTCAAATGAATTAACCAGTAAAATCTTTAAATCTTTCACAGAACAGAATTTTCTTCCTCCAGACATATGTCAGCAGCTGCTGCAGCTGGTGTGTCTGCCTGGATCAAAGGGATTGGGAAGGGGTGGTGAGACGGCGTAGCATTCATCCAACATGTGATAGTGAGCACAAGGGTTAGTGCCTGGAATCATGATGTCATTGTATAAATTATAGAAAATCATCAGAGTCAAGGGAGACCTTTGTGTCTCGTTCCTGGTTTGGATAATATTTATTCTGCAAACTGGCTGTGGAAATATTTAAGTACAAGTCAGAGCCAGTCAAACCTCTACATTTTAATGGGAGTTTTGAATTAATCAGGAATAAAGGGTTCAAAAGTTAGTCTGATACTTCTGCAGATCTGGTCTACTTGCATACAGAAACTTGAATATTTGAGTCACTAAATGGGATACTTCACAACAACGGTGGCTTGTGCTCTGTTTTTTTCAAGGAACAGTATGGTGTCAATGGTTGCAGAATTTGCCACCTCCCAGGTTGCCTAGCTCAAACATGGCCAGTGAGTTCATGTGACTTTGAACTCATTCTGCTGTCCTCCCTCAGCTTTAGCTCTTTAATGGTATCGTTTTGTTGATTCATTGCCTGCGAGTGCAGAGATAAGCTCTCCTTTTCCTTGTAGCTCAAATCATCCATGTATGATCCTCTGTGATTCAGCTGTCTGATTATCAGAGCTCCCTGAGTTTGGAAATGAAGCATTCCATGCCCATTGACTTCCAGATAATCAACAGGAGAAGCAGTTAAGAAATTACAAGTTACAATCCTGCTGCTTGAAAAAGAACCAAAATTGGTTTGCTCGTTTACCTTAACATGCCCGGTTAGAGTTTGTGGCAGTTCAGGAGTGTTTAAGGAGACCTTTACCATGTCTGCAGCTGGGCTGGGAACCTCCAAAGGAGGGTGGGATAGGGAGAGGGGCAGGCAGTCAGGTCAGCTCTCCTACACTTGCCATAAGCCTGTGAATGAGTCAGAGCCCTCACTCCCTGAAGTCACTAAAGCCTTGTGTGCCTCAGACACATACTGCAAATGTGGGTGTCAGCCACCAGTGTTGCAAACTCCATGGGCTCCCTGGAACAGGCACAGTGAGCCACATGGGGCGGGGGAACCACAGACATGATGGTCATGAAGCAATACAGAAACCTTTGCTTCAGGACACACGTCTCGTTTAGGTCTATGTATGTATCTGCTTAATGCTTTGCAAAATGTCTTTGGCTGTAAAAATGCCATTTTAAGCCAAAATGCTGTCATTTTTGATAGCAAAACTCTGTAGGTGTAATACTGGGAGTGGGTTCTTTGGAAGGTGAAGGGAATGTTATTGCTGTCTAGAATTATCTGATGGAAGGGTGTGGGTGATCCAGGCAAGTCACCTCAAAGTGGTACAGTGGTTGAACAAGAAGAAACGAACATATGCTGGAGCATTAGAATGAAGGAAAAACTTTTTCATCATGTGGGTAAATAAATCTTGAAGAAGGCCCCAGAGATGCAGGGAATCTCCATACTCTGAGATTTCCAATACTCAACTGCAAAAGAGTCTAAGCAACTTGATTTCCCCTACTTGGTGCAAGGTGTTGAACTGTGCAACCTCCATTTGGGTGTCCACCCCAAAATTATTATTTTTGATGATTCGACAAATGTGACCAGCTGAAACCCACAAGGTCTCCCTCCTCCCCATTAAAAATGCGGGGGGGGGGGGGAGGGGAGAAAAAAAAAAAGAGCACTTCCTATGGAAAAATCTCTAAAGTTGAAGTTACAGGCAGCAGCTAGTATTTTCCCAAGAATAAGAGATAAAAAGAGTAGCAGCAGTCATGTCCTCCTTGCTCACATTTCTGCTACTGGATATGTGCTGCCTTCTCCATTGTGTTTATTCTGGTGCTCACTGAGCCCCAGCCTGGCAGTACTATCAGGAGGGGGCACAAGGTAAGGGAAAGTCAGGTCTGTCGGATTGAGGATGGTTACGGTGTTTGGAGAGGGTGGGATGTGGCAGAGGAGGACCCTTCTTCCTTTCAGCTCTGATGACCTGCTTGATTAGCTCAAGACAATGCACATACCCAACGAGGTGTCCGTGGTGCAGACCATTCAAAAAGCAGAAAGCACAGCCCCTGCAGCTACAGCAGCATGCATCACACGACGGTGCAGCTTCTCCTTTATCGGGAGACTATCCCTAAGGAACGCACAGTCCATATTACGAGCGCAAAACACCCGTGCGCTCACGGAACAGGCTCTAGAATAGGTCCCGCTGTCTCTTACGAGGGAGCTGGTCCAGGAGAGCTGTGCAGGGACCTGCTCCGTCCCAGACCTGTCACTGCCATCCAGCGGGCTCTGCTGGAAGCGCCGTGCCCGCAGTCCTTCCCTGCCTTAGCCGGGTGGTCTGTCCTGTCCTTCCTGTGCGTGTCCTGCTGTGCTCTGTCCCACCAGAGTCTGCAGATGGAGCTGCTGGTGCTGCTGCCATGCCCCTGCCCAGAGGAGCCCAGGGCGTGTGTTCGAGGTGTCCTGTCACTGTGGGACCGAAGACACTGTGTTTATCCCTTACCACATGAGGCTATATAGAGAGAGCGGGTTTGGGAAGTTTTCTTCCTTAATGAAAGTAATCCAGGGCATTTTCTGAGCAGTGCATGTGGTTTAACCCCAGTCACCAACTCAGCCCCAACACAGCCACTCGCTCCTGCCCCAACCTATGGGATGGGGGAGAGGACTGTGAAAGAGCAAAAAGGTGGGCTGAGATGACAGCTTAACAGGCAAAATAAAAGCTATGCACACAAGCAAAGCAAAAAAAGGAATTAATTCACCACTCCCTATGGGCAGGCAGGTGTTCAGCCATCCCCAAAAATTAAGTTCCATTAGGCATAACTGTGGCTTGTGGGGACAGATGCCATTACTCCCAATATCTTTCCCATCCTTCTTCTTCCCCCAGCTTTGTATGCTGAGCATGATGCCATACAGTATGGAATGTCCCTGTGGTCACTTGGAGTCAGCTGCCCTGGATATGTCCTCTCCCAACTTCTTGTTCACCCCCAGCCTCATCGCTGATGGGGTAAGGAGCAGAACAGCCCTGGACCCTGTGCAAGCCCTGCTCAGCTATAACAAAATCATCCCTATGTTACCAGCACTGCTTCCAGCACAAATCCAGAACACAGCCCCATAGGTGCTACTGGGAAGAAAGTTTACTCTGTCCCAGCCAAAATCATCACACAGGACCAATGCCTACACCAAGGAGACCAGTTACACTCTCATGGAGTGTGAGGCCATTTTGCAAATTCCTGCTTTCCCACTTTGCAGACTGCCAGTGTGGATAATTTCCTCCACACAGAGGACACAGTGGAGTTGTGTAAGCCCTACCATGGCCTCTGCTAGATGGGCCTGCAGCTTTTCCACATTACAATGATTCCGACCCCGAACCAGAGCCCTGTCCTGCAGACAGAGGTGGGGACCACTGGTCAGGTAGGGATGTGGGGTTCTTGTAATACTGGAGGAGGGAAAAGCCTGTCTGGGCATGGACGCAGGGACTGCCTCCCTGCTCCCAGGCATCACTAGAGGGAGACGGTGCACTGTCTTGTGGCACTGCCAGAGGAAACTCCTTAAGCACCATTTTCCATAGTTTTTCTCTTTGAGATTATTGCTGGGAAATACGACATGGCGGAGTGTGCCGGGGAATGCTGGATCCAGGGGGCCCTTGGCATCTCCTGCTGGGACCCCGCTGGGCTGCCCTGGCTGGCACCTGGGGCACTGAGCCTGCACAAATGCACCCAGTCTGTAGGGCAGCGACTGTATCAGGGGCTGTAGGGGTTGTGCGAGAGGACAGGAGGAAGAGAGGAGAGAGGAGTCGGCTGTGGAGGGCTTGGGATGCTCTAAGGTAAGAGAAGAAAGAGGTCCCACTAGGCAGAAGTGTAAGAGACAGTGGGCGGACACGAAAAACTGAGAATGGCTGAATTGCAGGAAAAAAACCAAACCAGGGTCTGAAGAAAAAGGTTCAGTTTCAACTGAACAATGTTCATATAAATACAGCCAGGAGCCAGCACTGTTTCCATACACAACAGGTTGCCACAAACTCAGGTTAAAGCAGTGAGTGAGTGAGTGGGAGCTGAGGGGAGCCAGAGGAAGGACAGCAGGTGGTGGCAGCCAGTCCTACCTGGTAACATCAGACCGTAAGGGACCATCAGGCTGAGCTGGCGCTTACCTCACAGAACTTCATCTGAAGGTGGAGTGTCTAGAAGAAGCTGTCTCATCTCCCAGTCCAAACAGCAGAGAAAGACACCTGCAGAAGGCAGCTCACCTCCTCCTGGGGCTGATGTCTGAGACAAATGGTGTGATTCATTCTGTTGATTTACTGTCTGTATTGGCTACAGAAGGAGCTTACACACCTCACTAAAACAGCTGTCTTGTTTTTGGCTTGTGCTGGATGGACCAAGCATAGCTTTTAATTGGATCTGCCATGCTTCTTTGCCCATTCCACACCAAACTGTTTTGCCTCCATCAAGCATAAACAAGCACAGTTTCCAGCAGGGTGCCTGTCAAGGCACACAAAGGACTGGGCAATGCACTATTATTTTACACAGCTTTTCTTGATTTGACTTTGCCTGGGTTTAGGTTCTATTCAGAAGTTCTAGCAATATATTTCTCTCTTGGTAAGGGTTTTTTCCCCATGAATTTATCTAATCACTGTATTCAAATGCCTTCTCAATTTACATTTTGATAAAGACATGAAGGAAGGAGCTTTTAAAAGCATTTTGGGTATTTTCAGTACTCATACTGTCTCCAAGTATTTTGAAATCTCTGAAGAAAACATTGCCAGCAGAACAGATTGCCTAGTTCCAGAGCTGGACTCATCAAAGCTCCTTACAGGATCAAAATTACCTCTCTGATCTCACACGTGTTTGTCTCTTGGGTGCAACTTCAGTTTCATCGCATCACACTGGGACCTTTTGCTGAGCTGCTGAACCACGGTGACTGCTGTGTTGTTTCACTGCTGTGGTTCCCAGAAGACACTTCACAGCATATGTCTGGTATTTTTATCTACAGCTTTGTAAATTTACTTTGGTTAGACATACATTTTTACTTTACACTTCCAAGATAAATACAGTAGTATTGGAAATTTTGCCCCAGATTTTTCCCCGTTTCATTAAATAAGAGCTTTTGTCAGAGGTTAATTTTGTGTCCCAATCTATTTTGCTTCTTGTGTCTCCTTTATTTCTGCATTATATTTATTTCTCCTCCTGCCTTTCCTCAGGATGGATGTGCAGATACAGATGAATCCGGATATCTGAAACATTTTTTTTCTAGTCTTTGTCATGTGGATTGTATTCCCAATTCAAAATGCAAGCAAGTTAGAGTGCTTGCATTTTGAAGTATGTATGCCACATTACATGAGAAGATTATAGCAAACAGCATGTAACCCAGCTATCATGCTGTTCTCAGCAGTTATTTTTCTCTGGTACATTTTATTTTTAAATTTATGTCAGTGCTGGTGTAATGTTATGTATAAAATGACTACAGCTTTTATTTGAGATATTCTGGTGTTTTCTTTGAACTTTGTTTTGGAGATAATAAGAAAATACCAGTCCCAGGACTGGAAGAAGGAGATGCCTTGAGGATTGAGGGACTTATATCACTTTTTCCCACTGAGCAAATCAATTTTCCTTTATCTAATTGATTTATCCACTTGTCAAATAATGACAACTGCAGTCGCATACCACCATAACTTATACAATTATTTGAGACCTATGGACAGGAAGTACCTTTGTAAGTAGAGACTTAAGATTAGAAAGAAATAATTTGTAATATATCAGCCGTGAATGTGCTCTATGTGCTGTCTCTCACCTCACACAAATGATCAGCTGTGGAATTGCCAGAATAGGTCACTAGGTGGTGGGGGGAAGGAAAATAAAAAGGAAATGAAAAAAAGAAAAAGAAACATGGGAAAAAAAAAAAGAAAAAGAAAAGGAAAAGAGAAGAAAAACAATAAAAAAAGGAAAATAAAAAATAAAAAAGGAAATGATAAGAAAAAAGCTAAAAAGGAAACACCCCGATACCTGGGATCAATACATACATTACAGATAGCAGCCAGTTTATGTCTGTCACAGTATAATTGCGTTGCCTGGGGATGGTCTCTGCTCAGCCTGAAAATCAAAATGGAGGGACCTTGGCTGCAGGTCATTGTGCATCTTTCCAAACCTTCTCTTTGGCAATATATGACTGACCAACTTCAATTACTTGCCATAGGATGTGGAGTATCAGTGGACACGTTGCCATTACATGAGGGAGCTGCAGGTGGTTTTCCTTAGGTCACCCCAAGCCCCAAGGTGAAGCTCTTCTGCAGACATCTCTGTAGCACAGCATTGTCCATCTCATGCTGAGCAATGGTAAGGCTCACTGGCTGAGCTCCTCCTGAGCCACCCTGTTGCACTTTTAGCAATGAGCCATCCCTACAGCTCCTTATGATACCCAGCTGCACAGCTGGTACTCCCCAACCACCCTGGGATGTCTGCTCTGCCCCTGCTGACACCCACAGTGCTCCCAGTTGGGATGGACACCAGCCCATTGGTCTGCTTGACCCTTTCCTGTTGTGTGTGGTGTCTTCCTTACCCCTTTGCCCCACCATATACCATGTGTCAGATGCTTCCATGGACCACTGCATCATCTGCTCCTTTCTTTCAATAGAAATCCAAGCCATGCCCCTTCATGGCAGCCCTCATGGCCTGCCCACCCAACACTGACACATCCTATTAATCACCAGATTAACACATGGACTAATAACACATAAGGCAAGATACCTATGTGTACTGAATAAATTGTGCCTATGGTGTGAAAGTGATGTCTTCTGCTAGCAGTTAACTTGTACGGAGGACATCATGTGCCCCATACCTGCATAGACGTGCTTCTATAATTTCCAATACACATGCAAATATCCAGTCTTCGCTCCATCTCTCCTAATTAGGGAGGTCTTAGGACTCACAGTCATTACATTTAGTAGATCTCTGTGAATAAACTTTGAAATATCAAGATTCCAAATCACAAAAGCTCTTTTGTAACTTTCATTCAGAATTGGGCTTCTTCTGCATTCTTGCCATTTAAAAATGACCCTGATGTTGAACACTGCATCTTGTGATGCACAAACTGACTACAGGAAAAGGTTTCGAAACTGACATAACTCATTATTGATAATACAATAGTTGTATGTTTTATCTACAGATCTCTGATCTAGGAAGTCATTATTTTTCAGAGCCTTTGCCATAGCAAGGGAGAGACACTGCAGAGCATTGTTCAGCATTATTGTGTATGAACAGCATATTATGTTACAATATTTTCATAACATAATTCTGTTTTAAGCACCAGCTGGAATATGCAGAAGTGCTTTTAACCACTAGCTAAAAATTCCCCATTGGTACTGTGTTTCAAAACAGTGAAACCTCCCCTGTCCTCAAATGCATTTCTCATCTCATCTGAAATGTACATATTTATACAGCCTCACACGAGGCCTTGCTGGTAAGAAATTAATTCTAGTTTCAACACTACCCTCTTGTGCCCAGGACTCCTGCATGGAGCTTCCTATGCTCTTTCAGTGCCTGGTGCCTCCTTTTGTGTGTCAGTCTCATGTGAACTTACTGTTCAGGAGATGTTTCCTGCCATGGCAGAGCATCTTCAGGGGTAGAATCTTCATCTGTAGCCTCCCATATTGTGGAGCTGAGGCCCCACCACTGGAGGCTGAGGTATTTATTTTTAACTTTTTTATCTTTCTCTGAGATATTCCCTTTATTTCATCTGAACGTAAAAACCAGAACAGACAGAAGTCAAGCACTGATGTATGTAGTTACTTACTGCAATTTCCCAGATCTCACAGAGGACACACCAACATTCCTGCATAATCCCACTTTGACTGGAGTGCAGTGATATCCTAACTTTGCAGTTTTTTGGCTCCAGAAGCAGTTGCTTCCTGATGTAGACAGGGATGCGCTGGGAGGCTGTTAATCAGCTGTGGCTGTGCCCTGTCTGCTGCAGAGAGTTAGTGAGGGGAAGCTTCATCTGCATATGGCTTTGATGCAGAACATGCAAGGAGAGGGCTGGTAAGGGAAGGAGAGCACAGGCAGAAGGGTTGACGAATTTCTCAACTTTCCCATTTTGCTTAATGCACAAGGCTAGAAAATGTATCCACCTCCAACTTCTTGTGCCAGTCTGCATCCATCAAGTAGTATGGATTTCTTGAATGGGTACCACCAGTGGCAGACAGGTCCTACATGTTCTATCTGCACAGAAAGGAATCCTGTATTTTTCCATCAGAGTCTGTCATGTAATTGAAGTTAAAGCCTTTTGTGAAACAGCTTTGATTTTGGATGAAAATCTCAACATGAAAAGTGCAAATAGGTAATCTAGTGTAGTTCTGAAAAACAGATGAAAAAAAGGAAGTAAGTTTTAGTTTGTGCTCTGTTTCTGCCTTTTGAAATCTTCGCTTATCCCCTCTTTTTTAATATCTTCCCACTTTTTCAGGGGAAAGGCAGAAGGAACCATTCCAAAGGAGAAGAAAGCAAACCATTTTTTCCTCTTCTTTTTCTTTATATTTTAAAACTTCTAGGTGAAATTTGGGACTTGATATGAAACAAATGTCAGTTTTATTCTGATATTTTATGTAAAGAACCCAAACACTTAAGTGTGAGGAAGGGGGAGGGGAGTGGAAGAAGTAATTTTCCATCAGGCACCCTTAAGATATCTCAACCATAACACCAATGTCCAGTTTTCCAAACACAGCTTTGAAAGAGATCAGCAGCTGCTGGTCTTCTCTTACTCTTTCAGCACCGTCCTTCTGTCTCTTGGAAAACAGTGATTTGTTTTCCTTACCTTGTTTTCAAAATTCAGACAAAGGAAACTATTGGCACTGAGCCTGGGCAAGGCAACAGACAAGGGCTACAGCGGGGTGGGGTGAGGTTTGCAGCTCCTGGTAGCTTTCCTCTGAGCTGTGATGAGGTCCTGGAGGTCCTGTGGCCCCAAGCACCAGGACTGGGCGCTGGGGAGCACAGGAGGGATGCAGGACCTCTGCCCTGCCCACCCTCCTGGGCCCTGCTGCTCTGTCCTGCACACATGGATTGCAATAGCTTATGTTACTCACTGCTTACAAAAAGCACATTGTTTGCCATGCAAATAACAATAAAACCTGAAGATTATAACTGCCAATTTTTTTTTCTGAATAACTTAGACTGTAAGACCCTCTCTACAGCAGGCTAATTGAAATAAAACATCCTCTCTCCCAAGTCTGGGTGTGTGAGCGTGCAGTTTGCCTGGCTCTCTTTGGCTCCAGCCATCTGCACTCCCCAGGGGAAGCTCTCACAAAACTGAGACAAACAGCAGCATTCATCTCCTAAGCCATGGACAAGGATCTCCACCCCAGAAGATAAACTACCAAATGATGAACAGCACAAGGCTAATAACCTGGGAGCATCCTGTTCAGACTCCTTGCCCACGTCTACTGCACAGCCCAGACACTTTCATATATTGGCCCACAGTGCTCTGAGGAAAACAGAGAGAAATTTTCCAGCATGGCTATCAGGGTTTAGCCACAGCAATGTGAGAGCCTGACTGTGAGACAGCTTCCAGCTGGAAGCAGGGCTTTCAGCACAGTGTCATCTAACCCTTCTGGGAGCAAGTGTTGGGAACGTGGTCCAGAGAAATCCAGTGCCTCAACCAACCAGATAGTGAAGGGTGGTGCTACTTGGATAAGATGTATCCTGAGAAATAAACTTGAGCTGATATTTAGGGATCAGAATAAGCCTGGAAAGTATTTTCCATCCCCAGTGGTTATAACTTTATGAGGGTCATTCCTTCAATGCAAGGCTTCTGGAGAAATGTGAAATCAGCACTGCTGTTACCAGGTTTTTTAAAAAGCCTCATAGATTGGGCATTGTTTCTGTAAAATGAAAAAGCAGCTGTGATTCAGCCTTACATGTCCAATGGATAAGGTTAAATTATTCCAGTCTAAGCCCACCTTGAAAATAAACATTTTCCTTCTCATTTAATTTCTATGGCATATGGTTCATTTCTCCTAATCATCATCTCGGCAGAAAAAAAGCTGCTGTGATTGACAGCACAGAGAGCAACAGATGGTGCTGTTTCTGTTCAAGTAAGACCCAGAGAAATAATCCTGTCTAATAGCACTACTCTATCTATTTAGAGTCACCTTTTTTGTGTGTATGTTAAATCAAGCACTCAGATATGCAGAAACTTTAAATTTAAAAAACCCTCCCAAAACAACAAAACTCCCCATATTTCCAGTCTTGTATTCTTTATCAATATTTCTCATAAATGTAAAAGCAGATGGTTTTCACACAGACATCTGTAAGTGTGCTGCAGTACCCAGCAAGATACTCATGGTGCAAAATTCTCTAGTGAACGCTCAAGGATAATGGCACCACTCACTATATTGTACCACGTAATGCATGTGGGAGGCAAAAAAGTATAACAAGTTTCACAAGAGCAAAATAAGTAAATTGCTTGATTATGTATTGAGAGTAATGGATTGGCATAAGAGGGTAATTTAGATAAAAGGTGCTCAGCAAGTTTCTACCCTAAATTTCTCAAATAATGAATTTCTACACTTAATTTTCTTTTGTGCAGTCAAAACACAGCAGGCTGTCAAGCAAAGCCCCAGCAGTCCTGATGCACAGGAAATCTCCTGGGTAAAGAAGAATTTCAAGTTATTAATCTGTGGTTCTGGTCATCTAGACTAGTGATCTCTCTGTGCTTTCTGATTTTGCTCTTTCCCTCTCAGAAGCACATTCAGCCCACATGGCTGCTCAGACACATCCTACTCTTTTGAGCCAGAGGAAATTTCTGAATAACCTTCACAAGCCTCCATAAGTAGCTCTGAGATGTGCCTTAGTGTTGAATTCCCAAATTCTCCTTGATCCCTGGGACTTTCAGGACCTTATCACAGCTCGGGGAGAGCTACCAGCAGCAGCAGCTTCTTGACCCCCTTCAGCATCCTACGTGCTGAGCACAGAGTTATGGCTCCTGAAGTGGCCCCAGGCCAGGAAAGCAACATAAACTCTTGGCCAAGCTAAGGTAGATAAAAACACAGGTTTTCTCACTTCCATCACCTGGACAACTGGAAGTTTGCTGCTGCCCTGGAGTGGCAGGGGTTTGCTTAGTACTTCAGAGGCCTCAGTCATTATATTTGCCACTTGTTTTTTTGAAAAATAAATATTTGAAAAATCTGAGAAAAACTAACTTTGCCATAATGAAGCCTGATATTAAAACACTTCTTGGTGTGAACTGTATTGATCAGCAATCAAAACTGACTCTTTCTTGCCCACCCAAGTGGGTTGGAGACATCCTGCTGTGTGGTGTTATTTCCCAGGGACAGGATGGAGGTGTCAGAGCAGAAGCAGAGAAAATTTTCCTTTTTCAGGATAAGCCACCTTTGGCTGCAGGAGCTGAAGGTGATGAAACCAAGCACCCAAGGCAGGGAGAGCTCTGCCAGAACTGTCCCCCCACTTCACAATGCTACAGATACCACTTCACCAAGGTCCTGTGCACTCATGGGACTCTCCAATCTCTGAAGGCATTTACATGCTCTGGCCACAGCAGACAGCTCTGCTGTCTATGTGTGTGTGAGAGAGACCAAATACTTCCGTCTGCTTCAGCTTCAAACATTCTTTATGACAAAGCTGCACATGTGGTAATCAAATTTTGACTCAATCTCGGTGCTCAGGGCTATGAGCTTGCATTGAACCATGAGCTTTCAGCCTGCAAGTCGAAAAAGTCAAGTAAGTTTTTCAGTAATTTTTCCAGCCCTACTTCACACCAGGGCTCAGACCAGGGTGTAAATGGCAATGGCCTGTAAATGTTCCAAGGCTTCCACAGGGACAGCAGTGATTCTTAGTACAGAGCAATGGAGACAATGACACAAAACCTGCATCCTTCTTACACACTGTGGTGGGTTGACCCTGCTGGGTGCCAGGTAGCCACCAAAACCACGCTATCACTCCCCTCCTTGGCTGGTTAGAGGAGGGAAAATAGAGTGAAAGGCCTGTGGATTGAGATCAGGAAAGGGAGAGATCACTCACCAGTAACCACCATGGGCAAAACAGTTGGCTATATTAGACACAGGGGAAGCTTCTAGCAGGTTTTTGCAGACGCCACTCCTGTAGTTCCCTGCCCCCCTCCCCCAAACCTTCTCATACACACCCAATACAGATGCAGATTTTGTTCTTTAATATATGAAGTAGAGACAAAACTTAAATCCATGAAAGCCACAGCATGAACCACAAGCAAGATGATTCACCCACACCTTTCCACATGGATCTCTGAAATAAGGTATTTGAAGCCATTAGTCTATGGGTGTGTGGGTGGATGAATGGTAAAAACTGCTCTTACTGCAGTTACAGGGTACTGAGTAAGGAGGTTCTATGGGTATGGTATGAATTAGAGACTTCATGTAAGGTCTGTGAATCTGATTGTAGTTTTTCTGCCCTTTATAGTTGGAATGAGGGTTATCTGGTGGGTAAATGTATTGCTCTCCTGATCCCATTCCTTTGAATGCATCCAGTCTGACATTTGGAAGTCATTGTAGAATCATTCTGTAGTTTGGCTTGTAAGGGACCTTTAAAGGTCATCTATTCCAGCTCCCCTGCAATCAGTCAGAACATTGTCAGCTAGGTCAGGGTGCTCAGAGTCCTGTCCAGCCTGGGCCTGAATGTTTCCAGGAATGGGTCATCCACCATCTGCCTGGATAAACCTGTCCCAGAGTTTTACCATCCTCATTACAAAAAATTTCTTCTTAATATCTCATTGAAATCTTCCCTCTTTTGTGTTCAAAACCATTACCCCTCGTCTTATTGCAACAGGCCTTGCTAAAAAGTCTGTCCACATCTTCCTTATAGGTTCCATTTAAGTACTGGGAGGCTGCAATAGTGTCTTCCCAGAGCTTTCTCTTCTCTAGGCTGAGCAATCCCAGTTTCTGTCTTTCTGCCCAGGAGCAGTGTTCCATTCCTCTGTTAATGTTTGTGTTCCTGTCAATCTCAGAGTATCAAGTGGCTGATACAGAATCACCACAGGTTTGTGCCTAACTTCAAAACATTCAATGCAACTCCCAATATTATTGTTATAATTTCCATTGCCATGAGTCGCCACACAGCACTGTAGCTCTTTTGCTCCAGTCAGCTACTTTCCAGTTAGCAAGGAAAGACGTCTGGGAAGACACTGGAATAAAACAGGATATAACTCCCCTATGCCCACCCCTGTGACCAGTGAGGGGCCAGCACAAGGAGAGCAGCTGCCCACAGTGCTGGCCAGCAGCAGGCTCCAGCCTGCGCAGGAGGCTGTCTGCTCCCTGGAGACATCCTCCCTCAGATCCCATTGCCGTGTCTGACACCAGGTTCAGTTCCAGTTTTTCCTCAATTAAAAGGGATGTGTGGCACCAGGCAGGATCTGTTTCCTTTGTCATGAAGCTGCAGGCATGCAATGTGCTCTGGGCATGGAGATAAGCTGGGCTGCCTCCTCTTGCTGTTGGTGGAGCTTACCCCAAACATGAGTATTTTAGATAGCTGAGTCTGGCCCCAGCTGAAATGTTCCTTTTCCATTTTTGACTCTTCTTTCCACCTCTCTGCTGCATCCAGTGTGTCAGTCCACTGCAGGGCAGTACCATTCCCATGGCTGCTCTGCTCACAGCCTGTGTAGCATACTACTTTGATAGTAAAGTAAGGTCAGACCACTAGAAATTCTTGTCATTTTGGGGTTTCCCCTCCCCCAAAGCAGACACTGCCCCTCTCTGGTCCCCATCATAGAAGGACCCCATTTCACACTGCAAGGTCTTGCAAGGTGTGAACCTCAGTTTGGATGCAGAAATTCATTTACAGCATGGCCCCAGACCAAGCCAGGCAGAAGAGCATGTTATAGAAGAAATGTGGACATAGGATGGGCAGTCTCTGGCTGATATTGCCTTCATTAAGGACTCAGTTCAGGCTTACTGCTAGGAAGGAGACAGATAAGGTCCCTTTCCCCTATTGCTTCTGTGCTGGAGGGGGTTGGGATGGCTGTGCAAACTCTGTTTGACAGAAGCTGTGAGCCCAGCAAAGTGTTCATGGACAGCTAGACTTAAAACTTTAGCAGGTCACTTTGGATCCTCCCAGCTCCAGTCACATATACTGTTGTGGGATGGTAAATCTGTGTTTCTGAGTAGTGTAGGTGCTTCTCTCCTGCTGGCTTGGGTGGACACCTTTAGCTTCAGCCTCTGATAGTCATGTTTGCTCTGCCTATGTAAACTCTTGGCGTATTGTTGCTTCTGGTGATTGATTTTTTCCAGGTTTTCAGTTTTACTTGCCTGTTGCCTAGGACAGAGGTAATCTGTACAGCATGATATATTTTAAGAGGCAGGGGGAATTGGGGTAAGGACCAAGATCAGAGAATCCCATTGGCTGCAACACATGGTAACGATATCGCTCTGAAAACTTTCAGAGATTACATGAAAGGATTTAATTTCATTTTTTAGAGACACTCTGAGAAGCACAGTTTCTCTCTGGAAAAAATAGCTGCTTAAAAGGGGCATCTGTGGCTAATCTCCTGCATCAATTTTAACAGCAGACAAGTGAAACTAAGTCTCAAGAAAAGTGTAAAGCTGCTGCCCTGGGGAGAGGATGTAAAATGAAGATTTGCCCCAGCTCCAACTCTTCCTTGGCCAGCTGCATCAGAGTTCCCTGGCGGGGTTGTGGTCCGCTAGCTTCTCACCAGACAGGCAGGCGCTGCTGGCTTTGTTGCTCCAACATCAGATATATGTCCAAAGGCTGCTATGGGGTGCAGAGTTTCTGCCTCCTGCATGTCCTTGTGATGCTGCTACACCCTGCCAGCTGCCTGCTTCCCCGTGCCTACGGCTGGCCACAGGAGGTAGCCAAACAAATGTGCTGATCACAATGATAGCATTGCTCTTCCTGCACACCACCTTCATAGCTCAGCCTGAAGTGGAGGTGGAGGCTGGACATGCTGCCCTGTGCATTGGGAGTGTCTCTGCACAGAGATCTGCTGACAGTCCTGTGGCTGAGCCTTTCATAATAATGCTCAGGTTTCTCTCCCACCAGAAACTGAATTTGACATTACTGATGAAGTTAATAGAAATTACAGATGTGGAATGAAACTTGCTGAGCCAAAAGTGTCCCACTGCAGATGAACTCCTGGCCGTAATTCAATGTCGCATCTGCTTTTCTTATGAAATAATGACCTACATTAAAATCAGATCATTCACTTAATGTCTACTTTAGCAGCTTCTGTGTCCTGAGGTTTCTGAGGTCTTTCTAGAGATGTGCTAGAGAAATAAGGACTCTTTATTTCTCTCCAAATCCTGTGTTGGCTGAACAAATCTGAGCTTTGCATGAAAAAAATTACACCTCCTATGAACCCATCCAGACTTCCACGCTTAGAAACATAGAATGGATTGGGTTGGAAGTGACCTATAAAGGTCATCTAATCCAACCCTCTCTGGGTTGAAGCCAGAACATCTTCAACTAGATCAGGTTGCTGAGAGCCTCCTTCAAGCAGACCTTGCATGTTTCCAGGGATGGTGCATCTACCACCTCCTTGGGCAACCCATGCCAGTGTTTTGCCACCATCATTGTAAAAAACTTTGTCTTGATATCTAATCTAAATCAAGCCTCCTTTACTTTAAGAACTCTTGTCCTATCACAACAGGCCCTCCTAAAAAGTCTGTTCCCATCTTTTTTATAAGCCTCTTTTATGTATTCAAAGGCCAAAAGAAGGTCTTGGGAGCCTTCTCTCCTCTCCTCTCCTCTCCTCTCCTCTCCTCTCCTCTCCTCTCCTCTCCTCTCCTCTCCTCTCCTCTCCTCTCC
>JAWWEE010000085.1:61702321-61734043 GCA_035221455.1 Xenops minutus
TCCTCTCCTCTCCTCTCCTCTCCTCTCCTCTCCTCTCCTCTCCTCTCCTCTCCTCTCCTCTCCTCTCCTCTCCTCTTCTCTCTCTCTCAGATTGTCTTAACAGAGGTGTTCCAGCCCTCTGATCATTTTCATGACTCTCCTTTGAACCCCTTCAATAGGTCCATGTCTCTCCTGTGCTGAGAACCCCAGTGCTGGATTAGGTGCTACAGGTGGGACCTCACCTTGTCATCAGATTGGCAACTATTCCAAGATGATCAATTTCTTAAAAAAAAAAATAAAGCAACTTTTTCCCTAAATAGAAACAATAATAAGTCAACAAGAAACCAAATTAATTAATTCATCTTAGAGGTAATTGATTTGGAAAACAAGACTTGCTTCTGTCAGCTTTGCCTTGGTGAGCCTTTAGAAAGAAATACTTTCTTTTCAAAGAGCATATTAAAAATGAAAAGCAATATATCTTTCTGTAACATGTTTCTGACAAAGTAAATAGAAACAGTAATGCTGTAGGTGACCATAACACAGCCAATACAGGTTGATAGGGAGGGTGGTTTTGAAACTGAACATTCTGGCATGAGATGACACCAAAGATACCAGCTCAGTGCCCATCCATTTCTTAAATGAGTGTAGTAATTTTTACCTATTATTTGGAACCAGTCTCCCAGAATAAAACCTCAGGATGTGTACTTAAGCCTGCACCTTTGCAAGGGTCATTTTCACCTGGAACTAGGCATGAGGCAGCTCTGACAGTGCCTCACTGTCCTGTCTCTGACTGTGTTGGAGGATGTGTAGCTTACACTGTATTGGAGAGGATCAATTGCTTATACAAGGTCCTCAGCCACTCGTGTGATTTTTAGTTTTATGTTGCAGAAAGGGAAGCTTTCTGGCTGTTCTATTTGCTGATAAAACCCCAGCATGGGAAGAGCAAAACAAGGGTTCCTGCTGTCCTTGGCAACAGGATACAGAGCAGCTGTGGGGTGGTTGGTACTGTGAGGATCGTGCCACTCTAGGATTGAGAAACATCTAACCCTTGTTCGAAGCAATGAGCCAGACAGGGAAAGAAGCATGGAAGCAGAGTGTAAGAGTTCAGGAAAGTTTACAGTTGTCTCCACCTATGAAAACTCAGGGAAAGCAAGAAACAGAACTACTCTTTGAAGGAATTATCCATGATCCTACAACCTCGTGGTTGTCTCGGGTGGAAACACCACTGTCTGAGGGTGGGCCACCACCAAAAAAGGCTATTCTAACTCATTTTGTGCTATCCCAGAGCATTTGCCTTAAGAGAAAAGTGGCAAGACATGACTCCAGTGTTAGCAGAAAGAATTTGAGGAAACCTTTCAGGAAAACTCTTAGGTAGCATTGTTTTCCCCCTTATTTTTTACACTGTCTGCTGAACCACAGTCTGTTTGATTTACTCCATGACTGAACATTTTATTCATCTTATGTGGTTGTGCTCATGGAAATCGACTCACATGATGCATCTTCCCTCCAGGGCAGTGCATCACAGGCTGGAGACACTGTCTCACTGTGCCTGCACTGCTTATGCTAGCACGAGAAGGGGCTTCTCCCGAATTGAAGGACGCCCTTCTGATCACCTGACTAATGCTGGAATGGCATCATTGCTCTCAGTGGCAGCCTTGGCTCTGTGCAGCACCTACCACTCCTACCACTCCTCTGTCCTGCAGAGGTTATATTGATAAATTTGGCAGGTTAAAACATCAGTCCCTTGATATACAGCCATAAATAGGTAGCTCAGGTCCTTAATTGCAGCAACGATCTGGCAGAGTGCTCTTTTGTCTTTGACAGGGTGAAAACTTCAAGTAACACAGACACTTAAAACAGCAGGAGAAGTAGCTGTGCCTGTGGCATTGCAAGGGAATTGAGGTGTCCAGCCAGGCCATTTAGGTCTAGCCTGCTTTTATGTCCACTTTGCTCACTCCAAATCAGCCCAAGGGCTGTCATAAGGGGATGAGCATTTGGTAACAAACGCGGCAGCCAAAAACTGGACAAACTCCTGGAAGTGTTCCAACAGCCATCCCCTCAGCCAGAGGTGAGTCACTGTTGACAGTCTCAAGACCAAAGGCTGGATGTAGTTGCTAACAGATCTAGCAGTGGTCTGTAAGCCTCTGGACCATTGTAGGAACATCTACCCTTTCCTATGGATTAATAAGGAATTCCTCAAGAGTACAAAGCCATAACATTTTGCAAATGCCATAAAACACCCACCATGGTGATATAATATCCTTTTAAAACTATCCTTTTTTTTTCTTTTTTTTTTTTTCTTCTCCCTGTGAATATTTAGAACCCAAATTAGGAAAAGCTTAGCTTTTCCTGGTAGAAAGCTCATCCTTCTCTGTTATAAATGGTACTAGTTGGCTGGGCTTTTACACAAAAACAGCTGCCAACCTGAAAGAGAGGTTACTCGTCTCCAGTCCTTGTGGCTCCTTCCCAGTTCTTATTACAGCATGTATTTTAAAAAATATTTTTAGTTTAAACAGGCAGGCAATGAATGAAAGTGAATGTGCCAGATGTCCCTCTCAATTCTGTCCAGTTTATCCATTTTCTCCCTTTTCTGGGGTAAACATATGGCTGCAGATGGGGTATTTATCAGAAACCTTTCAAAAGGGGAATAAATGAAGCAAAAATCTGGGCCTGCAACACACAGCAGCTGATGGCTTTATACACTAGATTGGCTTGTGTTGCTCTGGTGAGTCCAAACTTTCCCCCTCTTTTAGGGCTGGCTTCTTAGCTGCTCTCAAACTGTCCCATTTGTGGTATATATTGTTGGTAGATGATGATGGACATCCCTCCTCTTACCACAGTGTGATTTA
The DNA here is from genome assembly GCA_035221455.1 of Xenops minutus. Classification (NCBI taxonomy): domain Eukaryota; kingdom Metazoa; phylum Chordata; class Aves; order Passeriformes; family Furnariidae; genus Xenops; species Xenops minutus. The sequence goes on from JAWWEE010000085.1 coordinate 61,705,150, forward strand.
TTTTATTCCATTCACGACCCAGGCATGGAGACACAGGTTTTTATCACTTTGGCTGCAGCTTGGATACAGTCTGTTCACAAGCAAGCACTTGGACCTTTCTCCTAATAATCTCTGCAGAGCTCACCAGAAGGTTGCAATCCAAAACTAGAGCACTGCCATTTTTCTAATAGCTCCACTCTTGACTGATGGTGTCCCAATACATGCGTAAAACAAAGACTTTAATAATCAGATGTAAACAGTGGAAAAACTATGCCAGTAATGAGATCTTCCTGGGTTAATAGATTAGGGATCTGCCACAGTTCATTTTCATCCAGGGCCCAAGTAGGGGAGGGAGAACGGAGAGAGTTTGACCATTAATATAAAACCTGGTTTTCACTTGATAGTATGCTTTACTGAAGATAAAATGTCTTTGATAGATCTTTGGAGTCTGAGAAACTGTTAAATCTGGACTCTTAGAAATTATTTGTGTGACATTGGGTCATATAAACTCTGGAATTTTGCTTACAGTCCCCAGGCAAATGTTTTACAAATATTTAACCTCTCCTGGATACACGAGCACACTGAGAACATTTTGTCTCTGTGCCTTTCATTGTGCAGGGCAGAAGAACAGCCTTGGAAATCAGTGGGCCTGAAACTGCTTGTCAGCTGCCCACTCAACACCAGATGCCTTACCTGAACAACCCACACCTCCTGCATGTGCAAAGTTTGGGTTGGGGATGCAGTCAGAAGAGGGCTTCTCACAAGATGTTCTTTATTGCTTGTTGGGTAGTTAAAATAATGAGGGGTTGTTTCTGTGGTATTTTAGCCGTTGCACTTTTGGTCCTGGCCAGGGCAGAGGAATTGCAGAGAAGAGCATATTTCAAGTAATAAATTTAAACACTTTGAAACTTGAGAGAAAAAAAAGGTGAATTAAAATGAAGCCAAAGATTCAGGTTAGATCATGTTTAATCCAAACCAGGATATCCATCCCTGACAAAAATGTTGACTGTGGCTATTTTCTTGGCACTATGTCTGTTCTCTCTCCCCACCCATCTCTCTTGGAAGTCACTGTGCTCTGGCTCTTCAATTAGAGACGGATAACTGATGCATTGCACACTGGAAAAAGCTTATCACGCTGCATTACTTGTTCCATCACTGAAGCCCTATCACCACTGTGAAATCTTTCTTCAAGTTTGAAAGAGACTTGGATAAACCACCTGGTGATCCTGTCTGGGACTGTCAACTGTCTGATCCAGGCAGTTTGTCACGGACCCTTGAAAATGGCATTGATGGAGTGAATGTGTCTCTGGTGCATATTTTGGAGCAAGGGTTTGTGCAGATGAGCTGGCAGAGGCCAAGCTGTGTTTTGGAGAATCACATGGACTACAGCTCTGCTGGTATCTGGGAGCTCAGGCCTGACTTTCTGCCAATTGCTGAACCTTTCATTTAGGGGATCCTTTAATTTAGGTGTATGGAGTAAGACATGAAATGTTTTTGGGCTGTGAAAATGGAGAGATGAGGTAGCAGTGGTAGTCCAGGGCTGGTGGAGCACATCACCCCTGGGTACTTCCCTGGGCAAACCAAGAGGTGGTGGAGAGCAGTGGAGAAACAGGACCTCAGCCCCAGTGTCAAGCAAGGCAAGAGGATTTCCTGAATGATGGAGAAGTCAAAGTTAAGTAGTTTCCAGAACCCTTCTAGAAAGTCATCTACTTTGGGTGAGGGCAGAAGCCACATTAATGGAGCTGGATTTGCACCACTCTTTTTCCAACAGCTTCCTATATATATATTCCTATAACTGGTGCAGAAAACACCCACGAAACACATCTCATTGCTGTGTATCTCAGGGAACTGGTGTAGCTGCAAACTACACAAAGCTTGAGTGTCACAAACCGAACTGCTCAAAGCACTCACTGCACCAACACTGTCTGCAGAGCTCAGTGGCAGTGGGTTACAGGAGAAGTAAATGTTTAACTATGGTGGTGCACAGACTGTGACTTGAAGCCCTTTTTGGGTGCACAACGCTCAGATAGCCCCATGAATCTGCCACCTATGGAGGCTCCCTTGGGAAGGAGTGTGGTGGGTTTTGCCTGAGTCCCTGTCACTGACCAAAACTCCTGCAGAAAAAGCAGCAGATCACAGAAACTTTCAATGAAAATACATCAGTTGTTCCTGTGAGTTTGCAGTGGTCAGCACAGAGGTGGAAAAAGGCTTCAAAGCCACCAGGTTGACGTCTGAGGGCTCTGCCCGAGGCTGCTGCAGCAGTGAGAAAAAGATCAGCACAGTGTTGGGAATTTTATTTTAATAATTTTATTGCCTCTTGAAACAGTGCCTTTCAATTTTACCTAGTAACCTCACTAATAATTCCAATATGAACAACATAGTTATAAGAGGTGTCTTTCTTATGGAGCAGCTTTTGCTTGCAGAGAAGGTGGGAAGCAGCTTTCACTCAAGAGCTATTGCATTTTAGCTGATACCTCATTATCTGACATTAAGAGATTCATGTTCTTCACTTCACTTTCAGCTGTTGATTAGCAGACAGAGGCACATCCTGCTGCCAGAGACCAACAGGACAAAAGTAATGACAGCTGTGTACAAGTTCAGCTGGCAAAGGCTGGAAGAGTGTATAAAGCATAGCAAAGAGGTAGGGAAGGGGTCAGATTTCATTTTCTCCATCAGCATACCTGCAACACACACCAGCCTTGCACCTAAAAGCAATGCCAAACCTCTCAGGTCAGTCCTTTCCTCATCTGTAGATTAGGAGTATCTGTTCTTTTCAGCATGAAGCATTTTCAGTGTTTTATTGTAGTACAAAAATAATTCAAGGCTCTGATATTTTGATGTCCTGTTATTTTAGATTCAGGTCACATGTTTGAATAAGTGTATTTGACTATTAGGAGATCAAGAATGGAGATCCAGAATCAGTTCCTCCACTGCCTTTTTACTTCTGAGTCCATAACTTATGCCTATAGACAATGATTTTGTAGCACAGCTATTCCTTGTTGGAGGCACAGAGCAGAATAATGGGCAGCAAAGATTTCTGCAAATGGGATTCTGTTCAAAATATTGGAAATAAAAAAGCAAAATCTAAACTCTGCTATTAGTTTGGACCAAAGAATGTGTGTAGCATCAAACCACAAGAACTGTGATGGGTAGGAACCAGGTGGACTCTATTAGTAAGTGAGGAAGGGAAGGAATCTTTCTTCTTCCTCATAACTGCCAAGAAACATGCTTGTTTCAGCTTTTGCATGAAATGATAGATGGCAACTTTGAAGCCCAAATCTCTTTGGTTTTATTCCTTCTTCTTTTGAGACATGGGTGCTGTGGATGTTCATTACTCACATTGGAAACATTTGCCACAGGAAGATCCTGGAATGGAGTTTGGAAAGCTATGAAAGCCCAAATGTCAGCCGAAAACATCAGGGCCGTCCCAGCACTTGCTGAATCAAATTATTAAGTGCCAAGATAAATTAGTGTTTGTCTCTTAGTCACTCCCAGTTTTACAGAATCCAGGCTTTCAAACTCCCTTCCTACCAGGAAAATCCTCTCTGCATGAAAAAGAAATCCCGTTTTGATGGCAGCAGCTTCCAAAACCTGGAACTGTGTTTTCCAAAGTCTTGCTTCACTCTCCAGTAAATTCCTTTCCACCTCTGTTTGCCCAGTGAAATAACCAGAATATTTGCATTTTTAAAAATCAGCATTTTTGGTAGTCATAAAGCATAGACTAATGAATCTCTTCTGCAAGACTATTTAGTTAATTAATATTTATACACTGAAGCAAGGCTCAAGAGCTAATCTATGAAGTGTTATTTAATGATTGCCAACATCTGGCTTGAGCATCTGAGATTTCACTGAAATTGAATTAAGATTCCTACCATTAAATCTTCAGGATAGGGGCACTAAATACAACAAAAGCATGAGGCAAGGAGATGCAGCTCTCTCTGGAAAGCCTGTGGGCTGAGATAACCAGGAGCCATCCCTGCTCCTGGGACTGTTGCTGAGACAACTCAGCCTTGTTTGTCCTTGGGGGCAAACACTGAGCCCTCAGGTTTCTGCTCCTACGCCACACTTGGCTGGTGCAGGAGGAGAAAAAGCCCTTGGCTGCCTTTGGTTCCCGTACCACCAAGCACCATCCCTGCACTGGCTCAGCCCAGCCCCCACGTGTCTGTGGGGGCTACCATTGCTTTTTCAGAGGAGTGGTGCAGCCCCAGATTCCTCTCTGTGGGCTGTTGAATAGGAAATTACCAAGGCAGGTGGCTGGGTACAGGCCAGCACTGACACTCCTGACACTTACACCACAAGCAGACATACCTCAGCTGCAAGTGCTCACCCCTCTCCACTCATCTCCAGCCAGTGTCTTCTCCCATGATGTGACTTGTCCTGCTGTCCACCACAGAAAGAACCAGAATTCGAAACAGAGTGCTTTCTCACCATCACTCAAGCACTTTCTCACTATCATTCAGCAACCATCAATTGCACATCCTTTCCAGCATCTACAAGGGTCTGAATGAACAATCTGCACAGGTCTGTCTGATGGGGTCATCTGCCATTTTGACAGGAGAACCACAGCACCTTTGAAATTCACTGATGTTTGAGCCTTATTCTCCTGATTTTAAGTCAAACAAAGGGTTTCCTGTGATTTCACAAGGTTTAAGATTAGGTCTAGTTTCTGCAGATGCTCCACACCTCATCTCTACCTCCATGACATGCCAGGGAGTGCCTCTTGCAGCTGCAGTTGCTGACACTGGGGCATTTTAGCAGATGAAACTCATTCAATTGTCTAGCAGTGTCCATGGAGTTATGCTTTGCTGCTGTAGCCTGCTGGTATGATTAAAGTTTTCTACATTATTGAATGACTTAGCACCTCATTTCACTGGTGGGTCTTGGCCTTCCTGTTGGTCACATCCTGGTTTGTCCCCAGGATGGCTTTTGGAGAGCACTGCTTCCCTCCTCAAGATTAAGCGTGAGTGGTATTTCTGGATCTTTAGTTTCTGAGACTACCTTCTGGAGGGATGAAGTACTTAGCAACATCCTAGCAGTCTCCTGGTACTCCCAGTTCCCTCACATCCCATCCCTGAGCATGCAACTTCAACCCATTGCAGCGCTCTGCACCTCGACACTCACATTTATCAGGCAGATGAACAGGAAGGACAAGTATAAAAACCAAAAAAGGAATAGAAGAGGAATACCTTAGAGCTACAGGGCACCCCAGGGGACATGGAGGAGCCCCAGTCAAAAGCTAAGCATGGGGTTCAGTATTGAACAACTTGAGTATGAGCCAGTCCATCACATTGCATGGCCAGGGATCCTTCCTGGGATTGATGGCTTCAGCAGTGTTGCTGTAACCATGTACTGGTGCAGAGTTTCTCACAGATCAAGGACGTACTTGCTCTTGGGAAGGCTGGATGTGCTTATGTGGATATGTAAGCAGGACTGTATCCTGCAGTTGTGGCTTTCTAGAGAATACTAGTGGGTGGTTCAAAAGCTAAAATAAGGATATTATTATTATTATTATTATTATTATTATTATTATTATTATTATTATTATTGTTAGTATACATATATAATTTGATTCTTTTAGTCTGAAATAAGCCTCTAGTAAATTTATATTTATCTGGCAGCAAAAATATAAAACTTGGTTTGGCAATTGCATTTAGGAAAACATTAGGAACTCAAGAGAAAAAATATTGCCTGACTGACTGTGTTGAACTAATACTGAGAAGTGGGGCTCTGTGAATCTGAATTCAACCCAGTTTTTTGAAGCTACTTAGCCAGTCTCCTTCCAGTGTTGGCCAACTGACAGAAATTCAATATTTTTCTTTTAGTGAATGAAAAGCATAGTCAGAAACAGCCATTGGGCCAGGATCATATGCAAAAGCTCCTCTTGTGCTTTTGTTTCCTAATTGCTTTTGGAAGGATTTTTCGAACTGGGCTGACGCAGTTGTGTATGTGAATTTCCTGGCAAATAAGAAAGGTGACTGTGTCCAAAAGACATTTAAGAGTGTGAATTCACAGCCTTTCCATGTCTAATCAAGGAGTGTAAACCATTAGCCACATGTTCTCCATTTCCATCACATTTTTTCACACTTAAACAAAAACATGCCAAAGGAAAGGTGCTACATTTTTTAATGCCCCCAAATAGGAACCACAGGAGTCCATTAAATGCTGTGGTCATTTCCAGCATACAAATCAATTTTCCTTGTGGTGGTGAAGTGGTGAATAATGCCTGGTTTGTTTAAAGGAGCATGACTGATTTTGGATGAAGGATCCTGTCACTTTGGCATTTTTAGTTTTATTTATTGCATGCAACTGTATAAAACCTGGTACTGGTCTCAGTGCCAGGCTTACTAGTGGAAAAGCTGAGAGGACCACATAACTCCTGGTGCAGCAAAGAGGTTCTCCTTCTGCAAGACATTTGCTGAACTCCTGAAAAGTTATTTTTAATAACATGGCAGAGAAGGATTTCATCAGTTGGCATCTACTGGCTTTATTTTTTCTTCCATTTTGCCTGTGTCAAGATGAATACATGGAGGTGAGCAGAAGATCTTATAAACCAGTGGCCAAAATATTGCAAAGTCACCACCAGACTGGTCCTAAAGGTTCCAGAAGCAGGGAAATATTGAAACAGCGGACTCAACTTATAGAGTGGACTGTTGATAATAGCACTTCTACAGACCAAAAGGTCCTGAGACCAGAGGTAGATGATGTAGAACTGACTACCTCAGATAGAGTCCAGGTACTCTGAATTAATCTTCTAAAGATATCTTTAAAGCTAATGAGATTTTTTTTTTTTGCTAATATTATTAGTAATATTATTAGTCATATTAATATTAGTAATATTATTTATGCAATCATTTTTATTAAACCTGTGTATTGGTCTGTATCCTGATGGGTTGCTTTATAGGATTTAGCAGATGGTTGGGGACACTGATTTTGACATAGACAGCAGCCCTTTGTTCTGTTGAAACTGTGAACCTGTGAAATCATATATTCTGATATATAATCTGTTAATTGTCCCAAGGTGTTACTTATTTAAAATGTTAATGTTTTAGAATCTGCTAACTCGTATGGATGTGGAGGAAAATTACAGAATTTCTAGAGGTATTTAGAAAGATTCAATTAGCAGAGTAACTTTACTTAAAAATTTTGTATATAAAGTATATTTTTTGAGCTTGAGAAAAATATAATGAAATTCTGAGTGTTCAAAAATGTTATTCAAAGGAGTAACTTGAAAGATACTAATGTAAAGAGTAGATTTAATAATATATATCAACATGAGAGTTTCAGAAGAAAAAAACCTCACAGTGAAAGTCTAAATTATCTGCAACATCTGTCTTTTAAACTGGGAATCTTTTTATGCATTTCATGGCACTTTAGCAACTATACTAATTAGCTTACATCAAAGGAAAAATGTTATAACTTTATATATAAAACATAGCAGTCTGAATTTAAAAAAAAAATCTGAAGGGCAGAAGATGAAGATTTTCCAGCACTAGGCAAAACAAAATTCCACTCAAATGAAGTTTTTTTTCTCATCAATGTTTTTCAGAAAAAGCAAGAACATGACTGTTTTATTCCTATAGCTGATACAAATATTTGAGTCCTGTATAGTTCACCTTTTATCATCTGGTTTTTTAAAACCCTTTCCAATCAAACTATGATATTTTGAATTGCTAAAATCAAGGACATGGAGGCAAGTGCTGAATAATAACCTACATCATGATGAGCAAAGAAGAGATTTGATTTTAATCCTGTCCTAGGCTTGAAGAACTAAAACATATCCAAATATGGGAACAGGTTTAATACACCACTGTATTCCCTGTATTTAAATTTTATAGTGCTTTGCATTTTGTACTTCTTGGGCAGGAGTTAAATGTCCCTCCAGTGCATTCAGCAAAATAGATATTTAACTGCAGTCATGTTAAATTGTGCTTTAAGTATATAAACAGTGTAAAACATCATGTATACAGTCCAAAGAGCCAGCAAGTGTGTGCAGACCTCTCTATGGCTGCACACCACAGACTATGTACTATTGTTGTGTAAAAAGATTCCTTTTTAATGCAATATCATTTCAGATTTAATACATAATTTCAGGATTTAATACAAAATTCTAACTTTATAGTGGTCAAACTCTCCCTCACAGAAAGTGTCACTGTGTTTGGAGTGCATATGTCTCTCATCAGAGGGTTTGATGCAACATGTTTGGAGTTTCCTGCTGGGGGAAGAGGCTGTGACAATAAAAATGAGCCCAGTGACTCTGAGTACAGCTTATGGCAGTCATTTACCTGCCAGACCCTCTCTAAGAAGCAATTTTTTTCTGGGGAAATGATGCAATTTTTGGCTTACTGGAATGAAATGGAGCACTAACAGATGCATGACAGGGATAATCAATCACAGAGTGGCTTATGTAATAGGTGTTTTCCACTTCCAGACTCCAGGAATTTCTAGGCAGAGGGAAAACAAAGGTGGCACAGACATATTTTAATTCATATCAAGCCTGCATCTTCCCCTTGAGCTATATGGAAACTGTTCAACCCCTAAGTTCCTACTTTCTTTGTTGTTTTAGGCACAATTGCTTTACCCACCTAGAGAGAATTTGGCTGGAGAACTTTATCCTCTTGTTAAAGTGTTTTAAAGGCCCCACTCTCTATTGTGGAACAGAGACAACAGCATTTGTCTTTGCTATTATTTTTGCTGCACTGGGTTCAAGGCCAGTTTCCATACTGCTGTTAACTTACATAAAATATCATATGCATTTCTCAAGCACAAGAACTCTTGGTGGCTAGAGGGAGCCATGACAAACCATTTTTCCTTTTCAGGTTGTTCTTTGAAAATCTTTAGATATTCCTCAGCCAAGGTGTTTCACCCTGGATTTTGGCAACTTTTGTTTGCTTCTTTGTTTAGAGAAAGGGTATGGAGGGCTTTAGTGCCCACAGAGACATGCTATTTTACACTCAGAAGAGGAGCCAAGTATGGTGGAGGTACATTATTTGTTTTCTGAATTGTCTTAGACAATAAACCAGAAATTCATAAAATTAATCAGGAAGTGGAAAAGGGCTGGGTCTCCAATTTTGATTTGTTCATGATTTTAAATTAAGGGAATTTTACAGACCATCTGTTGCCTAGAAATTTCTCCTACATACTAAATCATAGGAAATTCAGCAAATAATCTCAGAAATGTTTCCAGTTTTCTATCTGTATTAGGATATCAATGTGGCAGATACATTTCACAAGCTCCTAAATCATATTTATGTTCTGAGACCAAAGCCAGAGATTCACTGTGTGATAAAATTTGTGCAAAAATAGCTATATAGAATGTCTTTGGCAAGTAGATTGTAATTAATCTATGTGTCACATTTGAGTGTAATTTAACTTTAGTTTCCTTTAAATGTACTCTTCATGAAGTTCTCTGTTTTTAGTGATCAAAGAGTATCCTGAATATTCATTATCCCTGGCAGCTGATGGTGAACATTTTTTTTCCTCCTAGTGAAAAGTAAAGATAACAATATTGCTTTGTGACTTGCATAAGTAGTTATCTTGAAGTCAGTGGAACTGTTTGCATACAACCAGACTGGTAGGACTTGCCTCATTTCACCTGTAAGAACCTACTGAGCTTTTTCAAGGTACTGCCAAATAGCACTTGGTTATGACGGGCACTAGTATCTGTTTTATGACAACATAGCTGGTTAGCTAATAATGTTGTTTAGGATTTCAGTGCATTGTGTGAAAAAGACAAATCACGCCTGCCCAGAGAGAGTCTCAGATGCAATCCACTTTGCAGGATTCATGTCTTCCCCCACCTACAATCCACAGCTCTAAGCCTTTGGGTATTCCTAGGCTGATATGACTGATTTGCCCTTGGCAGGTGTGTCTATAGTTTGTCTTCCCATTTAACATGAATATGAAATACTATCTAAAACGAGCTAGATGTTTTAACCTCAGTGCAACAGTCAACATTATTATTTTAGGGGGTATAAAATGCTTGCACAGTTCCAGTCCTCTTGTACTTGGTTCCCTTTCAAGGAATGAAAATGAACTGAAATTAGGGCTACTTCTTATTTCATAATAGGAAAATTAAAACCAGTACTGGATGATTGTCAGTTATGTTCTTGGCAACAACTAGTAGAGAAAAAAAATAGCAAGGAAGATACAAACAGGTTCTCTGTGAACAGGCAGTCCAAGAGGCAGAATTCATTTTTACTCAGAAAGTATAGACCTTGTCCAGAATTAAGCTAAAAAGCATAGCCTTGACCAAACCTCATAAATATGAAGCCCTCCTGCCCATTGGCAAATTCTTACCATTTCCATAACTCTTTGAATATGAAAGATATTTGTTTAGCTGTCAAATCAGCCTCTATTCCCATGGAAACTCCACCATTGTTGGCTCCAGCTGGAGAAAGCAGGCATCTGTCCCACTGGAGGAGTTGCAGTATTTTGGTGATGACATGAAAGGTGTCTTCTCTATCCATAAACATCAAATGCTCCTGAAATTAGTGAATTCTGGGGGTGTGCTTGGTACTGTCCAAAACACAGGCAGGAAACTTTAATTTTTCAGATGAAGTTTCAGCTGATGACACTGAGGGCAGGAATGAGCCCTCAGTGAGCCCAGGAATGACAGCTCCCACCAGAGGCTCAATAGCTGCCACTAAACCAGTAAGTCTGCATTAGGCAAGTAATTTGACAATGATAAAGATGAGGGGAAAGAAAGGGGGGGAAGACAAATAGTAGAATTATTAGAGAAAAGTAGTAGTTGGATTGGTGTAATTATCCCTTTCCAGATTTTAAGAACTGTAGGTTTGCATCTCAGGATATTAGCAAAAAACTGTAGGAGAAAAGAAACAAAGAGAGACAGATAAGGAGAAGGCAGAGAAATAAAATCAAATCCTGACCTCAGCTGACCCACTAGAAGATTAGTGATGACAAAATCATCACAAGAGCCTAGTTATGAAATCCAGTCAGAATTGTATGTGACTCTACTAGTTTAAATACAATGTTATGGAAAAGAAAAGCACTTAAACAAAACTATTATTAAACTATTACTACAGTAGCTGACCTGTATATAATAAACTCATTAGTTTATTTATGCTGCTATATTAAGCATATAAATAGATTTTTATAGTTACACATTTACCTCTACAAATAGTCAAAAGCCCCCAACATGTGTTGCAGTAAGTTCAAATTTTTGTGTTGTACCTTGGCACTATTTTAGGTTCTCTCAACTTTAATAGCCTGTAAATATGCAGGTCTGGGACCATGAGCAGGAATATGCTGCACAGACTTTTTTTAATATCTCCTTTGGGTACATAAGCTTTTTTGTCATCAAAGCTCAGTTGAAATGTGGGATCAGGATGGGAATCTAACTGACATATTCATTGAAATTTCATTACTTGATATTATTTTGTTTTCAAAACCTTCCCTATTTGACAGGAAAAGTTTTTTTGTTTTGTTTGTTTTTGTTGGTGTTTTGTTGTTGTTGTTGTTTGGGTTTTGGTTTTTTGTTGTTGTTGGTTTTTTTAATATTTGTATAGCCCTTAGAATACTTCAAGAGCTTTTCCCTTAAAACTTCCAAAAATAACATCTTCAGAGACAACACAAGCATGTGACATTTCAGCCCAGATAAGAAGTGTTTTGAAAACTTACCAAATATATAAACAGAGAATACGTAGTGAGGACCCTGTAAGGGACATGCATAAGATTGACGTCCCCCATGAATGAGCTACTTAAAGCTTATTTCTGTGCACTTAGCCCCCTCAGCCCGGACCACAGAATCCAGACTGCAGTTCCTGCTGCCGTGGTGACTTTGGAGTTCGTCTCTACCAAGGGCCCCCAGGACCTCCTGGGCCCCCTGGGATGCCAGGTAAAGATGAAGTTTAATGAATTTTTTGATCAGTCTAATTGCAGGCTATAAATTACAGGCTGTTGTATGAAACACCGGAAAATGGCCCAAACACCAGAATTTGGGGACAGATTCAGCAACAAGTTTTCTGTAACTTCTGGGTAGACATATTTTCAGTTATATTCTAAAGTATTTGCCATTGAAAACCTATTTATCATCAAAATTCAGTTTCACAAATTCATACTGAAAGTAATCTTATTACATTTCTAAGGAATATTGGTCCCTCTTCTTAAAGCAGCATGAAACTTCCATTAAAGTTGGAAGAACTTGTTCCCTGATGTTGATTATTGTGATCACCTTTGTATATCCAGCTGTGTTATTGTGTACTGTATTCAACAGCTTTTCTTATCTAGCATACTGCTAGCCAATACTTTACAAAGACACACATGCTTTTATTCTCTCATAGAAATTCCTTCATTTCCTTCTTTCATCTTGTCTTCCATAATAAAAACTACCATTTGGGTTTTTTTTTCCCCCTTAAAAATGCACACAGAAGAACAGGATACACAATTGTATACTTTTATCTAATAATTGGTATGAAAATAGAAGAGCCTAGAGAAGGGAAAAAGTTAGTTGCATGTTGGTGTAACTTTGCTACAGCAGCTACCTTCAGGGATTTGAAAATCACCATTCCTAAAGCAGATGTATAACATAACTGAACATGTCACTGACCAACAGACTTGTCCCTTCTTCAAAAGCTTGTATCTTCTATTACCACAGTCAAAACACAATTCAGTGATCCATTATTTATTAATAAATTATTGGCTTCTTAGAAGTAGGACATGATTTTGTATTAGACTCACATTTTGAAGGCTGCAGTGGACTTACTGGGACCCCAGCCTAGTCCTTTCCTCCTGATCTAAGTCTTGCTTTCTTGTCACCATAGGATGCCACAAACGTGTGGCTGGCAGCAACCTCTTGCACTCTGTAATTTCTGTCTCCTTCATCTGCTGTATTTAATGTTGTTGTGACTGTAAGAAGAATAACAGCAGTTGCTTTCCCCTTTGATTTGAATCTAATATTGCTTGCAGACTTCTGTTCTGGACTGATAAAGAAGTAGTTCTGGCTTTACATTAAAGATCATTCTTGTTATTTTTAAGAGTGACAGATTCCTCTATCCAAACAAGAATAGGCATTTCTTTCACCATATAGCTTTCTTGTTTGAATTTTTTTTTCTCAATATAAAAACTCTGAAAAATCATTTCATCATTAGATTTGATCTCAAGTAATGCTATTCTTCATGCAAATTTGTAACCAGAGAGAATAATCAAAGAACAAGCAGAGTTACAAAGAACCCAATTTTAGTTCAGGTAGAATTAGAATAATGATGACATTAATTAATCCTCTGAGTTGAAATATCAGGCTCTTGCTGCAGGAGGCATAATAATTGCTCAGTAATTCTAGCCAATTTTAAAATTCTGTCAGTTGCATAGACATCTGCTCAGTAATTCCTCAGTAAACATCAGTAAGTAATACTGCAGAAGAAGGAATATGTTTTATAATGAGTCTTTTTACCATAAGCCATCTCAGAAAAGTTAAATATGAAAATTTTGTCCCTTTTTAAATCTAGGAGCACACAATCATCAACCCCTTCAAGCTAACCAGCACCCTGAGCATGCACACTCTCCTGTTTTTGGCACAGATGGGTCATATAGCTAGTTTAAGGCTACAGCCATTCTTCATTTGTGTGGATGTGTTTCAAAGATAGCAAAACGTTATTCAATATTATCTTATTAACCTAAATTACCAGGAAATAAGTTTTTACACAAACGGAAATGCAAGAGTGACTATGCAGGCTACCTGATATGTGTCAATAGGCAGTGGCTTTCACTTTCCTTGAGCCTCACATCTGCTGAGGTCTTCTTGCACATCTCCCCCAAAAGAGCAATCACTTGAGACAGTGGCAGGTTATGCAGCAACACCAAGACAGCATGAGGGTTAACTCTTAAACATCAATCTATGTCCTCCTGGAAACTTGCTCACCAAAACCTTCATCTTCAGCTTAAGCACACAGCTCTTTCTTATCCATCACAGTTCAGTCTGACATTTATGGTACTGAAGAGTACATGTGTTGCAAGTGGGTGGAAGAGGACCCTGTCACACTTACCTGTTAAAATATATTAAATTATTTCAGTTAAACAGAAAGCTTTCTTTCCTTTCAGGAAATCATGGAAACAATGGAAATAATGGAGCAACTGGCCAGGAAGGAGCCAAAGGTGAAAAGGGAGACAAAGGAGATATGGGACCAAGAGGAGAGCGTGGCCATCATGGACCCAAAGGCGAGAAGGGTTACCCTGGGATTCCCCCAGAGCTACAGGTACAAAATCTCTGGCTGGCGTTGGCTGCAGCAAATCTCAGGTTATGGTTTCCTTCACTGAAAACCCACACCTTACTGCTATAACATACTTAAGAAGAAAATTCCCCGGTAAATTAATACTGTAAGAGGATTATTTAGCCCTTGTCCTGATGGACAAGTGTGCTCTACCAGATCTTCCTGGAAAAGAAAGGGTTTAGTCTTTCTTTAGAGTAAGAATCCAGCTGAGAAGTGGGCAGGAAGAAACATATATGCTTCTCTTTGAGGGCAAAAAGCCAGTATCTGGGTTATTAAAGGGGAATTGCAGGACTATTCATTTTTCTACCAAGCTGTATCACATAAGTAACTGCGCTTCCTACAGAATATGAAAAGATTAAAGGAGTCACACTTCTCAGGACAGTCAACCTTTCTGAGATTCTCAGAAGCATATGTACCCATATGTATCAAAGTATGGGCTCAAAACCTTTGCGGGCAGAGAGAGTCATCTAGTTTTAAAAAATACCCCTCAGCAGTTATCTGTATATTTATATTTCTAGACACCTTAAATATGCTGGGGGCCATGTAGGTTCTGCCTATGAATGAACAACCCAAAAGCCAGATGAGCAGTAAAACATGGGGTCAAACCTGAGCTGCTGAGCTCAGCACTGTGTTGGCATAATCTCACAGCTTTTGCATCAGGGCTTCTTCATATCCCAGGAATCTGGCAGATGGCAGAGAGCTTGGGTGTGTGTATATACATATATACATATGCACATACACATACACACACACACACACACACATATACACACATGCAGTACAGCAGAGATGTTCTGTATTCCTGTTCTTAAAGCAATCAAAAGTAAATGGCATTTGAATAACTTAAGACCCTTGGTTGCTGTTGCAAGGAGGATTTTAATGAGTTGCCCACACTGTATATCACAGTGTAACAACATACAAGCAGTTCATCTGCAACAGCAGGAAGACTTGACTTACCTCTACAATGTAGAGCAGCAAAGGTGCTAAAGGTAAGATTTAGATCCATGTCACTGAGATACATCCCTCCTGGTCTCCAGCTGCCACGATGGAGGGAACTTGTGTAGGCCAGTATCAGCTGGCCCAGCATGGGGAATCCTAAACCACTGGGTGCATTTGCATGGGCAAGTGATGGCAGTCAGATTCATCTCCACAGAGCCCACATGGGAGAGAAGCATCTAGGCTCCCATTATAATTTTTGAGGATCTAGAAGCGCAACTTGGCTAAATCTGATAGTCAGTACTGCTTTTGGACAAATGGGACTTCAGGCACCAGAGAGTATACAGATCTCTGAAAACATCCTCACTCACACAAACACTTTAATGGAAGCGTCTTAGGCTTGGTCTGACTTGTACCCCCCAAACCGAATTCACCACAGAAGGGACAAAATGGGATACAGCAGACATGCACGAAAAGAAATACCATTTTAACCCTCTGACTGTGGAGAAAAATGAAGTTCTGATCTATTTACAGATATACACCTCCTAACTGCAGGACACTGTTTTCCCATAACAGTCATTCATATATGTTCTTCACCCTCATAAAAGGCATGAAAATAAACAGGAAAATCAACAGGACAACCAACAGGTGCAGTGTGGAGAAATGGCTTTGGATTTCTTGGCATTGTGTATGTTTGAATTCCCCATCTTAGGCTGCATGAAGATGGGATAATTTCACAGAACACAATTCACAATGAAAACAGTTTCAAAAATTAGTGGACTTTTGTAATAAAGCAGAATTATTTTAGTGTTCTTATAGAATTAGCTGGATTCCCAATATAGCTGAATATCTTAAAAACAAACTTGTAATTACATTCAACATATATTCTTTTGCAATTTTAAAATGAACTATCACTATTTTTGTCTTACATAAAGATAACAGTAGTAATTTAATTAAAACTGAGCAATGAAAATGAGTGAATAACAAAAGCTTGTTTTGTAATATCTGTTTCCAACTAAAATTCCATCACTGCTTTTAGCAGATGTGTTTAAAAATTCTTGCAGTATAGCATATAATTTCTTGTTATCATCTATTTAAGAATTTTACAGTTGGGGTAGGTGAAAGAGAAAACACTTTTGAATACAATACTGTACAATACTGTTTTAAGTACAGGATTATTTTTGAAAACTTGGTGTATCCATGTTGATCTGCTACTTCAAAATGAGACCTAGGCAGAAAGGACATCTTTTCCAGCTCTTCTGATCAGCCTGGGGGTCAAAAAGATTGTGAAATGAAATCTAGACAAAAAGCAATAAATTCCATCAAGCTGCCACTGCAGCTGCTTTTCTTTAACACATGATGAACTTTGATGTGATCCTGGCTGAGAAGCAAGATGTTAACAATGTGCCGTCATAGAAAATGCATCCATGAAGGGATAAGGAAAATCAACCCAAGCTTTCAGCTCACATCTGGAGCTCCTTAAATTTCTGAACAGATGGCTAATGATTTCCGTTGTTGGATCCAAACTAGCATTTGATTGTCTGTTTTGGTTTTGTTCTCATTTGGATCCGAAATCAAAAGAAGTTTGGGATGTTTTTTTATTCTTTAAATACCAGTGTAGCTGGAATGACACAAAAAAATGTCATTTTTGTGATGGGCAGTAACAACTGCACTTGAATACTTGTCATGTAAGAAGTTGAGATAGAAATAAATAGATAAGACTTTATGTGAGCTCCTGGCAAGAAAGTTCCCTATTTACTGACAGGCAGATGTGGGAGAGATCATACACTCACAGAAAATATTGCCCCCATCCCTGACCATGCAAGCTTGCTGAGGGTAATTTGAGTTGTCGAATGTGGGACATTTTGCACTGCTTCCTATGAAACATTTTCTATGGCAAGAAGTGAAACATGAAGCTGAAGCACAGTTCTCACTTTCTTAGTTTTCTCTCCTGGTTTCCACCACCTTCTGTTTTCATAACTGAGGGCAACTGATAAGAGAGAAAAAGCACTGGATGTTTCATCTGAGCAGCTGCACCTCCAGAGGACCTTTAATAAAGATGCTTAATGCATCTCTAAGGTAGTTAGCGAGAAACACTAATCTTTATGGACTTTACCAAGAATTATTTATTTTCACACATTCAATTAAAAGCAATATCCACTGTAAATGCATTTGGGAACATATAAAAACTATATAAAACATATTTATCAGAAACACCATCCATTTCAAAACCATTTTTCTGTTGCATCATCCTAGAGAGACTTAAAAGTAAATAAAATCTGAAATTAAGGTTCTGAACTGCAAACGCTTGACCATATACTTAGTCTACAGTCATGAATAGTCCAATTGAAGGTAAGAAGCCTAGTCCTCTTCCAGTTTCATTCAATGGGAGTTTTGTTACTGGAGTTTATTGGCCTTGGAGCAAGCCCTAGAAGAACATCTCTGTCAGGAAAATAAACAGACTGCAAATACAGAGAAAAAAAATCTGTAGCTGGTTGCTCTACACATGTGCTTTTCATGAACGACTGCCTGAGTAAGAAGTGGATTTTTGCAGGTTGCATTCATGGCTTCAATGGCTACTCACTTCAGCAACCAGAACAGTGGGATCATCTTCAGTAGTGTTGAAACCAATGTTGGGAATTTTTTTGATGTCATGACTGGGAGATTTGGTGCTCCAGTGAACGGTAAGCCTTTGCAAAACAAAATAATGCAATCCTTGGACCTATGGGAAGAAGTGTGGTCAATAACAATGAGACACTAATTAACTGCCCTTGCATGAGGCATTGATGAGATTTGCTCTGCATAGCTCTTGCTACTTTCTTCCTGGGAAAATGAATTGAAAACTGAGCAAGCCAAGAGAGGTCTTGCCAGCCAGTGAGACTAGTGCAGGAGGAAGAGGCATGGCCAGGGCTGGGGAGGGAGCAGGACAGTCTGCTTTGCTGTGGCCTTTAGCCTTTCACCCACTGTGATGGGAGAACCATGGTCTTGATGTTGCAGCAGCAGCAGCTTCACAGTTGCCTCCTGCACCTCCTGCCTCCAAGTCACTCTCTCCATCCCCCTCTTCCCCCATGCCAGTTCAGCAGTGGGCTGACTTGCAACAGATGTGTGGCTGGAAATGAGGCATTCCAGCTCTTCCTGGGTTATTTTTCAGCTGCATCAATCCCTCATCTTACACAGCTGTGGTGCAGGAAGAACAACCCCTGCCATATGCAGAATTAAAATTAATCAGATTTTGGAACACTATGAGCAGAAGCAAAATAACCACTGACAACTGGAAGGCAGTTTTGTCCTCAGCTGTTATATTTTCTAAGTATAAATCTGCAGCATTATTACCTCCCTCTATGAAGCTAACATGTTGTGTTTAATAACTTTGTCAGGGGTGTATTTCTTTACCTTCAATATGATGAAACATGAAGATGTGGAGGAAGTGTATGTGTACCTGATGCATAATGGTAACACAGTCTTCAGCTTATACAGGTAAGTGAAGGGCCAGGCCATTTGAATGCAAAAAACATGTTTGTACTGTTGTGATACCTTGCTCACATTTAAAGAAATGTTTTAATTTTCTGAAGAAATTCTTTAGGGTAAAATAGCCAATAAGAAGGATTATTATTTTTGACCTCTCCACCTTGCAAATTTGGAGCATACCCACCACAGATCCAGGACCTCAAATTCAGCCTTGATCACAAGTTCTTCTAACTCAGGGGAATGGAATTAGCACTCCAAGTTAGGGTTGGAGGTCAGTGATACTGTGCTGTCACTCTGCTAAAATACATCTTCATCCTTGTTTTGCCTGTCAGAGAAAGGAAATAAAGAGTTCAGCAACTAGTTATAGTCTTGTTAAAGATGAAGGGAGAGCAATATAAATTTCAAAAGTGTACTTTACCGATGTATTTACTTTAGCAGTAAGGATGAGTAAGAAGCAAAGGTCTTCCATTTACTAGCTTTGATGTCATTAGCACACCACCAAAGGCTGCCTTGTTCCCAATAGATCTTTCCTGCAAAACAAAAAGTACTCCATTTCCTCCCCCCCACCCCGCCCCCTCGAAGCACTGATGTCAGAAAAGGCAACAGGTGAAAGAAAGGGAACCAACAGTCATGCAAAGCCAGGAGTTTAGCCCACATCAAATGTACCTATGTTCCAATGAAAGGCCTCAGGATGGAGTGAGCTGCCTGCCTCTGCCCACTGCCTGTGCTGGGAGTTCAGCTCACATCAGATTCCTGACCTGGAGGCATTCAAAATTAGCTGGGATAAATTCATGGGGAAAAAAATCATCACAGGAAATCTGTAGAATTGTGATGAATGAATGGAGTTTTATTTTAAATAAGGAATTTGTTCTTGTGCCCTGGAAAAATTTAAAATTCCAGAACTTTGAAAGGAATGAAATTATGCAATTAGGTAAGGTGCAAAATTTGATTAGGAGATCAAATGCAGAAAGTTGCTGAAATTTTCTTATAAAGTTGAAAAAATGTTGGCAAGCCTTTCAAGGAAGTTTTGCTCAGGATAACAGTGTACTTTCTTGGATTTTTTAAAAAAGTTGCTTGATCATTGTTGAGAAATAAAAAGCTGACTTGCATAAAATATTCATCCTTAGCTATGAATCCAAAGGGAAGGCAGATACTTCAGGAAACAGTGCAGTCCTAAAACTCGCCAAGGGAGATGAAGTTTGGCTGCGAATGGGAAATGGAGCCCTCCACGGGGACCATCAACGCTTCTCCACCTTTGCTGGGTTTCTTCTTTTTGAAACCAAATAAAAGAAACTACCCAATAGATGTTTATCTAAGGAAACATCTTTTTTTGGAACTGGTATTTTTCACTGGGCTGTGAAATAACATTACAACATTGGAGGATCAAGAAGGCTTGTTTTGATGCAATGTGTTGCTCTTTGTGTATCAGAGATGAACTGAATACATTTGGTAGCTGACACAGAGTCACGGAATATGTATTGTTGGGTTGCACCTATTGAATTGTTAAATGTTTCTATTGCTCTTTTCCCAAAAGTGAATGAAAAACAAAGGAAAAGGAGTTTAAATAGTAAAGTTTACACAGTTAAGTCAATTTTGTCTGTAAATATACTTTAATCAAGTATATGTCAGGAATTGAAACTTGATTCAAGTTTTTCTAATCATTTATTCAATTCTTATTATATGTTCTTATAAGTTTGCATCATGGAAACAGGCCTGAATGTATTACAAGTGGGATCAGTTGAGACCAGATCTAAAGGAAGAAGTTTGTACTGGATTAGAATGAACTCCTCAAAGAGAAAAAAAAAAATGTGAAAATAAAGATGTCAATGATTCAGGTTTATTGCATTCCCATCTCAAACCTCTGATGATGTATCTGGTGTCATTTTTCACAGATTTTTAGCACATATTTATGCTTTACTCTCTCTCTTAAAGAAGAGTATTAGTAGTTCTTGCCTTAGTAGCAGCTTAAAGCTAAGGTAATTTAGTCTGCAGTGTGAAGGGGATCAGGCAGGGGAACTGTGAGTGTTTTCTCCTAGCCTTAAAACTTTTAAAATCTGATGTAACTGAATGCAGGGTATCAAAGCAGAGGCATACACGCTAGAAAAATCAGGATATGCCAACAGTACAAACAGAAACACAAGCTTTGTGGTGTTTGGAGCTCTGTTAGAAGGAGGTACCTTATAATATTGCATATTTACTTAACAGTGAATTTGTTGATACAGTTTTCCTAGCAGCCTTCCAAGAATCAGTATGTCAGGAAAAGACTTTGCAAAGCAGCAGCAGCTAATCCAGTTCAGTATTTAACTGGTAAAAGCAAATGCTGGCTGGATCAGAAGTTCTGGTCCCAGTAAACTGGGCCAGTCTTCAGCACTAATACTGAAATTTGAATGTATTGTCTGCACATTTTGGCTCCTCACACATAAACTAATGAAATATAAATTCAATTTTAATGGAAATTACATGCCATTAATGTGTAACAAGAAGGTGGGGTTAGGAAAATATTTATTTTAAATTCTTTCATACTGGATTCAGGTATCAGCAGCCCAACAATAGAACAAACAAATCAAAATCTGTCCTATGAATTTGTATGTCCTTGTACACATTCCTAGCGTATGTAACCACATTGTATGAAGAAAAATGCATGTTGATACTTGATGATTATGACTTGTGATTTTTTAGTTGTATGCATCAACCACTGAAAATATTAGCTTTAATGAACAGTTGACTGATGAGTTTTATCATTTCTTTATGAACTTGGATCAGGTTAGCACCACATAGGTTTTCAAAACCTGAGACCATGTTATTTTAATAAGCTTACTTTGTAAAACATACATTTATCCAATAAAAAATTAATGGTTACAAAACTATACTAGTTCATTTATGTTTACCAAGAACCTTACCATTTGGAGACTATGCAGATATGTTACTCTTAATAAGCTTTTTCTAGGCATTCATTTTGCTACTGAATGGGAGAAAGCCAGCATTAAAGGTTTAATTATATTTACTTTACATATGTAAAACATATACATAAGATTTAATTCCCCATGGTTTCCTTTGGGGACTTAATTTTCCTTTATGAAATAGCTATTTTAATCCATTTTGGTCAGAATAAAGCACTTAGAAACTGTAAGACATACACTCATTTCCAGCTCCTTTACATTATCTCTTGCAATGGCCATAATATAAAAGAAAGTCATATTTTGCCATACCCATTTTTTGTTGTTTTCACAAGTTTTATGCAACTTGGCCTGCTACAACTGGAAAGTGATAAGAATTACCACAAAAGCATCTGACAAACAATGATCAGCATGGTCTCACTTCCAAGGTTAAAGCTAAGCAGTTTTCTACATCGAGGTTAAAACTTCCTAGCTTTTGTATGAAATCTCTGCAGTCTTTTCTCTGCAAAATTATTGCATGCAATCTCTGCTGATTGAGTGTCGCAATACTTAACAAATAAATTGTTAACTTACATATTAGTTTCAAGGATCCCTCAAAATATTACAGCTGATGTGTATATCAGTGTGTGTGTGTGTCCCTGTTCCTCAAAATTAACAAGCTTTAGATTCAGTAAGTCATGTGGAATGTATGAGGTTTTTTCTCAGAAATGTTCATGAAAATTAGTCATCTTTCCATTGCTGCTGCTAATTGAAAGGCTCTTGCTAACCCGATGCTCAAGGCAAAATGTCCTCTGTCAGAGATTTTTATCCTTTGTTAAAAAATTTGTGGTATCTTATAATTTGTGTTACGAGAAGCCTTCAGCAAACTGAAAAGCTGTAATTTGGAGTATACTGAATGCCCTGTCTTTGCTGAGATGAATCTATACCTCTCCCACTCCCTGAACATCCAGATGTAGCCAAAACTTGGCAAGACCTGGAAGCCCCTGCCTGCCATGAGAGCTGTGGTTTGGTAGGTGATATTCTGCCTCTGTGGCAGGAGATGGCATCCTAGCAGGACAAAACATTTCCTGGCACAGAGGAAAGTTGAGCCCTGTGTGAAACACCACCCTTTGCTCCTAGTTCTCCCTTCCCCCAAAGCTCCAGGGACAGCTTTCCTTCCCTGTGACATCCCTGCAAGGTAGTAGTTCTCATCCCCAGCTGCGTCAGGAGCATCAGGGGCTGTGTTTTGCAAAACAGGTCTGCGTGTGACTTGAGAGGTGCTGGGTGGGCCCTCTTGGCAGGGGTAAAACACAACTTCGGTGCAAGAAGACCATGAACTAGCATGAAACCAAAACTGAGGGAAAGCATCACAAGTCTGGGTCCCACCTTCACAAGTGGTGTTTAAAGAAAGCAGAAAGCAGTTTAATTAGAAATCTGTGAGGAAAAAAAGAGTCTATGGTTTTAGTTTCAGAGGCAAGTCCATGGCCTGAGAGTGAGTTGATTCTGAAAAAGCAATTTAGACTGACAATAATTTGCAGCCTCGGTCCCACTGGAAACCTTGTGAGACAAAGGGAAGGCTTGAAAGAAAGCAATATTTTTCTAAAGAGAAAATAAGGAACACAACTTTTTCCTCAGACCTTTCATCTTCCCCTCTCTTTCACTGAACTTCCTATGGTAGACCCTGCTGTTTTCTGAAGCAGCTTTTAATAAAGGTGTTTTTGAACTAAAACTTTTTTTTGCCTCTTACTTAGTTCACATTATTAAAATGATTTTTTTAAATCACACAAGGACAAAATATGCAGGGAGCTGCTGAGTGGTGTGTGAAAAGACCTAGAGTTGTGCATTTTGGTGAATCAGTAGCAAAGTTTCTCTATTTTGCAGTTAGTTCTGCTTCAGCAACCAAAGGAAATTAAAACTGAGTGATCAGTTCTGATTTAAAAACCTGACGGAAGAAAAGGAAGCGTGCAAAGCTGTGCTCCAGGCTGGTTGTCAGATACAAATGGAAAAAGACACAAACTCTAAAAACTATATTCATAAATTAAAAGAACTTGATAGAATATGCACTTCTTAGTATGATCAGGTTCCCTCTTACACCAAACGATGAGAGATCCTTTAGTCCTTGGGCCAAACTTCACAGTTCTAGAAGAAGTTGGAGCATCTGCAGTATCACTAATTTGCATGACCAGTTTCCTTAAGGGGCTTATGCAGAACAGGAGTAGTAGCAAAAAACATTTATACTTCCCAAGCCTAATCATCTGGCCCTCAGGTTAAACTGATATTGAAAACCACACCAGTGTCAAAGTCTCTTCTTTGCCCCAGAGTTATCATCTGACTGCGCTGATGTTAATTAAACTCTCTCAGCCTCCATACCAGGGTGTCTGTTTGCAAAACTGTTTGTCGGGACTGAGCCCTGGTTTGTGCTAACTTTGAGGTAGTACTCAAGAAGTTGGGCAGATACTCCTTGTCATGTGCTAAAGACATTCACTGGACCATTCTGCTAATGTAGCTGCATAATCCACCCATTTTGGTAACACAACACTACAATCCAGCAATTCCCAGACATGGAAAGTCTTGTTGCTGTTTAATTCTCTAGCATGTACATTGTTCTTGAGTACCTTTTAGGCTGCACAAGGACTGGCACAAGGTGTAGGAAGAAACTATGCTGGCTTCTTGACATTGCATATTCCTCTCAATATGAGTAACTTGCTAGGTCACTCTTTTGAAACTAACTGATGAACTCAGTACACAGATGTTGGCATGTTGACAGTAAGGATAACAGTGGGATAGGCTCAATATTTTGCAATTGCATTGAGAATGGGACAGGCCATCCTCCATGAACACATTCACAGAACAACAGAACTCATGTGGGGCAAGGTTTTATTAAACTAAGAGACTCCTTGTGTTAATTGATGAAAAATTGTACAAGCAGAGTGCTATTCTTCTGCTTTTCTGAAAAAAATCCATCTGACATAAAAAAAAATACACAAAAAGCAGTATTTTAAAAGAATTACATTGTTATAACACCAAGACTGGAAATACGCATGTTAAAATTACCTTTGACATCCTGGTTTCTCTTTCCTGTGAATGTGTCTCACAGTGTGCTCATCCCATCATCCAGTCACATGCTACTTCTTGGCCTTGTCCAGCAGCAAGTATATGATGCTTGTTGAATAAGGAATTGCCCATATACTGGAATGTGATAGCAAGAGATGAATATACAGAACATCAACTACATTCAAATGTACAGTTCATGAAGCACCGCTACTATAGAAAATAGAGCGCACTAATATGTAAGAATGATCAGCAGAATTAAATTACTAGCAGTAACGTTCACTTTACAATAGTTTCTAAGAGCTTTGTCTTTCAATCTTAGCCAATTTTTCAACAGAAAAACACTCCAGGCTCTCACAGTGTAGTAAAGTTGATGAAATTCAAGGAAGTCCATAAGGACCAAAATTTCTGGCCAGGAAATTAGAATTCAGAGTTTGTGCCATACTTCCATGAGAAAAGTCCTGGTGTGCAGCTTGAAAGCAGAGGGTGGAATTTGTTTTGTCTCCTGTTCATTTTTCAAACTAGAAAATACTAGAAGTATGGTATTTTTGAGTAAAGTCTTTCAGATACTGCATCACCTCAGATCAGTGCTTCCTTCCCTCCAAGACTACCTGCTCCTCAGAATGCTTGCTTTGTCAAATTATTAAAGGCTCATCAAATAAAGAACATGTATTAGCCATGCCATAAGTCACACATAAATGGCTCATGGGCAAGATGATGGAAAGAGTTCATAAAAGTAAAGGTTTCTCAGTCCATCACCCTAGCAATATAGGAGAAATTGTCTTTGATGAATGTGGCAGACAGCATTATCCATGAAGAATGGCTCACTGGAAGTAAGTTTAGGGCAGGTGTCCAAGCAGTAGTACATGTGGTGCCCAGCACAGACCTGAAGCTCAGTATCCAGGCAAACAAAATTTGGGAATAACTCTGGTCTAGAGTTTCCAGTCCCTGCAATAGTGGTTAATAATAAACTCACAAGAAAATATTTATTTTCTCATGATTACTCAATATAAAGATTACCTATATAAAGCTACTTGCCATTCTCTTCATCTAAGTCATGAAAGCACAGTTATCCCATAAGCTGTGACTGAAAGAAAGAGAGTATCTTGGTACCGGTACAAGGGTTAAGGTCCAAAATACAGAAATCACAGCCACAGGCATCTGTTTTGTTCTCCTAGCTTTAACAAAGTAGCAGGGGACAAATTTCTGACAGTGAAAGTTAATGGAAAAACTTGTTCACTGCAGCAAGGCCAGATCATCACCTCAGTGACTGACTGGACTAAATTACTCACAAACAGTACTTTTTCTAGAATATATCAATTTTAGTGACAGAGCAGCTTATATTATTACTTTCTATGAATGAGATGGAGCTTTTATCTCTAAATCTATAATTCATAATCTCACAGAGAAATAGCCAGATTCTCAAGCACCATGAATTCACAGCTACTTAAGGGTATGATGACCTCAGGATAGATTTTTTGCCAGTGTGTGTTGGGATGTACACTTACTAGAGTGAGCAATGAGGTGCAAATCCACACTCACATAGAAGCAGAGAAACACAGAAAGGCAAACAGATGCACCAAGATGAAGAATTTACTGAAACTGCAGAGATTAAGGTGTTGTGTTTGACAAACTGTACAAGGAACAGTGTGTCACAACAGCACACAATATGAGGTCAGAAATGTGGAGGACCACATACACCATCTTTGTGGATATCAAGAAGTGTTATGAATGGAGCACAGGCTTTGAGATAAAGCAGCCATGCTTGAAAGCTAAACTTGGAACACAAAAATACCATCAGAGATTCCAGGAGAATCTTTAAAGTTCTCAGTTTCAGTTTAATGCAGATATGTTTGAATTTACCAGAAAATTTTCACCTTAAGCAGTGCCCTACTAGTTACATTTTTAGGCAATTATATAATTATATAATTAACAACATTTGAAATATTATAACAGATATGAGCAATTCCTATTTTTTTCATTAAAAATAAACAAATCACAAACTGTACAGATAAACATGTATTAGGATGGACTAAAGTGTAAATAATATATACATGAAAGGGGAGAATCAAGGTTTTGTGTACAGTTATAACTTCACATTGCTGCCTTAGTAATTTTTTCAGGGGACTAAAAAAGTAAGAATAATCTTAACAAACAAATCTGAGACCAGCTCTAAAAGTCTAGCATGCAGTGTAGTCAGCCTGTACCCTAGAAGTGCCTCTACCTCTGCAAGAAATATTCATATAACACCCAGTATATATAATTTCATTTTTTTAACACTGACATATATAGCAAGTCACCAACATAATTCAATAAAGCACACAAAATCACCCTGACAAGGTCTCCTGCCACCCACAGTGTGGATTTAATCCCCAAACAACCTCCATTCCTACA
Source organism: Xenops minutus (assembly GCA_035221455.1). NCBI lineage: Eukaryota > Metazoa > Chordata > Aves > Passeriformes > Furnariidae > Xenops > Xenops minutus. Next base: position 61,732,079 of record JAWWEE010000085.1, read on the forward strand.
CTCATTACCTCTGCAGTGATGAATTCATACAGCCTCCTATTTGCTACTGCATATTAATGATAAATATTAAATGGTATTGCATACAAAAAACACTGCACTCTTCTCACTGGAAGCTCATACTAGAGAAGGGCTCCTCATTTTTAACATATATTTTCTGCTGGCCAACTTGCTGCTTCAGGAGAGTTTGCTGGACTCAAATCATTAGCCTTCATCTCATGCTTAATTAGAATATCTGTTTCTCTCTCATGCCTGTGTATTTCTTAGTCTGTTCGAATTCAGTTTTTCAAATTGTATTTAATGCTTATCAAATGCTGCCCTCACGTCTCTGAAACTGAAATAATTTAATAAGGTCCTGACTCGAATGCTTCTGCCACAGAGTATCCACTATAATTGTGAATGACAACAAAATAGCAGGTGCAAAGGACCGCTCGCTTAAACCGTAGCAAAATCAAGTGTGATTATGGTGTTGTTTGGGTATGATAAACTAAACAGCATTAGGTGAAATGAAAGAAAGTGACCCAACAGAAATTGCCTGTTTGTATTCAATACAAACTCCAAGGTGTGAGGGGACAAATGAAACTGAAAATTATTTAGAGAAACACAGTGTCACAATAACATGATAATGTTTATGAAAACAAACGTTTATATGGAATAGCGTATCTAAGGGAGATGGATAACAAACAAAACAAGGCAGCTGCATTTAAATGAAAATGCACATACTTTTCTCCTGGCTCTTTCTTGTGGGTGGCAGCATCTCAGTGGATGTAATCAGGGTCATTGTAGAGTTACAAAAATCCTGCATTCATATTTATGGTCCTTACATGTTGTTGTAGCCCAACCAATCTAAAGAAACATATAAAATAAGCATGGAACTGTTCCTAAGGGTTTTTTTGCTCTGTTTACTATGTGGTAACCTGAAATACTGGAGGCAGGGCATAGGTTTGAAAAGCCAATTGATTAATCCAAAGCCAAAGGTTTCATTACCTTTCCTTGATTTACGTCTGTTCCTGTAAGCAGCGGATGCCACAAAAACAGCGGGGCTGGACAGCTTTGTTTAAAGGCACATATGGGAAAAAAAAAAAGAAAAACAAACCAGTTTTAATTAGATATGTCCAGCTAACATGCCAGCCTGCAAGCTAGGGCTCTGGGGTGTGTGTGGTTCAGCCCAGCCACGGCTGGCCCTGCTGCCAGACATTGCAGCGCCAGCTCCCAGCGCAGGAACCCCATCCCAGGACAGGAGCCCATCCCAGAGCACAAACCCCAATCCGGGCCAGGAACCCCATCCTGGGCCAGGAACAACATCCCAGGCCAGGAACCCATCCCGGGCCAGGGGCCACATCCTGGGACATGAACCCCATCTGGGGGCAGGAACTCCATCCCGGGCCAGGAACCCCATCCCAGGGCAGGAATTTGGGGCCTTGGAGGCCTTTTCCCAAGGAAAGGCCCTGTCACTCTGTGCCTTCCTGGTGCTCAGACTCTGAGGGTACAGAACCCCTGGGTGTGCATTGTTAGGGGGGCCCTGCCCGGGGCCACCTGCAGGGTGTTATCTGGCTGGTTGTTATCTGGCTACTGCACTAAGATTAAAATATCTTAGAGATGTGGGTGCCCGATGTGGGAAATAAAAGAATATGGTTTTATAACAAGCAAAGAGTTCATTAACTCAGGAATTACTTTTCTTTAGGTGTACCGTGGAAGTTGTAAGGTACCGGGTCCTGTCTGGAACTGGTGCCAGGGTCAATTTGTGTTTGGGAACAGGGAATTATGAAAATAGATAATGATAGGGCTGAAATGGGCCCCCGCCACATGGCAAGCTCTTTGTGTGCAGAGGAGAGTGGTCATTCTGAGCAGGAGACCCCGTCTCCCTGAACAGGGGGCACACCAAACCCAACCAGGAGAAAAGGCCCACTCCTCTCATTATACTAACAAGGCAGGACTCTAGGGACACGTAAAAAGCATGTTTTTTGG
>JAWWEE010000085.1:61734143-61788612 GCA_035221455.1 Xenops minutus
GGAGCCAGCCGAGCCCCCTCCGCCTCCTCCTGCTGGGCACAGGGAGCCAGCAGAGCCCCCTCCCGCCCCTCCAGCCCACACGGGGAGCCCGCAGCCGGCCCAGCAGGCCCAGCAGGCCCGAGGGCCGCGGCCCGGCCCAGGCAGGCTGGGCGGGGCGGGCCGGGCCTGCCCCCGCATGGCCGTGCGGGGCTCGCAGTGCGCGGGGATGGCGCTGAGCGGGGTGCGGGTGCTGGAGCTGGCCGGGCTGGCGCCCGCGCCGCTCTGCGGGATGATCCTGGCCGACTTCGGGGCGCGGGTGGTGCGGGTGGAGCGGCCGGGCGGCGGGCCGGCCCCCGACGTGCAGGGCCGCGGGAAGCGCTCCCTGGCGCTCGACCTGAAGCGGCCGCAGGGCGCCGCGGCCCTGAGGAGGCTCTGCCGGGCGGCGGACGTGCTCGTGGAGCCCTTCCGCCACGGTGAGGAGCGGGGAGCGGCGGGGGCACCGCGGGGGCACGGCGGGCGGCGAGCCGGGCCTGTGCGGGGTGGGGGGTCCTGCGGCCCGCGAGGGGCCAGAGCAGCATCCCTGGGGAGCAGCGGGGGGGCTCGGCCGGGGCCGGAGCTGGACGGGCAGGAGGGGTCAGAGCTGAGGGGTCAGTCCTGGGCTTGGGTTCAGGATGAGCAGGAAGATCTCAAAGCCGAGGGGTCACTCCTGGGTTTGGGTTCAGGACGAGCAGGAGGGGTCAGAACCAAGGGGTCACTCCTGGGTTTGGGCTCTGGATGAACAGGAAGATCTCAAAGCCGAGGGGTCAGTCCTGGGTTTGGGTTCAGGATGAACAGGAGGGGTCAGAGCCAAGGGGTCAGTCCCGGGTTTGGGTTCAGGATGAGCAGGAGGGGTCAGAGCAGAGGGGTCACTCCTGGGTTTGGGTTCAGGATGAACAGGAGGGGTCAGAACCAAGGGGTCAGTCCTGGGTTTGGGTTCAGGATGAGCAGGAGGGGTCAGAAACAAGGGTTCAGTCCTGGGTTTGGGTTCAGGATGAGCAGGAGGGGTCAGAGCTGAGGGGTCACTCCTGAGCTGGGGACAGGCACCCTGTGAGATGTCCGGGCCTGCTGATACCATGCAGCTCACATTTGAAAGGTTGCCATGTCGGTCAGAGGTCTGGGTGTCAGAGCTTACAATCCTCTGAACATCTGACATTATACATTTGTACAGTTACACGTTTATAAAGCACATATTCCAGGGAGGTGAATATAAGAACAAGTGTTAAGCACTGGAGTAGTATACAAGGTAACTCTCATTTAGGATCAAAACAAGGTTATAAACTATAGTCTTCATCTTCAGAAGTTGTATGTAATTTTAGGAAGTGGCTTTTCACAAAGTCATCATTTGCTGCCAGTCTTAAGTCCAATTAATGAAAACCTTCCTGTGTTTCTGTATTTTCCAATTTAACATTAGGTTAAATAGGAAACAAAATTCTTCACATAATCAAGTATGGAATTATTCAGTTTTTCAAAACTATCTTGTAAAAAGATTTTTTGGTTCGTCTTTTATTTACTTAAGTATGCATATTTAGTAATCTACCACATTTAGGGGTGCTTACCATCTGATTGTTAGTAGCAAAATTGCACTTTTAAGTTCCTGAGTTTAAAATATTGACTTTTCAGATCTAACATGCTCCCATTGTTCATAAGCTGTACCTGATGGTTATTTCAGTATTCCCACTGTTCCTTGAGGAAGCTGTTCTATTGTGAAGAGTATCATCAAGGTCAGGCTGGACAGGGCTCTGTGAACCCAGATCTAATTGAAGATGTTTTGGCTCCTTGCAGGGGTTTTGAACTAGGCGATCTTTGCATGTTCTTTCCAACCCAAACCATTCTGTGAATCTATGGTCATGCTTCAGTGAGGAACTAGCTAAAGTGTTTTGGGGTTCCTACAGGCAGAAATAGAAGGCTGTGTTAAACATCACACCTCACAGACAGACACACGGATTGTGTGTCACAAGTAATTGTTTTCATTCTGAAAACAGGGTTTTATAATTACTATGTTTCTTAACTTACAATTGTTTTATTCCCCAGAAGCTGTGCAGACAAAATGTAGACATTAAATTCCTTTTTTTCTTTGTAGCTAGTGTCCTGTTTTCTAGCAGGTTTTTTTTCCTTATGAAATTTTGTTTTCTTTGGTTTTATAGGCACTTGGGTTTTTTTTAAGGTGGAAATGTGGGCAATTTTGTCACTAGATACTAAGTTTTACGGGCCTCTAAGTGAACTAGGCAAATCTGCGACCCATCATGAAGTTGGTGTGAAACAGTGAGAAGTGGCAGGAGAGTTTCTTTAAAGGCATATGTACTACTGACCGTACAGCAATGACTTTGTGACACCCAGAGGGGTTATTTGGCACCCAGTTTTCACTCGTGGTTTTGAAAATCATTGACTCTACCAAATTTCACTGCTTTCTCCCTGGCATTAATTAATCACTTGCCACTGCCCAGTAATTCATGAAATAGGAATGGATTTTAACAGATTTGAAGGTGCAGTAACCTTGTGGATTAGTCTGTGAAACAAGCTGCAGTAATATTCTGGGATGAAACAGGCATTGAAATTACCTTATCCTTTCCCTTCCAAACTGTGCCTCTCTGCAGTGCTAGTGTAGATCAGAGGTCATGGTCTGACCAAGCTGCACTGAGCCAGTAAGCTTGTATGATTTGGTTGCAACTCACGTTTGCTTCTTTTAAAACCACTGTTTTAGAACTGCAACATCAGAATTTTAGCCTTGATTCCTGTAAACCCGTGCTGACCTAACTTATATTTCACTGATTTCTAAAAGCTCCTTACCCTCTGTGTTACAAAACAGTAAATTTTGTTTTGTGTAGTTGTTGCAGATCATTTGTGTAATAGTGACACGGTCCATTTGCATCACGGACTTAAAAGATACAGGAACATATGGGGTACTGAGAAACTAAAGCAATGAGGAAAGTACATTGTAGTGAAATATGGAAAAAATTTCAAGTAGTTTTAATGTAGAAAATATAAGAGTTTGCTCTTTGTCCTTTTTCCTTGTTTTACAAGCTTTCTTAGCTTTCTCTCTCATCCAGCAGTACAGGAAGCTGTCATTCCTCTGGAGAAGTAAAACAGGAAAAAATGCTGAAAAAAAAAGAACCCTAAAACTTAATTTCCACTTGGTTTGTATTAAAAACTTACGCAGCATGTCAGTAATATATAATATTCATGTTGTAATGCGGATACTGAAGTAGAATGTGTGTGTAGTTCAATTCTGTTGTTGTATAATCTGACTTTGGACCATGTATATTTTTTGTATTATTAAAAATAAATGTGAATTAGAATTCCTTGCATATGTGTTTTTAAGGTGTCATGGAAAAACTTGGGCTTGGTCCAGAGGTCCTTCTACAGGAGAATCCCAGGCTCATCTATGCTAGACTTACTGGATTTGGCCAGACAGGAAAATATGCCAAGTCTGCAGGTCATGACATCAATTACTTGGCTTTATCAGGTAGGCTATAAAATTTCTGTTAAATTAAGGTTTTCTTCCCCCCTTAAATCAAAACTTGGGTATTTGTTGAAAGCAGATAACTCAGAATATCTGAGGTGCAGTCTGACTAAACAGCTGATCTGATCTGAAGTGTCTCTGTCAGTGAAGTAAGGTTTTCCTTTCTATGTGCTTTTCCCTGCTCCATTCTCTCCAGTCAGCTCTGGCATTTGCTTAAACCCTCTGTAAACTTCTTCACAAGCTAAAAACTGGTCAGGAGAAATGAAGATTCCTTCTTCTAGGTTATTGAGGTGAAGTAGTTCATGTAGGGAGCCGATGAACCATTTAACACAAGAAAGGAGAAAACATGTACTGGAGAAAACAAGGCTGTTTGTTTTGCCAGCAGCAGCAGACTGTTCATCTGGATAAGCACATCTTCTCAGACTGTACTTTTCCTTCCTTTATGCTATTGTACCAGAATAATGTTTTTCTTCTTAAAGAGGGGACTGAAGTTTTTCCTCAGGGCCTCTCTCCTTGAAAATGTGTATGCTTATAATTCTGAAAGGGCTGCAGATTATTTTGTGGGCTTGTGAGCTTTCTTTGAGCAAAGGAAAACCAGGCAGCCTAAGATAACTGGGTCTTGTCCTTTCCTGCTTGTAAATATGTCTCCATTGATACCAGCTGAAGGGCAGTAGGCTTAAAATTGCTGCATAGGCAATGCTGTGTTTCATCACGGTGCTGTACACATTATGCTGTTTTTTAAGTATCATGATTCTAAAAGCATGCACTAGCAAACAATAACAAAATTACCCAACTCTGATGATGGCAATCCATACATGGCCCTGCCTCCTGCTCCTTACACTGCTTCTGTCTCTGCTGCTTCTCCGAGTCTGTGAGGGAGAAAGTGGCCCAAAACTTCTTGGCTTTCCACTGGAGAAAGCATTTCTTTTAGACCCAGCAAAAGACCAGAGCAGAGGCACTGCAAATGTGGTGATCTGGTATCACCTACTAGGAGGAGTCACTGTGTTGTGAAATTAGTCTTCTTTAGGGGTGGGTTCAGCCTTCTCTTATTATGTAAAATTGTCAAAGAATAAAAAAGATTAAAGAAAGAATGCCTTATTTGAAAGACTTTTGACTTGATGTCAGAATGACCTCAAAGTATTAGGATATTTTTATTATTTTAATTTTATATTTATTAGTGTAGGGGAGGAGTCAGTACAGAAACAGCATAATCCAGCTCTACCTTAGATTGTAGTACTTTTTGTTTTATAAGTAGAGTGTTTTATTCTTCTGGGGATGATTTAATCAGTAGTAGTTTGGTTAGTGCTATCTTCCTAAAATAATTTTGCTAGAAATTTCACAGATCAAGTTTTTCTGCCTATTTAAAGGATATAGGACAAAGTGTTTGAGCAGTATCATTCCTCAAAAGTGAGATCTGAGTATTTTTCTGATGATCTGTGGCTTTCTTTAACTGAAAAATGGCTTGTGTTAGGAACTCTAGAGAGAAGTTAGTATGTTAATCTGCTGGTGCCTGTGGCAACCCTTAGACTGTTAAAAGGAAGGTTTTAGTCACGACAGGGCTTTACACTTGCACTACAAGGTTTGTAAACTTTTTTATACTGTGAACTCAAGTTGTTTCCACTTAGGAAACTCTTTAGATCATTAGCTAACCAAACAGTGCATCAGAACCATGCAGTTCTCAGGCATTTTTGACCATGTATTCTGCAAGTCTCAGACCTTAGGCTACAGACAGGAGAGAGATGATCACGCTGGAGTTTATTGCTTGCCCAAAGGGTATCACTGTGAGGGAACTACAAAGAGTAAGGTCACAGTGAAGAGGGTCATGATGGCAGAGGAGTGTTAACAGATTCAGTGCTCTGTGTGAAGTAAACTGCCTTAGTCTTTGCTCTAATTCCTGTAATTTCTGCCTAGTTGCTGGCATAAGCATAGGTTCCTTGTGTTTACATTGCGTGCAGACAACCTTCCTGTGCTATTCACCAGTTCCTCTTACATGCAACCTTTTCTTTCTCCAAAGGTAATAGAACAGGGAGGATGGAACTGAAGCACAGTTGTCACTGCGAGATTCTTTGTTAGATTATTAATTCACTGGTTATGTGCAGATAAGACTGTACATCTGCATTTTTACTTTAAAAGATTCAAAGAAGACCAATTTACGCAAGTTGCTTTGAGACATGTTATAATGCCTGTTGTGGGGAAAGTTCTATGCATGTATGAAGTACTAGTATTGTACTATAATAATTTATTAGACTCGGGGTTTTTTAGTGAAATTTTGTCCCTCTGTGAATTAAAGAGTAACTATTTGCTAGGACACAAGCAGAGACAGAAAAGTGTTGGTGGAAGATTTCTTTATTGCTTGTTTATTTGCACAGATTGAGAAGAATAAAACTTTTAATTGTTAAAATGTATAATTAATTTTATGCTTACGCTTTGTGTTTACTCTATTGTCAGGTGTGCTGTCAATGCTGGGTAGAAAAGATGAAAACCCGTACCCACCCTTAAATCTTCTGGCAGATTTTGCTGGTGGAGGTGTCATGTGTGCAATGGGCATTGTCATAGCTCTTTATGAACGTACCACATCTGGTAGAGGGCAGATCATTGATGCAAGTATGGTAAGTTTGGTCTCAGGGAAGGGTGGGTTTCATAGGTTTGCTTTTATCAACTCTAGATCTGTAAAAGGGAGGAAATTGGAGCTATTCATTAAGTTTAAAATTGAGAACTTGGGAAAGAGAGAATAAGTAATCTCATAAAGTGGCTATTCCTTCACAGGGAAGGAGTTTTCACATAGCACTGCTGCCATAACACCCTGATGACATGGAACACATACTGCGACTTTCCCCCTCTCCCTTTTTACCTATCTGCCTTCTTCACAAAATATTAGCTGTGTATATTTGATGAGTAAGTTTGGTGTATGGAGGTAGGGTGTGTAATAAAAAATTAGCATAATGCATAACAGCAAAAATGGTGATACTAATAAAATAAGACTTGCATTAGCTTTATTCAAGATACATCTTAGCAATTTGTGGCAGGTCATAACTCACTAGAAGCACTGTTCCCTTGAGTAGTTACACTGTCATGGGTCATTGCCAAGCAGTCAATTTCAAACGCTTTGTGAATGCGCTGTAAAATAAATGAAAGCCTCAATTAGTTTAATAATGAGTATTATGATTTTTTTCCACTGGAAGGCCACCCACTTGCACACAGAGGAAACATACTTACTTATATTTATCTTTGAAATCCATGCTACCTGCAACTGTTTTTTCTTGATCTCTCTTTTTTATGTTTTTACAGAGCATTGCAATTAAAATTTGACCTCCCTTTGAGGTTTTGTAGTACAGTGAAGGCTATGGTTTGGACTTAAATATAAATGGAAAAAAATTACATTAATTGAAAAAAATCCTCTTGTTGAAGTGGTCTTATGGGAGAATAGAAATTGATGTTGACTCTCTTGACTTGAGTGATTTTTTGACAAATTCACGCAACATTCCCAGAAGCAGTCCATGGCATTAGGACTAGACGAACATTCTATGGGAACAGTGCAAAAAAGGCTTAATGTTTTTACTGCAGTAATAGTTATTAGTGTAGTTAATTGTCAAAAAGAAAATCTTATCAAGTGGAGTTCTACAGATATTTCTTGGATTTTTCAGTGTTTTCTCCAACAAGCTGAATGATGGATGAGCGATTGTGTTTAGTAAATTTACAGATAATATGCATATAAGGACTGCGAGTATGTTGGACACTTGGATTAGAATTGAGAATGACCTTTTCAAATTGGAGAAATGACCTGAAAAAAATTGGATGCAATTCATGGATACCACTGCTCTGTAGTGCTCTTCAGGCAGAAAAAATTAGCTACACAAATGCAGTATGAGAACAATTGGCTAAAGTACAATCCTGGGGGTTTGTAGTAGTCACAAGCTGAACATGAGTCAACAATATCATCCTGTTGCAAAACACATCCACACTGTATTAGGATGTATAAACAGGAAATAGAGCCAGCAAACATTCTGAAGCAATTATTCTAACCTATTCAATGTGTATGAAGTATCAGGAAAATCCTGCTTCTGATGCTGACCATCATCTTTAAAAAAAATATTGCTAATTTGAGAAGGTCCTAATAAGAACAATAGAAATTATGACTAAAAACATGACCTACAAAGAAAAATTGAAGGAGTCTGTGTATTGGTGAATCAAAAACTGTGGAGAATTGTGAGAAACTTTCAAATACTGAAAAAGTTACTCCTTATAGTTTGTAGTATTACCTTATTTTCCCTATCGTACTTCAAAGAATTAAGAGAATTTGTTAGGAGAAGAATCAGTGTAAGTCTTCTAATGCCCTAATGAAATTTGTAGCTCATTTGGAATGGAGTGTGTTGTGGATTTTTTGTGGGTTTTTTTAAGCCCTTAAACATGCTCTCTTTCAAATTTTCTTCTCTCATTATAATTGCAGAATTTACAGTTTGCTGCTGATCTGCCTGGTGATCTGTGAAATGGATGGAATAATGTCCAGTATCACAGGATGTACTTTACTTCGCATCTCATTATATTCCTTTTACTTGAATAGGCTTTCAGTGACACAGTTGATGAAGAATATGCAAACAGCAGCAGCAGCAAAGACAGTTAAATAAACCGGGTGGATGGGCCTGGTTTTACACCTAAGTTTTTTCATGGAAGTAGATATTTCTAAAATCACAATACCACAGCCTTTCAGCTGTTGTTTTGTTTTAACATTTTTTGTTTAATAGGGCCATTACTTAAGTTGTTGTACTGTTTAGGGAGTCTGAATATGTTAATGACTCTGACACATGGTAGAATTTTCTGCAGCAGAAGAGGGAAAATTAATTTCTTTTTTAGCATCTTTGTGTCATCAGGATTACTTTTATTAAATTTTCATGCTACTTCATGGATTTACTGACAGTTTGGGTTTTTTCCATTTCATTTTATTGCAATGTCTATTTTTCTGAAGTAATCTAAAGAAATAAATTATTTCTTGTCTTTCAGGTTGGTAATTCTAGATTGAGATTGGAATTTTTGATGTTGGAAGAAATTGTTATTTGTTTTTTATTTCAAATTACTGGGCTGAAGGGTGAAAAGTGGATTGGGAGCATTCTTATTATCAGCAGTAAGGAACTCCTTTATTTAGTGAATCTAAACTGATACAAAATGAGAGTAGAGAGGTTCAGGTGAAGGGCTGGACTTGCATCATCTGTTCACAGTGTCCAGTTGTGCTGTATAAAAAGTAGACACTGAGTCCTGTGTTCCATCTGTCTGCCTCAGAAGAATTGAGTGACTGTTCTGGACTGATTCATGGGTTGTTGTCTCTTCTCAGTGACTCTGTAGGGGTCATGGGTATCTTGCAGTAAGCCGGTGAGTTGCTTGTTTGCTGAGTGAGTAGGGTGTGGAGTGGACAGTGCTATATGGCACAGTAGGCACAATTGTGCATCTGCATTCTTGCACCACACTGGACCAGAGGCATGTGAGTCAAGGCCACACTTTACATTCACTCCAGATTCAGTCACAGACCCTTCTGATGGTAGACATCTGACTGAGCATGACTTGCTCTTTGTGAAAGGACAGCCAGAGGAAAGGATGCTGGTAATGATTGCTTGCATAATAGTCTCATGGCAGGAGCATTTAGCTGTCCAACAGAAGACTGGAGTTCCAGGTTGTTCTCAGCCTGGAGGTATTCAAAACCAAAACTCCCACATCCTAGAAGCCTTCATCAGTCACGAGGATAAAAGTTAGATTGGTGTGGGTTCATTCTCTCTTTTATTTGAACTATTTCAGTCTGCAGAAGGAACAGAAAGCTTGAGGAGCAGACAGGTCACCCGGTGGGGTGGTGGCTCTGGATTCTTGTGCCTGCTTCAGAGTCTACTGATGCTTTTATTATGAGAGCCATTAAGTGAAACAGATAACTGTTACTGTAATTATCATGCAATTAGGTTTAAGTGTGGTCTTCCCATGTTGTCCTTTTCATGTTTTAAAAGAAGGTGACCACATTAGTGAGTGTGTGGTGTTACTTGAGCATGCCTTTGGAGGTCTGGTGCAGACATTAGACTTTTTTTTACTTGTCTCTGAATTCCAGTGGCCCTCAGGCAGAAGCTAACTGTCCAGCTGTCCAACCAGGGATATTTCTGAAGTTCCTATGCCAGTGTAAAACAGGTGTGCTGTTTTATTCTAAGTGTTTACAGGGTAAGTAGCACTGTACATAGGTATTGTACAGCTGCTGGCAGTAAGAGTTTTGTCAGCACCAAAATCTAATTTTCAGTTAGAGCTTATTCTGATATTTTCCCCATCTTTTGTTGTCCTTACTTGCAGTGGGTTTTATGTATTTTTTGTTACTATGACCAGTGCAAAATCAGATGATTAGGAAAGCAAATTTTGTTTAAATATCCTTGCAATCATTTAGTGAACATGTAGATGAAGGTATACGGTATTTTTTCATATGAAAATACTTTAATTGATTTTAACATGTAACAGGTAGGGCAGAAGTATTCCTTTCCTTGAGGCAAGTAACACACTCTAAATGAAGAAGCCTTCTTGACTGCACGCTTCAGAGATTTTCATGTTTTGAATTCTTGCTTAGAAAGGTAGAAACTAATAGATCTTTACAAATGAAAATTTAGTGGCTTTTTATTTTGTTACGGTATCTGTGCTGTTCTCTGGAGACAATATCGGGTTCGTTTCACACAGCTAAAATTGCGTGAGTCAAAGTGATACTCAGAATGATACAACTCAGGTTTTAATCTGTTCTACTGGAATGTTTCTGGCCATACACTGTTAACTGCGTCATTTTTGCTTACAGTTTTTCTAATGCATTTGGGAGAAAATGGGTTGTGCTGGTGAGCAGAACTGTAGAACGTGATTTTTCTTGAAAGACTAGTACAAGCTTGATAATTATTGAAAGGCTAAACAAACTGAATTTTCATCTGATTGTGCTCCACATAGCCAAAATTTTGAGGAGCAAGCTGGAACAGGATTAGTCACGTTTTCTAGTGCTGTATTTGCCAGACACTTGCCTAGAGAGATTACCTTGCTATGTCTTATGTAACTTCCAGTGATGAGAGTGGGGGAATAATTTTTGTTTTAACTTAGTGATGGAGATGAGTTTCCAGTTCCTGTGATATAAGAGAGCTTTAACCTTTGACTTCCTTTGATTTTTCTTCTGAAAATAGCAGTTTTCTTAGTATATTTAAAGAAGATAACGTTGAGATGAAAATTTGATACAGGACTGGTACAGGCATCTTGTTTTCTGGAGGTTTTAGAAGGCTCAGACTTAAGGCTGTATGGAGCTAACAAGCTTGTCCCATCACCCAAAACTCCTTATATTCTCATTGTGAACTCCTAATGATTATAAACTTTCTAAATGAGGAAACTTTGTGTGTTGAAAGTGTATAATCCATCTGAAGCTGCATTATTACATTGAAACTCATTCATTAATTCTAGATCCAATATAAACAATAATTGAAAATTTTAAGGAATGAAACTGCTTACCAGAGATTTTATCATTAAAAATCTTAACTGGTAGTAGCTTTTTGCTGTTTTGTTTCATATAGAATTCAGGTAACGTGCCAGCTAATTTACTGAGGCTGTTATTTTTTCTCCTGTAAATGTTCAAGGTAGAAGGAGCAGCATACCTAAGTTCTTTCCTGTGGAAATCACAAAGTTTGAGATTTTGGAGCAGACCTCGAGGTGAAAACCTGCTGGACAGTGGTGCTCCTTTTTACGAAATCTACAGGACCTCTGATGGAAAATTCATGGCTGTTGGTGCCCTTGAGCCTCAATTCTATAAGCAGTTTATAAGTGGTAAGTAGCTTAGAGCAGTTGCTTCATATCAGCGAAGCATGTTTGACTGAATTATTCAATAATTTGATTTTGATTCATGGCTATGTTCTTTCTTTGTAAAAGTGACATGCTTCCCGAAGCCAGTTGGGTAGTTGTGTAGCAGTTCAGTTGGCTTTCTTCTAGCAATTAATTTCTTTTTCATCCTGTCTTCACCTTACCCTCAGAAACTACACTTAAACTGTAGATTTTCGTTTGGAGTTATTTTAATGGTAGTCTGTGATGTAACTGGAGCACTGAACAACTTTTTTTCATATGATTGTGAATACACTTTTAAAAATGAGACCTAAATATTTGGTATTGCAAATAAAATTTCAGGCAAATTCAGTTATTTGTGCTATATATTTTTTAAAAGTAACTATTTAAATGGTTTCATTAGAAGTAGTTTGTAATATTTCTTGATGGAACAACATTTTTGTAGAAGCAAATTCTGCTTTATAAATTAATTTTCACCACACAATTTCAGAGTGCATTTAGTGTCCAGCTGTGGATACAATTTTTATATTTGACTGAAGACTCTGTAAATGTAACTATAAAATATAATTTATATATTCAGGAAATGAGAATGGATTGTGCAAAATAGTTGTATGAAGTTAAAACTGATTTGCAGGGGCAGGGTTGATGGTGAGTAGTTGTGTTTGCATTCTTTCTTCCTTTTTATTTTACTCTCTGTTACTATTTTCCCCTCTTTCCCTTATTTTTTTAAATTATTATTTGTTTCTAATTATTGAACTGTTCTTATCTCAACTCATGAATTTCTTTCTCACTTTTACCCTTCCAATTCTCCTCCATCGTACCGGGGGAAGGGCAGTAAGTGGCTGTGTCATTCTTCGCTGCTGGCTTGGGTTAAACCATGACAGCTCCTCACACAGGCATTTACTGCCAGCTCTGCCTCAGCTTGGTATTAACAAGGGTGTCGTCATTGCCAGGGCCTGCTTTTTCAGGAGTTTTTGAAATTCAGGAGCATGGTAAGATGAAATGAAGGTGTGGGATTGTAAGGTGGGGTGTGGCTTTGATGACCAGGATCCCAAAGAGAGATCTTGTTCCATACACTTTGGCTTTGTTCTCTTGCAGCTGTGGTGCTGCCCAAGTTCTTGTACATCTGTAACTATAAATGGCTGCTTCTCCTGTAGCTTAAAAAATGTTTATGCAATTGTATGGAATATCCAAATCAGTGCATACTGATATGTGAAACTCAAGAGGAAGTTCCTGGAGCGAGTCACAGACATGTCCAGCATTATGTTGGACACATCAGTTGTCAAGTTTGGAAATGCTGTGTTCTTGACTGAAGAAGATGGTACTTTGTTTCTAATTGTCCTGAGAATAACTTGTGAACTCAAAGTTGTAAGCAACTTGATCCTGAAAAAGAAAGGGTAGTTGATTATTCCACACTCTGCAGTTCTTTGAAACGTTTTTCTCTTTCTGTGGCCTGAGATTTTCTTGCTTGCAGGAAATTGGAGTTGGAGAACAAAAATTTATATAAAACTCTATCAAAGTAAAAAGTAATCCCCTGTTCTGGAAATTAGGGAATTTAGAAGTAAATATCTTCAGGGAGAATGCTTGTATTAAATACAGAGAAAACGAAAAAGAAGTAAAGCTGCTTACTCAAATACCCATACGTTTGGCATAAAGTGAATAAACACTGACCTGCAGTGTTCATGGCTGTAGGATTTGATTCTTCTCTGGAGATTGAGTTGAATCATGCATACTTTTAAGCTATAGAAATGGGATGGAATTCGTATTTGTTAAAAAAAAACCCCAAATCTGTAATGGAGTCTGGTTCTGTTTGTGACTTTTTATCTCAGTGGACCTTTTCTGGACAGTCCTACCTTCATGTCTTGATCATTGCTACAGGGCAAGAATCAGGCTTCTCTCTCTGAGCCAGCTTGTCTAGAGAGAAGCCTCTCATGGATGAATCCAGTGGCCAGGTGGTACAGCATGGTCATTGATTGCTCTCTGTGTCTTATTTAGATAGCTCATTACTGAGGAAAATGCTAAAATTCTGCTTTTCTTTTAGTTATTTCTCAGAAATGTAGAGCATAAAGTTGGAGGAGCAACTGTGAATTCTACTGCCTTTTTTGGGGCACCTACATTGGACAACTGTATTTTCATCTTTGAGAGTATTCCTTATTCTTACAATGCAGAGAAATTGCTTGATCTTAACAGCTGAAGTTTCAAAAATACTTATTCCATTATTCCAGCAGTAAAGACCTAATGTATATCCATTTGTAAGTAGACAACAACTGCAATCATAGTTGCCCGTTTCAGTCTGTTTCTGTCATATTTTAAAAATCCAACATACAGACTACAGTCTGTGAGGAAATTTTGCTTTTTGCCTTTAGTTGTATCACAATCTTTGCTTGTCTGCACTCAGTAAGTTTTTTGTTTGTTTTGTAAAAGTGTGCTGTTTAAAGTATCTGACCAAACTCAAGATTCTCACACAATATTGCATTTAAATGTACTGGTCTTTTGGCATTGGTCTTTAGGTGCATATCATAAAGTTTTTAGACTTACACATAGGAAATATTTATTCTGTTCAGTACTTATGGTTTCAATCTTTCTGAAGCCATAGTACGCTAAATTAGAACAGCAGATCCCTCTTGTGGCTTAAGAATTATTTCCTTTCTGGGATATCTATTGCAGAAATTAAATTCAGAATTTAAGCCTTTGAATATTATAGGGAAGAAAAAGCTGCCTGTGAGAATTGTATTGCTCTTTCACAAACCTGAGGAACTTTGACTTAGGCTGAGTTGTCTGTTCCAGGCATTAATTTCAGCTTTGAAGTGGTTTTAGAATTGTATGTTCCAGTTAAAGTTTCCATAATTTCATTTCATAACTTTTTCCCATAATTCTAGTCAGTTCTGCTGATGAACATTTTGGTGCTGTTCCAGATAAAATATATTTAAAAACCACTTGATGTCTCTTTGCATATTCAGGGGGTGTGTTACTTTTGCCACTCCTGTAGGAGAGCACAAGGATATGAGTGTTACAGATGTCAGTTGGAGATTTAAAGATTGCAGAGTGGAGAAGGGAATGTGATTTCTGAACCATTTGTCCTCACACAGAATTCTGGTGAGCCAAAGCAGAATGATTTCCCTTTGGTTTTGGTTCAATTGCTTCCCTGCAGAATTAGGAACTCAGTGCTGGACCAGAGCGCAGTTAATGACAGGGAAAGGAAAGTTATAAGAGGTCTGCAGAGGGAAACTTAATTTAAGAAAATAGAGCAGATTAGTTTGAGAAGGTCATTGGCTTTGTAGATGATGCTCATCAGGGAGAATTAAATTTCTGCTTATCAGAAATTTATGAATTTTTTAAAAAAGCAGGCTATATGAGAAACTGATCTATGTAAAATAGATATATTAAATAGTTGCTGCAGTAACTGTATTATTAGCTGTACTATTCTGGGCTCACTATAAACTATTTGCTATTAGTAACAAGCTGTAGTCCTTTTGCAGGTATAATTTTATTACTACCAAAGTCAGACAATAGATAGCTAAAATGCCTTTGCTTTTGGCTAAAATGGCTATTGCATCTTATGAAAAAATCTGATGTAAAAAGTATGTACTACTAATGTTAAGTCATAATCTTTTCACAGAAAGAGGCAGAATGTTTTCCAACTGACCTGTGAATTGCTTCTGCAGATTTGTCTTGATTTTTAGCAATAGGTGCTTAGTATTGCTGCAGCCAGGCTACAAGAGGCAATTTACTGATTATGATAAGTCTTAAACATTCTACAATACTGTAGGGCCAGGTTCTTGCTGCACCAAAACGTTTTCAGTTGTGGTAATTCAGCATGTCATCTTGAACTACAGCTAAGGATACATTTGCAGCAGTGCTCAGTAGTATTCTGGACCTGATGATCCATCCCTCTACTGAGCTGTCACTTTCTGAAAAATTACTTAGTTTCACAAACTTTAAGCAGAAAAATAACTTTACGTAGTTAGTGTAATGAAAATTCGCTCCTGTCTTTGAATATTCTGAAGTTCAGTTTCCTCTCAGAGTGAGAATGAATTCTGTTTAGTCAGAGAGAGTGCAATGGCATACATCTTATTTCTGTCATTTGGGCCAAAATTAAGGATTCCCATGCTAGATGGTTCCATTCAGTCATGTTGTGGCAACATAGTTTCAAAATTACTGTGCTATGACCATGCAATTTTGACAAAATTAGCATGTTAAATGAAGAAAAACCTGAACAAAGCTGTTCTTTTAAAACAGCATGGCTGAAATACTGTAATACACTGTAAGAAGCTGTAAAACAGCTTTGCTGATTTGTCTAATGAGTTTTACTATTTTCTCCCTCTT
The DNA here is from genome assembly GCA_035221455.1 of Xenops minutus. Lineage (NCBI taxonomy): Eukaryota > Metazoa > Chordata > Aves > Passeriformes > Furnariidae > Xenops > Xenops minutus. Next base: position 61,749,763 of record JAWWEE010000085.1, read on the forward strand.
GAAATAGGTGCCTGATTTTACTGCAGTTTGTCTAAGAAATACAGATTTCAGTTAGTTGCATCAATAGTGACCTGCAGACATAGGTCAATAAAGCTATAGCATTTCAAGATGATCATTATAAGTAGACAGTTCTCCACTTTTCACAAATCCTTTCAGAGCTGTACTGGTGTAGATTAACTGGGCTTTTCTAAACAAAAAATCCTAGATGAAAATCTGAACTGAAAAACTTGGAAGTAAGTTGTGATTGCTTTACAAGATATTCTGTGTAAAGGATACTTTGCTTTTGATTACGTTGAGTGAAATCTGTCATCCTGTGGTGTCCCAGACAATTCTGTGCTGTGTAATTGTTTCCTTGTTGAGTCAGTCACTCCTGCTGTGATTCTGCTCATCTGCACCACAAATGGTTGGCACAAGCTGGAAAATGAGAAACTGTAGTGCTTAAGTGCTGTTGGTTCATGCTATTTAAAGTTGAAGTCTTCAGTGGTAAACGGAAAATGAGCATGTAATACTAAATTCCAGGTTCTGCACATTGTTCTCTTTTGCCAGTGTGTGGGGTTGGGTTCAGCCAACTTTCCATCTGCCATGATCATCGAATATAACTCTGTAATGGGATAATGGCAGAGCTCTGTTCATGTTGGACTGCCTGCCAGAACCCAAACTGTAATTAATAAGCAAATAAGTACTTATGAAACAAAGTTTCCAATTGACAAGATTTCATGCATTGAGACAGACTTTCAGGCAGTGGGTTGTTACTTGGCTGTACATGCTGTGGAAGGTAAATTTGTCTCACCTCATAATACATAAGTAAACTGTGTTACAACTGTTCATCTTTAGTAGTATACCTTGAAAATTAATAATGAAATTAATTTGAAAGTATTGATAGCTTTTATTTAATTATGGATGCTCAACCAGAAAGAGTACTCTTCAGCTGATCCCTTTTTAGGATGGCATGAATAGTTATGAACACTAGATTATAGGTTTAGTAATTTAAGGTGCACATGATTTGATAATACCATAAGGACTGATACGTGCTTGTAGTAACATTTATCCTGGTATCCAGAGGCATTTCTAATAAGATGTGAAAATGCTTATTTTGTCTTTGACTACGTCGACTTTCTTCTAAAGATAAACAGCTGAAAGGCTGTATTTCTGACCCTCCAAACGGGAAATTTCTGGGTGTTTTCAAGTACCAAACTACAATTTCAAAGCATGTATTAATTTTCAAAGCTACTATTTAAGAATCTTGTGATCAATAGTGAAATTCTTATATATTTTGTTAACCTGGGGAGGACTGTGGGCCCCAAGAAGTGCATCTTGTAGAGATTATGAATGGAAAGAAAGAATTTAAAGAGCAGAAGGATACATGTTGTCTTTTGTTCTTCTTCCCTGTATGTTTTAGTAGGTGTATATCTACCCATCTCAGTGATAACGATCTGTAGAAATGGAAGATACTGCAAGTTTTTTCTGCCTATCTACAGCTAAAGATTAGATGAGTTCTGTGTAAATTCTACCTGCAGACAGCCCCCTAGTAGCCAAGCCTGTTAACAGTTGTTAGTCAACAGATACCCAGAGATATTAGATTGTTAAAAATTGTTTCCAGAGCTCTGTATTTTCTCTGGCTTTGACACAGAAATGTTGTTTTCTAAGCAGCTTGCTTTTTCATTACTTGCAAAGCATTATGATGAGAGTTGTTCTCTAGTCTTTCTAATTTCTCAAATTAATCTTTTTCTTATCCCTGCTTTTTCTGATTTTTTCCTGATGTGTTCATGCTCCTGAGTTCCAAGATGGGACTGTTTGGATGGCCTTCAATGTACCACTTCTGATTTCTATTTCGTATCATAGGATCTGCTTGTACCTCTGTACAATCTCCATTTTCAAAGTGTAGTTTACTTGCCTTTTCTCTTTTCTTGTTTCTTCCCTCCTTTTTGAGGTAAACCCTACAAGAAGTGATAAAAATTCTTGCATCTCCTTGAAATGGCAAACTAGAATAGTAGGGAGTGCAGAGAGCAAAATCCATGAGAACAGAAACAGAGATTGAAAACTGGCAGCATAGAAGAGATACAAGCTTCCCAGTGACAGGGAATGTGGTGCTTAGTTTAGGGAAGGACTTGGGACTTGTTTAGTTTGGGAAGTTTTTGGTACAAAGCCTCTGTGTCCATCCTTTGCTCTTGTGTCTCAGAATTGCATACGTGGGTGGTCCTTGTGATTAACATGGAAGGCAGAGTCCTTAAAAGCAGTTACTGAGTGAAAGGGCTATGGGTTTCAGTTTTCCTGAAGAGTAGCAATGGAGTCTTGGAACCTGGGAAGTGTGCTGAAGAAGAGAGAGCAGGAGACACTACTGGAGTCAGTTTGGACTGAGGGAATGAAGAAGCGGGTCAGTCAGGCTGTTGGCATCAAGCCTTGATCATGTTGAACTTCAAGCACTGCAGCCTGCTGAACGTCCAGCCCTGGCAGATGTGCTGGCTTCTGTGAGATAAGTGTATTGCTGTGGTCCAGGACCCATCCAGCAAACTTCTCTGTTGCTACTCCCAGGTAGAGAATACCGTACCTATTATTGAAGCTGCTGTCAGGACATTATTATCTCTAGACAGCTGCTGCTTTTGTGAAGTGTTTATACAAATTAGTGCTTATTGTATGTACTTAGTTAAAAGGCTTTAGCTGATGCAGTGTAGTCTAATTGCAATTACCAGTGAACATTTTATTCCTCTGCTCCCTGCCCTGCACAGATGCCTGAATAAAGTTTGAAGTGATTTTCAGTACTGCCTGGAAAATACCAGCTTCTTGAGGAACATAGTTATGGGGAGCACTTAGTCATTTTTCCATTTTTCTATAGTTAAACTTTGCTTTTCTACTTTCAGGTCTTGGTTTAGATTCAGATGAACTACCTGCTCAGATGAGTCTCTCTGACTGGCCCAAAATGAAGAAAAAATTTGCCTCCATATTTGCACAGAAGACACAAGCTGAGTGGTGCACCATATTTGATGGTACTGATGCCTGTGTGACCCCTGTTTTATCCCTTGATGATGTTGCCTCACATCAGCATAATAAACAAAGAAGTTCTTTTATAAAAAATGATGAGGGAGAGATAAGTCCTAGACCTGCTCCTCTTCTGTCAAGGACTCCTGCTGTTCCATCGTGTAAAAGAGATCCTTTTATAGGAGAACACACGGAAGAGATACTTCTAGAATATGGGTTTACTAAGGAAGAGATTGCTAAACTTCATTCTGATGAGGTAATAGAATTTAATAAACCCAAAGCTAATTTATAGTCTCTGACTGTGCATGTCAGACAAATTTCAGGCTCATAGAGTAATTTCTTATGCATTAAAATCAAACTATATGACACAAATGTTTTGATTATATCGCTTTTAAATATTTTTTTTTCTAAATTATTGGTTTTAAATTTAATTGAAAACAATGGGGATTATTCGATGATATGCCGACCAGAATGTTACCATAATTGTGTTCTGAAGATCTACATAGTTTGCTTAGTAAGCACCTGTAAATTCTCAGAATGTTTAAATATTGAATCCTATGGTTTATGTCTTTTCTTAGTTTCAGCATTGCTTTGCAATAGATGTTGTAATTACATGAAGGCAATACTTCCAATAAAATATGATTATATTCTTCCAAAATGAGTGTGTTGTTTACTCATAGATTAGAAGGGATTTTTTCCTCTTATTTTATCATATTATTTAATTTGCTTTATCATGCCAAAACGATGGTCAAATTAATGCTGTTTGCTTATGTGCTGCTGTAGAGCTATTATAATGAAGTTAATTTATTTAATAGCCTGACTACATTTTCTCAGTGCAGTCTCCTGATTATATTACATTTAGAATTTCAGTTTGGCTTGAAACTCACTTCAGAATTATTTTTTTTTTATTTTTAAAATACCTTTCAACTATTAATCCTTTCCTCTCTTTATGGAAAAATGGTTGCCAACTTAGCTGCACAGATTTTAAACAATGGTTATTCCATATTGGTTTTCCTTCAAAATTAAACTGTCATTTGAAACCATTTTTTAAAAGGCAAAAGAAAATATGTTTTTAAGAAGAATTAGTTACATGGCCTTAGTACAATATTCTCTAGTCCAACATGGGAAGAATTGTGACATGAAGAGTTGGAGCTTTTTCATAATTTTGTCTGTTTTGCTGAAGATTAGTTTGTTGCTTACAAAGACTTTGGAAATTGAGGTATACTTCAACTCATTTTGTATGTGTCATGCTAAAATGTCAGCACTATTACCATAAAAAGCCCCTTTACATCCTACTACATGGATATCTTCCTGGAACCAAGAATTATCTAGTACGTCCTGACAAATTATCTAAACAATGAGCAAAAGCAACTGAAGTTTCCGGCTGATAATCACCCTAATCTAAATTACTGAATATCATGCACCTTTATGGTAGGATTCAGCAATTTTCTTAGTCTCAGGTGCATCTGATCATGTTGGAGAAAAATCAATGTTGTCAAATGTAATCTCCATTGCACATTAATTTTTACCCAAAAATTGCTGATGTCAATTAAAAACTCAGGTTTACTTCAGCACAGGTTGGATTAGCTGCCTCACTCCGGTGGCTAACCTGAAAGGTACAGTTCAGGTGTGTCACTACAGATTTCTTGCAGGGCCTTCCCTTGGCAGGTAGGACTGTTTAAATAGAACCCAACTAAGTGGTCCTGATACCCCAGCCAAAATCAGCACACCTGTGTTTTCAGATACCAAGAAAACAATCAGTTCTTTTGAGGGTGGTATGCAGCAGATACAAAAATATACTTACCAGTTGCTGTTTGACAGACTTCTGTCAAGCTCTTTATCTGCCACTAGTGCTTGAGGGCAATGGGAAGGTTCACTTACTCATCTTCATGAAGTACATTGAAATCCTTTTCTGGACACGTATGGACTTTTCCTCCCTGCTCAACCAGGAGGATAATCGGCACTTTGATGCTCTCATTTGCTGCATGGAAAGATGAGGGCTCTGGGTTCCTGGTATCACTGCTGTCTTCCTGCAGCAAGAGGAATAGCTTTGTGTCAGGCTAATCCTGTGCCTCGACCATGTGATGTATGTTCCCATTGTGTGTGTGCTTCATGCCTAAACAGTAATTCCTTAGTTGTGGATAGTTGGGAGCTGTGCAGACGCCCCAGAGCTCAGATCTGCTAATGTTAATACACGCTTCCCCGCCCCCTTCCTGGCATAACTTGTGATCGCAGAGCCATGAAAGTATGTGAGTCCCTCCCCCAGCACAGACCGATCCCACCCGGCATATGATCTGGGCCCCATGTCAGCCGGAGCAGGCAGCACCGACCCGCCACAGCGCCGCGCGTAGCCGGAGCGATGACCTTAACCAAGGAGAGCTTCCACAAGGCTCCTCCACCCGCTTCTGAAGCGGCCAAGGCGGACATGGACAGTCCCAGGGAGAAGGAAGAGGCTCCGGGGCAGTCAGTGCCAAGGACCAGAGCAGTGGTGCCAAGGAAACGAGCGGTGGGGAGGCTGGTCATGCACAGCATGGCGATGTTTGGCCGGGAGTTCTGCTATGCCGTGGAGGCCGCCTTTGTCACGCCGGTGCTGCTCAGTGTAGGGCTGCCCAAGAACCTCTACAGCCTCGTGTGGCTCATCAGCCCTATCCTGGGCTTCGTGCTGCAGCCCGTGGTAGGTTCAGCCAGTGATCACTGCACCTGTAGCTGGGGCAGGAGGCGACCTTACATTCTGGGTCTAGGCATCATAATGCTGTTAGGCATGGCTTTGTACCTCAATGGGGACGTGATGATCTCAGGTGAGTGAGGGGCATGCACTGTCCTGACAGACAAAACATCCTAGCTTTTGAATCAGAAAAAAGAGCGGGGTTTCTCTTTTCCTTCTTAGAATGGACTGTTAAAATTTGGGTATCATGTGACTCAGCTGCCCCGAAGGAGCTGGGGAGCACTGAAACCTTTGTATACATTTGATCCTAACACTGCATGTTACGTGCCATGTACGCAGTGTTCTGTAGTTTGTCTGTGTAATTAGTCTGCTGTATGCTGGTTTGGTTGCCTGATAAGCTTGTACAAGTAAAGATTTGCTTAGGCCCTTAGAAGTTTTTACAAACTAAGATCTACCTTATTCGCTTAAATGATAATACTGTCTTTGTGATGTAATATACATACAAACTGAATATCTGTTAATCCTTATTTTAGATGAATTAGCATTCAAAATGCATACCTTTAATTACAGCAGCACTGAGAACTTTGTTGTGCTGCTGGACAACAGAAGCCTTTAACTGCTTGGAAACCCTGTTGCATCTTGAAGATGCAAAATCAAACAGGAGTGACATGCCGAGATATTGTTCTATTTCAGCTTGGGATGTAACTTCTTAAAGTCATGATGAAAAATTGTTACTGATGTTACTTGGCAGAGGGGGAGGTGTGTGTTTTTAGGGATTGATTTGTTCTCTCTTCCTGGGTATCACTGATGTTGAGTACACTTGATTTCATTTGCTCAGAAAGAGGTAACTGCAGTCAAGTCTTGATTATCCAAAACAATGGAAGGGTGGCACAAATAGAATAAACCAAAAAGTACTACAAAATGCATCGGTCAGGCTACCAGAGATGCCATGGAGGTGTAAAGGAGTAGATAAGGGTAGTGATCATCTTGGTTTTCTGGTTTGGAGCACCCTGAGCATGTGCTGACTCAAAGCAGTAAGTCAACCTAGCACAGCTCAGTGTTACAGACTCAGTTCTCCTGTTTCTCTGATCTGATTCGGTGTCACTGCCCTCTCTTGCATAACCAGTCATTGTTTAGCTTTTGAGGTATCAGGAAAGGTAAAATGTGGTTTTGCAGAACATGGCACTGTTGCTGTCAGAATGAGGCTGTTTTTCTTTTTGTAGCTTTCATCGATGAGAGAGAAAAGCAGCGGACGTGGGCAATAGTCATTACCATGCTGGGAGTAGTGCTTTTTGATTTTGCAGCTGATTTTATTGATGGCCCCATCAAAGCATATTTATTTGATGTCTGCTCTCATCAGGATAAAGAGAAGGGTCTGCATTACCACGCCCTCTTTACAGGTACTCAGATCCCTTCTTTTCCTCCCTTCCCTCTCAAAGGAGGAGAAAGTAGTTGCATGGATTTTATCCTCACTGTGTTTCTAATCTTGAATGAACTGATCATCTGATCCTGCACTTCAGTCACGAGTCTTTTGTTGCTGGATTTTCACTACTCCAGAGAACAGCAACTTGTGATTGCTGCTGCAAGAATTCTGCTGCAGAAGGCTGCAGGCATTACCAATTACAGGAACATAGCCGATTAAGTAAGAGCAGTTAATTATTTCAAAAAGTGAAGTACTGTTTGTTCAGGTTGATTTTTTTCAAGTTTTTGTTGAACCAAAAATTAATGAATGTAACTTGTTTTCTTGCTATTGCATGTAAAAATATCATCTTTGACCTGGCATGTGACAGAGAGCAAGAGCTGCAGAAACCAGAATAGTTGATTTCCACTCTTCAGCCACGCTCCAATATGTGCTATAAAGAAATAGAAGTTCTGTGTAAAATTCAGAACTTCAAAACTTCCATAAAATCAGTCCAAGTGGTTCAGTCCAAATGAAGTTAATAGCTTCATTTGCCTTTGTACATGTTTGTTATGCTGCTGATTTACAGAAGGACATGGAACTGTTGGAGCAAGTCCAGAGAAGGGCCACAAAGTTGATAAGAAGACTGAAGCACCCACCCTATGAAGGCAGGCTGAGAAAGTTGGGGATGTTGAGCCTGGGGAAGAGAAGGTTGCATGGACACCTCACAGCAACCTGCCAGTATTTGAAGGGACCTATAGGGAAGCCAGAGAGGGATCCTTCATCAGGAAACGTGGTGACAGGACAGGGAATAACTGGTACAAATTAAAAGAGGGGAAATTTGGGTTACATATTTGGAAGAAACTTTGCTGTGAGAATGGTGAGACACTGGAACAGTTTGCCCAGGGAGGTTGTGGATGCCCCAGCCCTGGCAGTGTTCAAAGCCAGGCTGGATAAGTCCTTGAGCAGCCTGGTCTAGTGAGAGATGTCCCTGCCCTTGGCAGGGGAGGTTAGGACTAGGTGAACTTTAAGGTCCCTTTCAACCCTTTAACAGTCTTTGATTCTGTGCAATCATCTGCAGTACATGAGCCCTGCGTTGAGACAATGCATGGGGAAGACACGTACCTGTGTACCTGTGAAGTGAAGCAGGAGGAGCTTCCTGCCATGTCTGGGAGCAGTCACTGTGAAAGGACTAGACAAAAGGCAGACTACCTGAGAAGTCATGCAATCTGTGTTAGAGCAGATTCTTGTGGCTACTGAGCCACACCAAAAGCAGAGCCATGTAGATTCAGCAGCAGTTACTCTGCTCAAGGAGGGAGCTGTAGTAGCTATTGACAACAGGCTGATTTTGGACAGGAACACAGATTTTAAGGGAACCTTAAAGACACATAGGAATGAAATCAGTATTATCCATTAAAAACTGACAGATAAAATTTTAAAGAATCACTTGTTTGGACAGAGAGAAAAGTGAGTCTCTATATATATTCTTGCCTTCAGCTGAACCTTAGTTGTAATTTTTCCTTGGATGATACTAAAATGGCTCCAGATTTGGAGCTACAGATTTAGCTGATTTGGTTGTGTACTGAGCTGTGAAAAAGGATGGGGATAAATAACATCAAATGCAACCGGGGCAGATTGCATGACTAGATTCAGCACCTGTGCCCTCTGTAGCAAGTTTGTCAGTATCTTAACCCTTCCTAACTGGAAATTCCCTACTCTGTTCCTGAAGAAGTCCCTTTACAGGGGTTCTATAGCCCTCCCAGGGCTGTCTCCAGGACTTCACTGGCCTTGGTACTAAACAGTTTTCCCTAAAATCTAATTTTTATATCCATTCCATACAGTTTAAATTTACCATTCATTGTTTTATCCCAATTAGACAGAGACAGCAATCTTCCCATTTTTTTTCTACTTTCTGTCTCAGATATTATTTTGTTTCCCCTCTTTGGTTCCTTCCTTTTATATTAAATATGTCTAAGATTTTACTCTCCAGTTTGTCTTCAGTTTAAGGTTTGAGTGTGAATTTTGATAGCTCTGCAGTTATGAAGCCTATGGCCACTGAGACAAGTGAAAGGAAGAGTTCACACGTCCAACACACAACATTCAGGCTGCATTACAATATCATGGTGCTTTTTTTCAAAACAGTATGCAAAGACAACGTCAAATGTCAAACATACACTACAAACATGTAGTGTAAATTTACTTCCAAAAGTTATTAGCAGGTTAAATTGTTTTTCACAAAATAAGCAAGGATACAGTCACCTGTGAAATGCCAATGAAGGAGGGCCATAATCAGACTCAGGAGGGGGAAAAAAGTACAGAAAGTCCAGAATGAAATAAAAATCCAGTGTTTTGTAGGTGCTGTTACTTTTTGTTAGAGGGGTTTTGCTGTACACTGTCATCAGGTCTCCTAAGCAGGAGAGCAGAAATGCTTCCAAGTCCTTCCAAAGCTTCTATCCTGTGGAACTCCCACATGTCCTGAAGAGCCAGCTGATCAGTGTGTCAGGACTCTACAAAGCTGCTGCCCCTACAGAGCCCTGTGCTGAATGTAACAGTGTGCACTTTCTTGTGCATCTCTCTGTGCACCCATAGCAAAAGGAAGAAATTGTAAAAAAATAATTAACTGAATGCTGGGTTTGTTAACTTCAAGGCACAAGGTCACGTTCTCATTTTACCTTTCAGTCTACCTTTTCTGAGAAAATCAGTAAATTGAATTACATACTTGTATTTGATCCTTTTTGTTTTCTTTTCTAAGTGGTGAGGTACTTGGATTTGTATAACTACAAACAAATGTTTTTGGGTTAATTTCCTTTTTAAAAAAAAATTCGCATGGAGGTAGTATTTTTGTTTAGACTAAGCAATATAAAATGTGTTCTACAAAGTCTAAACTAGCTCAATATAACTTAAAAAAATGTTTGCTCTGTGAAATTTAAAACAAGTCAAACCATAAATTTCAGTAGAATTTTATTTTGCTTTACTTATTTACCCTTTCAGATAAAATAGAGCTTCAAAGAGGCAAGAAAACAAATGGAGGCCTATATTGCTGTATGTTCAGGCATTTTCTGGAAAGCTCTGTCTACAAGATCTGAGGAGATTTTTCAAGACATGTTTAGTGACTGTTTGTGTAGGTGATTAGCTCAGTATTCCTATTTCTTTCGATTATTGTCCGAAGAGTGATTATTCCATTATTTCTAGAGGGTATCACATGTTGAGGGTATTGTGCACTCTATTTTATCGATGCCAGATTTTTACTTTTTTCCCCTTACCATTGTAGGTTTGGGAGGAGCCCTGGGTTACCTGACAGGTGCTGTGGATTGGGGTCAAACTGTACTAGGATATTCGCTGGCATCAGAATTCCAGGTGATTTTCCTCTTCGCAGCCTTGGTTTTCATAATCTGCCTTACCATACACCTGTGCAGTATTCCTGAAGTCCCACTCAGATATGAAAATGAAGAGGCAAAGTTCTTGTTGGAAGTGACAGAACCCCGTAAATATAACTCCATAGAGGAGGAAATCAAGAATGGTTACTTAAAATCAGCATGCACTGAAGCTGCAGCTAAACCAGGGAAATGTGCAGTTGCATCACGTACAGAGGTAAGTGCAGAGATGATTTCGTAGGGTGTATCATTGCATCCTTGGGGACCCTTTAATTAGGGTAATTAGCTGATACTGACTATCTGTAATGGAGCCCCTTCACATGGACAGAATTCTCCACCAGGATACAGTTTGGAGAAAGCCTGCCAGGTTGTTTTTTGGCTCTATGTCAATCTCTTGATATGTTCCCCTTGTGAATTTTGATGAGGACCTACTTTGTCCTTTAGTCCTGATACAATCAACATCAAGTTGCAAACAAGGGCTACAGATCACTGATCACAGATACAGATCTGTAACTCCCACCAAAGTCCACACACTGTTATATGTAGTACATATAAACTTGTGTGTTCCCCTGGTCTAGTAAACATCTGGGTTTGCTGCTGCTTAACATTTCATTAAGGATTTATTGAGAATGTGAATGTGTTTAAAATTTCTACTATGCTACCTTGCTACCAGTTTTATTTTGAAGTGATGTTGTAGCTGTGTCTTTGGCAGAACTTTAAGGTGGGAGACAATAGCACTTTCAAATCCTTACTGTTATTTTGATTCTCTGCATTTTTATGAGAAATTGATTCAATCTAAAGGAATAAGGAGGTGAATCTACCAGAAAAACATCTGGGGAGCACATTTCTAGAATGGTCTTGGGAAGAGATGGTGGTTTTTACTGTTTTGTTGATGACTTTTAGTACAAGGAACTCTCATGGCTCTCTCATGGTACCCTAAGTAAGCTAAGTATAACAAAAACAGTTGCTTGAATTGATGAAGCAGTTGCTTGTTGTTTTATAATCCTTGTTTCAAGTTGCTTGCTTGTTTCATAATGCCAAGAGAGCATTATGAATATCCATCCCTGATGCAAGTTTGATAAATAAGGTAAAAAGTACTGAGCATATGCAGATGATTAGAAGACTATATGCCTGCTTAAGCTATAAATAAAAGGGTTTTATTATGTCTTACTATTTATAACTTGTTTCATAATAGCACTTGGTATTTCTAACCTGAAGAAAAATATTATTACAACAGATAGAAGACAAAGGTATGTCAGGTGAACATTGCCTGATGAGAATGCCAGGCAAACAGAGAGAGGGGCAGACAGCAAGGCAACAGTTGTCAGGAGAATATGACCAGCACACAGTGATGCTGCCTGAGCTTCCCCACTGCAGGCCAACTTGAGCAGCCAGCATCCTTTATCAACAGTGTTCACTTTGAGCACCCACCCTCTGAATTGTTGGAGATGCTGAGTGTCATTGATGGCTTGGACCCTGTGCGCTCTGAAGAAAGGAAGGCAAACCACAAAAAGAGAGCAACACAGTGAAAGTATGGGGAGGAGACTATGGGTTGGGGTAGCCTCTGCCTTGGCAAGAAAAAATTCCATGAAATCAGCGCTGTCTGACACCCGAGGTGAAGCTCTGGTGTCTATGGGCAAGCTTGTGCCATTGCCCTCCTCTTTGATTAGGCTGGGCAGCCTGTTTGAGTCTCACAGGGCTTTGATCTGTCTCATGTTTCTTTGATGTGCCTGAGCGTGTATAAATTCTAGACACTCACTGCTTTAATTGTCTATCTCTTGTGGCACATGTTTTTTGATTCATTCATTACTATAATTGCTTCCTTGAAGAAATGGTTTGGCTTCCTGTTTTTCTGTCTCTTTTTTTTTTGGTTATTACAGGCATTGTGGCCCTGTATCTTCTAAATTGAGGACTGTGCTCTCACATGCTAATAGCTAACATGATTATTAATAAGATTTGACCTGTTGCAGTATGAACAGACACCCAAAGCAATTAGCCTTGTGTTCTCTTACGTGGTGCCAAATTAGTCAGGGTCCACTGCCATAAAAACCAAATCATATTGATTCCCCTGTGTCCTTATAAATAACTTATGCCTTGAGTTGTAGTGTTTTTACAAAGCAGATTATTTGGTATTGTGAGCTTCCGAAGGATAAACATTTAAATGTAGTCAAACTTCAGTTATTTAAATTAGCATGTAGCTTGTGTGTTAGTATGTATTGAATGTGCACATTAAACAATTTGGTTTCCATTTCTACTCTCTAAAACATCTAAATAGGAAGAAAGCATTTCTATCTAGCTGTCAAATTATTGTTTGCAATCTCAGCAGTGTTCTTTGTAGTTCCATGACCTTATGTTAACACTTTGATTGGAAAGGCCATTTTAAAGAACTATGTGAAAGAGTTATCAAACTGAATAAGCCAAGTCAAAAGATAGTATTATCCTTGAAGTAAGAGTAATGAGTCAAAGGAGAATTTTTTTAGTTTAGTGGTTTTTTTAGAATTGTAGAAGAAAATAAAGCTTACCCTGTTTAAAAGAGACAGTGATGCCAAGAGAAATTCCAAGGGATTTGGACAATATACAGTTCAAGGTGAAAGTCAGCAACTTGAATTTTGGCATTCCTATGAGGATTAAAAACCTCCCACTGAAGCAAAGTATTTTCCAACTTTATATGTGGTGATTATTCATAGAGTAGCTTGCAGCATAACCCAGTTCAAATGAAAGCAGAATTGTGAAAAGTAAGTACAACATCGAAGAAGGAATGGAAAAAAATGAGATCTTACAGCAAACTGAAGACAAAATTCAGTCCAATAATTTCCAGTAATTAACATAACTTTTAGAGTTCTTCCATATTTCAGTGGTACAGCTTCCCTTACCATCTCTCCCAACACTGTTGTCTCCAAAAAATATGAGACAAAATTGGAAGTATTCCATCATGTACAGATAAATAGTATTTTTATTAATTTAAGTTAAGGAACTGTGCAGAAGCTTTAATATAGGAAGAATTACATGTTAAAATACCTGACATCAAGAACACCTTACAGTACTTAAAAAAAATATGAAAGTGATATAAGCTATCTGATAAATGTGACTGGAAAAGAACCTGAGAGAAAGCTTTTGGGCACAATTCTGAGATAAGGAAGAGGGAGATAACATGAGACATTGAAGGTGGTGAGACATTGAAGGTGGTGAGACATTGAAGGTGGTGAGACATTTTGTTTTTCCCCATCAGTAAGATTTGTTAACCAGCATCAGTAATACTCTGATTTTGAGTTATTTCTCCCATGGTATGACATGTTCAGATGCTTGAGCTCACATTGTCTGGGTGGCGGGATCTTGAGTGGTGCTGCATCACCTGTGGTGAATCACAGCTTACCCCTCCACACAAAGGGGGACAGTACACAGTGGAAACCTCGTGATATGCCTGAAGAGGTAGAAGTTTCCCTGGGAAAAGAAGTTTGCTAGGGAATTTAGTACAGAGAATGAAGTAAGAATGAGGTCTCAGGAATACACAAGAAGTATTTTGAGCTTTTTTGTTGTTGTTGTTTGTTTGGGGAGTTTTTGTTTGTTTTTGTTTGGGTTTTTGTTTTGTTTTTAAACTCCCTGAATCTGTTTTGGCAGAAAATTTTCTACATGTAAATAATAATCCTACTGATTATAACAGCAAGAAATGTTACATTCTTGTTGCTATATGACAGCTCTTCTACAGTTTATCTGAATTTTATATATTGAAGTTTATTTATTAGTATATAAATATATATAATATATAATATATATTAGTATATATACTAATATAGTATTTATATATATTAGTTTATATATACAAGCAACTCTTTCCTAGTAAAAAAATAAAAAGCTTTAGAAACTTAGCAATGAAAAAGACACCAAGGCCATCTTAATTTGCTGTCAGCTATTTTATTAGCCTTCAGGGCAATAATACAGTAATTATTCTTAAATATTTGCCTTTAGGATCAAAGACAGATGACCCTTAAATCACTCTTGAAGACACTTTTAAGCATGCCATCCCACTATCGCTGTCTGTGTGTGAGCCACCTCTTTGGATGGATGGCTTTTTTGTCCAACATGCTCTTCTTCACGGATTTCATGGGACAGGTAAAAGCGTAAAATCCTTTTGCTTCTCCTTCCTTGTAGCGTCTCCTCCTCCATCAAAAAGAAACAACATGGTGTTATGATCCTGCAGAAATTGCATTGCTGTCAGAGCCATTTGTATCTGGATTGTTCAACAAGAGTTTTGCAAAACAGTAAATTGAGGTCAGACCCTTGATCTGAGCCAGTCGGTTGAATTGTTGGGTAAAACCTTGCAGCATTTGTAAGGCTATTTCTGTCTTTTTAACTCTTCCAAATCCAGCTCTCAGAGCTCGTCCAAACACATCCACTTTGTGCTTTGGCTTCAAAGCCATTTTGAAATGAGCAGGTTTTCTAATGGGAGGACTGCTTGGATGCAGCTGCCCTTACCCTGATGCGTGGGCACCATCCACGCAAAGCCATTCCCCTGCTCTGCAGCCTCCCTGGCATCAGGCTTTGCAGGTCTTTGCACACAGTGAGGTCCTTGTAGGCAGAAGCTCTTCTCTTCTTGAATTCATCTGTCCCACCAAACCTCTGTAAATCTTTCCCTTAGTCCCTTTTGCCAGCAGCTATTTGCCTTTGTACCAGCCAGTGCTCCCTTTTCCATGTCATTCCCAGGCAGTAAGACTGTGTGCCCTTGACAGTGAATCTTGCCTATATGAATCTGCTCCTTTTTTCCCAGCCATTCATTGCCATTTCCTTTTTGATGTGGTTTCCATGTAATATTCCTATTTCCTTTCATTTTTTTTCCTTTGTAGACAAGGCAAGATTGGAAGGGCTTTTTCCCTGCAATATATAGGAATGACTGAAAGAAAAAAATGTTTTGCTTGTCTAGACAATGATCTGAATAAGATAACTACTGTGTGGGAAAATGAGTGTATTGGGGTAAGCCTGAAAGAGAAAACAAAAAATTAATTGTAGATAAATCAGGGAAAGAAAGGCTAAGGCAAGAAGGCAGAAATGGAAAGAGAAGGAAAAAGTGAGACTCCCAAAGGAAAAAGAGCAAATGAATCAATGTAGAATGGACAGTCCAGGAAAAGGCAGAGCATAGCAAATAAGGAGGACCCTGGGATGTGATAATCTGGCAGAAGTGAGTGTGAAACCTGAAGAATTATAGGGGGGTGGTTAGGACACTGCTTAACAGACTTCCTGGGTGCTTCCCACCAGGGATGAGGCCCTACATTGGGTTCCCCTTCCTGTAAGAACGGAGCAATCTGCACATGAAGTCATCCTTACCTTCAGTGGTCTTTGTGGTCTCTTTCAGGTTGTATACCAGGGTAATCCTTATGCACCTCATAACTCCACACTTTACCTTACCTACAAAACAGGAGTAGAGATGGGATGCTGGGGACTGTGCATCAATGCAATTTCATCATCAGTCTATTCGTGTAAGTACCTACAAATGAACTCCAACAGCATGTTTTGAAGCTGTTTGCTACTTTCCATTGTTCAAACAACATAAAGTGATGCCAAATTAATTGTGTTTTTCTTCCACCTTAAAACTGTAAGAAATGCTACATTCTCAGCACTGATAGAAACTCATATCTTAACATGAACAACTCCTGACCACATGATGAAGGGTCACTTTGGGAGTAAGACATTGTTCTGCTTGTGAACTGACCATGAACACTGAAAGTTCATCCTAAAGTTAAATGCCAGATGCTCTTTCACCTAGCAATGCTGTAACTGTAGGCTCTTGAAGGTGGCCTCTCCCCATTTACATTCCCTGTGCAGAGGCTCTTGCCAGAAGCTTGGATCTTGCTCTTCAGAATTATGCTTAAACATGCTAGCACAACTCCCCAGACAGATTTCGCTGTAACTCTTACCAAGTATTAATAAAAACTACTTATGATCCAAAAACTCAAATAAGTAGCATTTAGGGGCCCGAACTGAGCATCTAAAATGTCTTAAGGGAAATCTTCTGACCTTTGGATCTCACCTAAAGGCATTTCTGTATGGCGTTTCCTCTGAGGAACAGCACAGGTGGCTCTGGGTGCAGCCGCAGTGTGAGCTGCAGGCTGAGCTCTGGGTGGTGAGAGCCAGAGACAGGAGGCCATGAATTGACACTGACCCTTGGCACAACCAGGGTACTGGACACTTGGAGACACCACAGGAGACCATGACCCCAGACTGTCCTGCTCTTAGACTGTGAGGGTGTAAGAGCCCAGGGTTTACTTTGTTCAGGGTCCCTTCTTGGAGGCACCAGCTCCAGCTGTTGTCCTGTTGTTGTACCATGATTAAATAATGTTAAGGATTCAGACACCTGAGACTCTGCTATGGGAAACTTAGGATCAAGCCAGGAAGGAAACCTGGTCTGAATGTGTGAATGTGGGGTGTGTAGCTGCAAAGGGACCTCAGTCACAGGTCATGGGGTTCCACTGTGACTGCCAGAGTGGCTCCTGGACAGTTAGACAGGGAAGTTTTCTTAATGTTTCTCAGGTCAGATGGCGGTCAATGAGGGTAGTTCTTCCAGAATGGTTCTTAACTAGCTCTTTTCTGTAACTGGCTACGCCAGAACAAGTATATCCCCAGAGAAAGGATATGTTCTTTGTCAAGTTGTTACCTACAATAATTTGAGGGTTCTTCCAAAATCAGTAAGATTATCTCCTTCATTGCATTTTACAAAACACAGCCTTAAAGGAACTCCCTTTTGAAATGTGCCTGTTTTGTTTTAGTCTTATCAGCATTTTGATTTTCTTTTCACAGATGTACAGAAAGTTCTTCTGCCATACATAGGATTAAAAGGACTTTATTTCATTGGATACCTACTTTTTGGATTGGGTACTGGATTAATTGGCTTGTTTCCCAATGTCTATTCCACTCTGGCCCTGTGTTCACTCTTTGGAGTCATGTCCAGCACACTGTACACAGTGCCATTCCATCTCATTGCAGAGTACCACAGGGAAGAAGAGGTGAGTGCAGTGTCTAAAGAAGCATAAGTTTATATTTGTGTATGTTCAGTCTATTTTGGGGCTAAAATGCACAGAAAAAATAGTAAGCAGCTTTTAATTTTAATTTCAGAGTATTAACCATGACACATATTATGAATGGAAAGTTTCTGACACAGAGTGTTAACCTCTCAGCTCCAAAAAGTCCTACAATGAGGCAAATAAACCAATCACAGTACATGTTCAGGCAGTAAGCAGATAACAGGAGTCCACTTGGGTTCCCTTCATGTGCTGCCTTATATCCTGCCTTTCTGCTGCATTAGCAGGGGACTTGACTTCTAGGTGCCTGGGGTTAAAAAAATCCTGTAAAGGCTGACAGAATTTATAGTTAACTGCAAAGTGTTATGAAAGCTCTTTGCAAATAAACATGAAATTCAAGTAGAAACATCTTTCTATAGTTCCATCTTAAATCACATACCCATTCTCATTATCTTTCTAATTGTTTGTGGTTGGTTTTTTGTCCTCCACAACATAAAATACTGTCTCCAAAGAAAATCTGGAACAGCTTGCACACCTTGTGTCATGTTACTGGGCACAGCAGGATCAAGTTTCTTAGTTTAGTAGACAGCTGGGTACAAAAAGGATTAAGGAGAGTTGAGAGGACTTAGGAAAAGTTCTCAGTATATCTTTGGACATCTGAAAAAACTAATAAAGGAAAATTTGAACCATTGAAAAACCACACTGAAACACAGTTGAGACCCAGATAGGGCTAGATCAAGTGCTGGAGAACTTGTCCTACTGTTTGGTACAACTTTCACCAACACTCTCTGACTGATGAGCACAAGAAAAAACTCTTTATTATTCTGTTGAGTCCTAGGAGGATGCCTCAATGGGATGAAATATTTCATAAATCTGACTTCTAATTTTTCAGTTAATTTCTTTGTTTCTTCAAACAGAGAGCAATCATGATACAGAGTTTATAAAGATATAGCAAAGGATGGGGAACGAGCCCAGTTTAGGGTGAGATCACAATTCTAAACTCAGGCCAGCCAACTCAGAGAGAGGGAGTAAAGGCAAAATTTTGGTCTAGATCTTATTCAGAGCTGTTCCAAGACAGAAGTGAAATAAAACATGCTGATGTATGAGTGAACTTTATATTTAATCAGCCAATATATTGTTACTTGTAAGACAATCAATCATTTCTTGTTTGGTGTATGGGACTTGCTATGACATGTTCAATGATATATAATTCTACATTAGATTTGATATTGACAGACCAAGGTTTAGCTCAGATCTTCTATAATGTATAGGATAGGAAAAAAAAAAGAGGAAACATCAAACACAAGATTGCATTCATTTACACATTCATGTGATTGTGGTCAGAATTACTGGCACATAGGAACACTGGGAACGGCACAGCAAAATAGATCTAATTTATAAAAAAATGTGTCTGAAATTGGAATTGTATCGTTCCAGAACAATAAGCAGACATTTTCCATCACTAAGCATTCTACCAAAATCATGTGCTGTGCTTTACAATGCTGCCATTGCAACTCCTGTTCTGTGCTGCTGTTCCCTAGGATCCAAATTCAATTCTTTCTACTGGATTAGGAAGAGACTTTGTCTCCAGTACTTGCGAGCTTTTTGTGGTAATAGCTCAAAGGCAAGATTATAGGTTTTGCAAAAAGCAAAAAAACTATCTTAATGGCCAAGGGCATATGTTTACCAGAAGACAGCAGTGCCTACAGTGTGGATGTCTCTTGTTACAAAACAACCTCCTACATTCAACAGTCTTATGCAAGAAGAACGATAAACATGAAAATACCACATAATTTCCCAACAAAACAGATAATTCCTTCCTGGAGGGAATTACAGAACAGGTGAATTTAGAAGGGACCACCAGAGATCATTTGGTACAACCTGCTCAAGGAGGGCCACATGGAGAAGGCTCCCCATGGTCATGTCAGTCTAGTTTGAATAATTCCAAGGATGGAGACTCCACAACCCCTATGGTCAACCTGTTCCAGTGATCAACCAGCCTCACAGGGTGCTAATATGCAAGATACTTGTATATGATAAGTGAAGACTTTTGCTCTGCTATGTGTATCCTAGCAGATAACAGTGGTTCTCAGTAGTGTAGGAGCCTGGATATTTATTTTCAGGTTACTTTTTTCCCCAACAATAAAAGAATTACATTTAGATTTTAGTACTCAATTCCTTTATGTGTTTTGAGCCATAATTGCAGAGCACTTTGCTCCTGTATTTGTGTAGGGCATACCTGCAATTCTGTAAAGTCTTTCTCTCTGAACATGTTTCTCTCTAAATTGAAAAGAGGTGAATTTGATGAGTGGACTGTTAAATGGATAAGAAAGTGGTTGGCAGGTCACATCCAGAGTGGTGGGGTCAAAGGCTCAGAGTCCCAGTCGACAGCAGGGACAAGTGATGCCCTCAGTACATACTGGGACCAGTGTTATCTTTATTAATGACACAAAGAGACTGAAGGCACCCTCAGCAGATTTTTAGATGACACCAAGCTGAGTGGTGCCGTTGCCACACCTGAAGGACAGAGTGCCATCCAGAGGGACATGGACCAGCTCAGTAAGTGGGCCCATGGGAACCTCATGAGGTTTAACAAGACCAAGTGCAAAGTGCTGCACCCGTGTCAGGGCAACCCCGGTATCAGCACAGGCTGAGGATGAGCAGACCGAGAGCAGCCCTGCTGAGAAGGACTTGGGGTGCTGGTGGGTGAGAGGCTGGACATGACACTCACAGCCCAGAAACCAAATGTGCCCCAGGCTGCATCCAAAGCAGGTCAAGGCAGGGGATTCTGTCCCTCTGCTCTGCCCTGGTGGGACCCCACCATTAGTGCTGCATCCAGCTCTGGGGTCCCAGCACAGGAAGGTTCTGGACCTAATGGAGTGAGTCCAGAGGAGGCCACCAAGTTGATTAGGAGGGAGGAGTACCTCTTCTATGAGGAAAGGCTGAGTGAGTTGGGATTGTCCAGTCTGGAAAAGAGAAGACTTTGGTGGGGCCTGATTGTGGCCTCCCAGTACCTGAAGGGAGCCTGCAAGAAAGATGGAGAGGGACCTTTTACAAGGGCATGCACTGACAGGACAAGGATGAATGGCTTTAAAATGAAAGAGAAAGGGTTTAAGTTAGATATTAGAAAAAAATTCTTCACTGTGAGGCACTGGAATAGGTTGCCAAGTTAAGTTGTGAATGCCCCTTTCTTGGAAACGTTGAAGACCAGGTTGGATGGAGCTCTGAGCAACCTGGACTAGTGGAAGGTGTACCTGCCCGTGGCAGCAGGGCTGGAACTAGATGTTCTTTAAGAAGCCTTCCAACCCAAACCATTCTGTGATTCTATGATGAGTCTTTGATAGTATGATATCCCTTTGAGGCTCTCATTCAGACATCAATTAGACCTAAATTATCCATGACAGGATGTCCTGTACTGTTAAGTATCAGTTTGACAGAACTCAAATTGACCTGAACTTGAAAGAAATGTCTAATTTTTCCAGTCAAGTTTAAATTCCTTCCTTGAGAGAAGGGACAGAGGGAAAAGTTGCAGATGAGAGAAACTGGACCTTTTGGTGGAAGCTTGGAAAACTCATTGTTACTTGTAACATCTATTTGCTTTCCATATGGCATCCTCTATGATACCATAAGGGAAGCAGTGACCTTGCTGCCTCGCTGCACCTGGGAGTTGTAACAATGCCTTGGCCAAGCACTGCACATTGTCGACACCATCCCATTTCACTGGGGACATTTGTGTTTATTTCACTGTCCCATTTCACTGGGGAAATTTTGCTTTGTGCTTATTTACAGAGCCTGAAGCTGCAGGACGGGGAACACGCAGGAGAGTGCGGGCGAGGGAAGGGCATTGACTGTGCTGCTCTCACCTGCATGGTCCAGCTGGCCCAGATCATTCTTGGTGTGGGCCTGGGGCTCTTGGTTAGTGTCGCTGGCAGTGCAGTCACTGTGATTTCGGCGTCTACGGTGGCACTGGTCGGCTGCTGCTTCGTTGCTTTCTGTGTTCGCTACGTGGAGTAGGACTGTGAGAAGCCACTGGAAGAAATCTGGGGCGCGTTTTCTTTCTGGATCAACTGGTGCTGTTGCTGTGCTGATACTGCTGGCACGTCCTCCTCTCTTACCTCCTTGGATCGGTTGCAATTCCAGAGCTTTATGAAATGGAGACTTGATAAAACTGGTTGCCTAATGCCTCAGATACAGACACACACTCAGTGTGTTCACATGCTATGACATGTGACAGAGTGTCTGCTGATGGTATTTTGATGCCCTACATGAGGAGTCATTATGAAACTCCTCATTACCAATTTTTGGAAGTTAATAGATGAAGTATGGGATAAATTGAAGTAATATAAAAGGACAGAATTGGGGAGAAAGTTATTATTTATCTTGTTTTTCAAGTATTTTCGGTTTGGGACTGTTTTCCTCTGGTAGTCAAAACCTGTCAAAACCTGCAGGATCAAGCAGGTGTTGGAGTCCACGAAGGGTGCCATTGTGTTATCACTAGTAATAGTGCTAAATGGGATCACTTAATTATCAGCTATGGTCAAAACCAGATTTGGGTGTGAAAAATCTTTGGCACATAAAAAAGATTGAAGCCAGTTTTTTTAAAAACAGAATTGTAAAGTAATTGTTTTGTACTGAATCCTGCTGCTTCTGTATAAATGAAGTGAAGGTACTGGCTAGGCTTGTCAGGAAAGTCTGTCTAAGGCTGCTCTGCAAATCAATGTGTAGGAACCTAAAAAATCTGTCTGTGGGGAACAACTGCCATTTCTTCCCTCTTTTAAAATCTGGTCTCTAAATTTTGATACTGAATTGAAAAAATAAACTTGGCCAAAGTAAAAATTTAGTGAATGGTTGAAAGCCACTGAAATCTTGACATTGGATATGACAGTATTTACCTTAAAGTAGCATCTCTCTTCTCTTTTCTTCATGCATCTAGCTTTGAGTGAAATGGCATTTGCTCTTTACAGAATATTGTAAATAAACTCAGTTCTGCAAAGCACTATCAGAAATTACTGTACAGTAAATACATAAGCCCAGCTGTTTATATTTAATTGTGCATGAAGCTTCATTCTTATTTTTATAATATTGCCAGAATTTCGGAAATCCTTTATTTGTCAAGGTGATATACTGTATTTATGCTGTGCTTCCCCTGTCCTGAAAACTGTCATATCCACTCACTAAATTAAGCAACATGAAGACATCTGCTTATGCAATATTGTTAATGAACACTGAGAGACTACTGCCAAATATGGTGTTTATTGTTGGGTTTCGTGGGTTGCCTTTTTTTTTTGTTTGTTTTTGTTTGTTTGTTTGTTTTTAAATGTTGCACATATATAATCAACACTGTTCAATCAGATGCAGTGTTGAGCTGATCGGCTCTTAGAAGGTCTGCAAGATATGAACTTACAACACCATAAATAAATGGTTAGATTTGAGCATCAAGTGACTCCACAGAGATGCATCAACTTCATCCTTTTTCTGTTTTCAAGAGTAGAGTGAGTAATTTATTCTCAGGAAAACCAATTTTCCCTTAGGTAGATTCTTTTTAATTATAACAAGCCTATGAAAGCCCCAGCTACCTTTTTTTTTTTTTTTTTTTTTTATGACCCCTGTAGGCCCAAAAAGTGGGTCAGTGGATGGCAAGCCTCACTACAGCATCTTCATCCTGCCTTACGAAGAAGCTACTTTTTATGATTTTGTTTTTTGTGTGTGTTTTTTTTTTTTTTTTGGTTTGGTTTTGGTTTTAATTATTATTATTATTTTGTTTTGTGGCTCCTCATGTCATATCCATGGAAGAAAAAAGCTGAGAAGACTGAGTTCCTGGACTGTGCTTGAAATGCTTTGTGGGTGCTGAGATGGCTGGAGGACAAGGGTCTCAACCAGAACAAACAGAAGGCGGCCAGAAAATGAAGGACTGTTGTCTTCTCAATTCGCTTTATGCCATCATTAACTCACTAACTTCCATTAACCCAGTATTTTCTGGGAGGACAAATATTTATGGGAAAAATGGGGCTTCTGTGCACCCATAAAAATAGATAAAGGAGGAGGTTATCTGGTTTTATAGGACTGTACCATGTAAACCTGTGCACGAGGAGCTGAGGTCACAAAACTCTGATTCTACTGTGAGGCTGGGAAAGAAATTTTGCAATGTTTACCTATGTCTTTGTCAATATTTTCTTTGAGGTTTAATGCCTTCAGAACATTAACTTTTAAATAGTCAGTGTTTGCTCTGTTACACAAAGAGAATGTTGGCATCAATTCAGCTCCACAAAGTGACTGAAAATCTGCATCAATGTGAGAGATGTGAACTTGCAGAGACAAGAGAGAGTTGCCCATCAATGCTTTTATTTATAAATCTATTCAGAGAAAACTGTTTCAGGACTTCATATTGTCATCCTTCTTATGATCTTTCGCTTTAAAAGCCACTGAGTGTTATAGAAGACAGAACAGATTAGAGTCAGTTTTCCTTTGGAAGTCTCTTCATAAAAACATCCTGTATTTCTTCTAAGACTTTTAAATAGTATCTTCCTTTATGAATTTTTGTCAAAAACAGCAAGGAGACAGAAAATATATGCAATTTGAAAAACAGTGTTTAAACAAACAAAAAAAAATTATGAGGGTGCTCATTCTGAAGTTGAAAATGTATTTCAACTGTTAATGAAAAAAATACAAAATATTAGTAATTCATAAAAGGGGATAAAAAAGTATTTCTTTTAGCAATAGAGATGTAACTAATGTATGTTACTAATATATTACTAATACATGAAAGGGGATAAAATAACTATTTATTTCAGCACTAGAATATTAAAATGTTAAAAATGTTAAAGGTATTGAAGGATTGTACTGTGTGCTACTAATGTAAGAAGTTCCACCTTTTCCATGCTTTTACATTAGTTCTGGACTTGAGCTATCAATATGATCATTTATTGTACTTAACATCAGCTTTTATTGCAATGATGTGAGTATGAACTTACAAGTACCCCGTGCCTGATCTTTCCCATCTGTTTTTATGTCCATATTCATAAAATCAAATCTATAAAGATCTTCTCTGTATCATGTTTATGCAAATGGTACATTTGAATGAAACACACAGAATCACAGAATGGGTAAGGCTAGAAGGGGCCACAGTGTGTTATCTGGCCCAACCTCCCTGCTCATGCAGGGCCATCCCAGAGCACATGGCACAGGATTGTGTCCAGATGGTTCTTGAATATCTCCAGTGAGGGAGACTGCACAGCCTCTCAGTCATCTTTTGTTGAGGCTGAACAGACCAGGCTCCCTCTGCTTTTCCTCATAAGAGAGATGCTCCAGTCCCTTACTCACCCTTGTATCCTTTCACTGGATGCACTCAAAGATGAGACATTTTGTGATAACCAACCCCTCCTCCCTCCCACTTTGACAAACGTAGTCATGGCTGAACAAAATGAGGCAGGAAACAAGCCTGCCATCTTATCTTCATGGCACTTTCACCTACAAACATCTGCCACTTATTCCCATTTAACAATGAGGCAAGCAAGCCCTCCAAGGAACTTCTGGGTCTCTCGTTTAGAGAACTTGCAGTGTTAGTGTCACAATTATTTCGAGGCTTTTTTGGTGGTTTTTTGGTTGTTTTTGTTTTGTTTTGTTTTTTAGCCCCCAGTGTTCATTCTGTCTTTCACACTGATCTCATTAAGTTTCTTTGACTTGCTTGAAAATAAAGAACTCAGGTGGCTTGTGGCAGATAATTTTTTCTTCAACAGAAAAAACACAAATGAGGATGAATCATAAATGTCTTTGGTTTGAGAGAAATCACGGCTTTCACACTGTTGCCCATGAATCACTACCAGTCCCTGCAGCATGTCAAAAGACAGGAAGAATGGTGTAAGTGAATCTGGCAATGGTGACATCTGATATTTCTGAACTGTAGAGGGATTGCTTCATGGAGGAAAAGGGTGGACATATCTGCTATAAAATGTCTTTAAAGAATTTTGGGCATGATAAAGCTATAAAAAATTATCTATAAAACAAAACTTTTCCCTGTAAGTTTCCAGCATTCATTTCTTGTTCTCTGGCTGCTCTATTTATTCAAGAGGCAAATGTTTCGGGTCACTTGTCCAAGACAAAACTGTGAGAAGTGATTTGCAATTTTTATGAGCCCTGGCAGAATGCATCCACAAGTGCTGAGCAAGCTGGCAGACATCATAGCCAGGCTGCTCATGATCATCTTTGAAAGGTCATGGAGATCAGGAGAGATGCCTGAAGAAAGAAAATGTCTCCTGGTTTTCAAAAAGGGCAAGAAGCAGGACTCAGGGAAATACTGGCCTCTCGGCCTCACCTCAGTGCTTGGAAAGATGATGGAGCACCTCATTATGGAGGCCATCTCTACCCACATGGAAGACAAAAAGGTGATCAGGAGTTATCAGTAATTTGCCTTTCACTAAAGGTAAATCATGCTTGACCAACATGATTGCTTTCTATCATGAAACAACTACCTGGAGAGGTGAAAGGAGAGCAGTGGGTATTGTCAGCCTTGACTTGAGCAAGGCTTTAAACACTGTCTCTCACAACATTCTCACAGGTAAGCCCAAGAAATGCGGGTTGGATGTGCAGACAGAGAGGTAGATTGAGAACTGGTTGAACAGCAGCTCCCAGAGAGTTGTCATCAGGGCACAGAGTCTTTTTTGGAGGACTGTCACTAGTGGTGTCCCCAGGCTTCTATACTGGGCCCAGTATTGTTTAATCAGTGACTTGAATGGACAGATGCCTCCTCCTTGAGTTCACTGATGACACAGAGCTGGGAGGAGTGTGCTGTACCCCAGAGGGCTGTGCAGCCCTTCAGAAGGACTTTGACAGGCTGTAGAGAGGGGCAGGGAAGAACCATCTGAAATGCAACAAAGGCAAGTGCAGGGTCCTGCACCTGGGGAGGAACCATCCCAGGAACCAGTACAGATGGGGCGCCAGCTTTCTGGAAAGCAGCTCTGCAGAGCTGGGGGTCCTGATGGATACCAAGCTGTCCATGAGCCAGCAGTGAGTCTCTGTGGCCAAGAGGGCTAAAGGAATCCTGGGCTGCATTAAGAAGAGCATTGCCAGGAGGTCAAGGCAGGTGATCCTGCCCCTCTGCTCAGCCCTGGTGAGGCCTCACCTTGAATCTGGGTCCAGTTCTGGGCTCCTTGGTACTAGAAATATGGAGCTCCTGGAGTGGGTCCAGCACAGAGCTACGAAGTTGATCAAGGGACTGGAGCATCTATCTTATGAGGAAATCTGAGGGAACCAGGCCTGTTCAGACTGAAAAAGAGATGACTGAGAGGGGACCTTATTAATGTCTGTAAGTATCTGATGGGAGGGTGTCAAGAGGATGGAGCCAGGCTCTGCTCGGTGGTGCCCAGCCACAGGATGAGACAAAACAGGCAGAAAGAAACTGATGCATGGGGAGTTCCACCTGAACATGAGGAAGAACTTATTTACTGTGCAGGTGATCATGTATTGGAATGGGCTGCCCAGAGAGGCTGTGCAGTCTCCCTCACTGGAGATATTCAAGAAGCATCTGGACACAATCCTGTGCCATGCGCTCTGGGATGATCCTGCTTGAGCAGGGAGGTGGGGCCAGATGACCCACAGTGGTCCTTTCCAACCTGATCTGTTTTGTGATTCTATGAACTTTGTTGCCTTCCATGGTATATTCATGTTTGTACATTGCTCCTTTGGACATGCAAGCTGTGTTAAGCAGTTGCATTTCCTAAGTTTTCTTATTGGAAATGAACATTTTACCTCTCATGTATTAGCATTTTACCTGTGTATTAAAGATAGTGACTTCAAATCACGCAGACACTTCAAACTGGAGACTATTGCCATGTGCTGCTCCAAGTAAGCACTAGTAAGCAGTAGTGGGAAAACAAAATTCAGTGCTTTCCACTCCGGATTGCAGGGCAGGCCGAAATAGGCTGATCCTGTCTGATATTATCAGGGAGGGACATCTGTGACGTTTTCTAGAAAATGGAATTATCCTGCTTTTTGCAAGGGTTGTTCCCAAAGGCTCTGCCGGCTCGAAGGAGGAGCGGCCGCCCCTCTCCCTCGACAGGGATGGGGTCTTTGGATGCCCCCCGGTGTTCAATGACATTATAGCACCTCTCCAGAGCGAGGAGCTGCTTCCCAACCTCAGTCCTGTCCCTCTCTTTTCCATCTTACTCTGGAGTTTCCTTATAGAGGCGCAGTGCTGCAAGCGAAGTTCTTCCCCCTTTTTTTGTGCGCAGACCACAAAGGAAGGCTGCTTGTTACCAGCTGTGACCCAGCTGCGACCCAGCTGCCTATTGCAGTGAAGACATTGCACTGGGGACACGTGGTGGTAGGAGCCTCCTCCCCACTGAGGACATGAGAAGCATCAAACTCCTGGCAGAATCTGGCCTTTGAAACCTTCAGTGCTAACGTCGAGTGTCAGTCCTGTAGTGCAGCCATCCCCCATTTGTTTGGCAGGCGAATTTTTGATGCATTGGTTCCCAGCAGGCAAGATGCATCAGGAGGCAGGGGCACTGGTCACAGCACACAGAGAGGCAGCATCAGGGTCTGTCACACCTCTGCTTTCAGGGCCCCTCTGCTTGTTAGGTGCTGAGGAGGAGACATGAAAAACAGCAGAACTGTGGAGTCTGGAGAGTGACAAGAGGGAAAGGAAAAGTTTCTGTAAGAGATGCTTTTCATTAAAGTCTGGGAACACTAGCCTGGAATTGCATGGCTGGCAGATCACCACAGAAGTGTAAATGTATCTCAAACAATTTGGGTTTTTTTAAATATTCAGATTTGATTTTTTTTTTCTAAACAAAACTAATATTATCTTTCTATATAATTTCCAAGTTATTCAGTTTCCAGGGATTTTGGGTGCTGAAGCACTTGTTTCTTTAATAAGTACTGAAATTCCAACAAAACACTCAATCCCAAGAGGTTATTGTTAAATTGCCATAACATTGCAAAACATGGCAATAAGACACCTGTTAGAACTGAGAGAAAGATGGCACCTTATCAAAGGGTGGTGTTCTTTTCTGAACAGGAGTTTTGCATTTTGGAATATTTTAGTTGGAATGACTTTGTATCAAGTGTGCTCAAATTCAAGATTTCAATCTACATCTCTGAACATATAACCCCAAATCTGGAATTTAGACTATATTCTTCTTTTCACTGTTTATGACTGACTGTATGGATTGAGCAGTTATTTAATGCAGCGTTGTTGAATCTCTGCTGCCTTCAGTTCAGGAACTCATGATTAACTCTCTACCTCTATCTGCATCACTGGATTTGCCCACAAATAAGGGCAAACAGGAAATGACTTGTGATGGGCAAGAGGAAGTCTGAATTTCCTCTGAGCCCCCTTCACTGTTTCAGCAGAAATAAAGAGCAATAAAAATATTTTTAAAATAATTTAATAGATTATTTGAAATACACAGAAGTAGGTGCTCTGAGGGCATAAAAAGTCTAGAGGTTTTTCGGAATAAATGTCAAATCAGACAGACACATGCTAATTCTAGTGCATTAGAACAAAGATGCAGGATTTATTTGACATCACAGAATCACACAAAAGCACAGAATAGTTGGGGTTGTCTCTGGAAAGCACCCAATCAAGGCCCTGCTCAGTGCAGAGTCACTAAAGGACACCAGTTAGTGTTGAGTCGGTTTCTGAGCATCTCCAAACCTGGATTCTCCACAACCTCTCTGGGCAACCTGTTCCAGTGCTTGAGCACACTCACCACTAGAAAAAGATTTTTTCCTTACATTTAAATTATATTTATTAATTAATTTTTTTTGGTGCCTATTGCTTCTCATCCACTCCCTGGACAACACTTAGAAGCATCTGATTCCATCTCCTTTAATCCCTGCCCATTTGAGGTATTGATATACACACACTGATAAAATCCTCAAGCCTTCTCAGGTCTGAACTGAACAATTCCAGCTCCATCAGCCTCCCCTCACAAAGCAAATGCTCCAAGCCCTCTGTCATACAGAAGCCTCTCTGGTAAAATCAGAACTGGGTAAGTTGCCCAGAACTGGACACAGCAGCTCAAATCTGGCCTCAGCAGGCTGAGCAGAGGGGAACAATCACCTCCCTTTATCTGCTCTGCCTAATGGGGCCCAGGATGCTGTTGGCCTTTGCTGCAGGGGCACATTGCTGGTTCATTTTCACTCTGTCCACCAATATCTCCAAGCCCTTCTCTGCGAAGCTGCTTTCCAGTCAATCACACTCCAGCCTGTACCAGTGCAGGAAGTTATCCACCCCTGCCCTAGTGCAGGACTTTGCACTTCCCTTTGCTTAACTGTGTGGGGTTCCTGTCAGCCCATTTCTGTAGCCCACTGAGGACCCTCTGAATGGGGGCACAACACCCTGGTGGATCAGCCACTCCTCCCACTGCAAACGTGCTGGGAGTGCACTCTGTCCCTTCATCCACATCTTTCATGAAGATGTTGAAGAGGACTGGCCTCAGTATTGTCTCCAGGGCACATTGCCAGTCACTGCTTTCCAGCTTGATTTTGTGCTGTCAGTCACAACACTTTACACCTAGAAGTTCAGTCACTTTCAATCCAGTTCATTTTCCACTCACTAGTCCATTCTTGATCAGTTTGTCTACGAGGATGTCATTAGAGAGAGCATCAAAAGTCTTATTTATGTCAAGATAAATATTAACTGCTCTTCCCCTAGCCACCGAGCCAGTTGTCTGATCAGAGAAGGTTACCAACTTGGTCAGATGTGATTTCTCCATCATTTTAACTCTAGGCTAATTGTTGGTACCTATGAATTGATAACAACTTTATTATTGCAGTTTTAGATTTGGCCTGAAAAGAAAATTTGATTTTCAGATTTCTTTCCTAAGCTGATCAGATGTTTTCACAAGTACAGCAACACGTTGTTTTTCTACAAGATCCAGTTTTATCCAGTGCGAAGTTGGATGTGGCTGCTGAATGAAAATTGAAAAGTTCATTGAACAATGATTCTAGAAGTCAGTGTTGAATAGCTAATTTGCTCATTGTGCCATTGACCATACTCATTCAGCTAGTCTCTGCAAGGAAAACCACAGGTCCTTGGAGAAATAGAATTTCATTGTCCCAAGGAATGGATGAATAAGGGAGACAGCTGATATCTGAGTAATCTACCTTTACTTTATATTTTCCCACAATGAATAGTAAGCAGTCCTTCCCAAGCAGGTAGGCCAAGGTTTCAAAAAGCCTGTAGACTAAATAAACTGCTTCTGTCTCCAGCTGATTTCCTAGCCTATTTTGCTCAGCCATCCTATGAGTCTATGTTTTACAGTTAAGATTCTGGGAAGGACTCTGACGCTATGCACAAATACAGGCTGAGAAAACTGCTTATGTGTCTTAGCAGCTACACTTCAGCACAGGACTGAGTTAATTGGCTGCCCATGACAACGACTGATGCTGAGAATGGACCTACAGGAAGTTCTTTTAGCTGCTTAATCATGATGAGAAGAGATTTTCAATTAACCCTTTGAATGGAAAAATAAGAATTCTCTTTTGAAGCAGCAGAGAAATAACCCTCACTAAAAAAAAGAGATCCAAGCTCTCAATCAAATATCTTTGAGCTGCACTGCACCCATACCTATGCCTGCTTAAGCTCAGGGATACGAATTAGATCAGAGCTTCTCTGCAGGCACTCAATTGAATAATCAAGTTTTAGAGTAGACAGTCGTGAATGAGGAAGATTGGACTATTTTTTTTTTTTTACTACTAAAGTGAGTGCCAGAATAACTCATTGAGAAAGTGAAACAGTATTTCTACTGAGGAGGGAAACCTGGAAATGCAATTGGAGGTTGGTTAGCTATTTAAGGGGCTGAGGCATTTAAAAGTCCTTAAGCAATCAAGGTTTTTGCCTGATGAGAACATCTGGTCTTTAAAGGTTCTTTCAGTTTGTCACTAGATGTCAGCCTGCACCTTCACGTCCCTATCATTCTCTAATGATGTGCATCTCTCTGCCAGCGCCCTGTCAGGAGCCTGTAACAGGAGACAAGAACCTCTTCAAGAACTCTCTAAGTATTGTTTTGTATTCTTTCAGCCATGTTTATTTTAATCCATAAAAAGGCCATTGGTGCAAATGAGGACATGAACATTTAGAGGAAACAGGAATGTTTTCAAAGTGCATTGTACTGATTACTTAAGAAATCACCGGGTACCCAATAGGATTTGTTGTTGTTGACCTGGAAAAACTCTCTGCTGAGGCCACATGCCTGAAGCTGAGGCACACGCCGAGTAACTGCACCTTCCTTTCGAGGCTCAGGAGGGTGCCCTGCCCATGCAACACAGAGCCCAGATTTCATGCTCTGTTAGCTAGAGCTCACAACATGCGTAAAGGAAAACTTCCCTCTGCTCATGCACAGCTAGAGCAGAGCTCTTTAGCCATGCTGAACACACACTGACTTTGACAGCCTGAGCTGCTGATCTGGCCTAAACCAACATGTGCTGTGGGGTTGTGCCTCTTTCAAAGAGTAGATTCATGATCTGGTGGATCAGCAGCCTCAGAGAGAGCTGCCCTTTAATTCCACGGTCCAGTCCTTACACACCCAAGGCATTTTCCTGCTTGGGTGATTTGCCCAATGAAAAGTTTTTATGTCTGTAGTGCTCAGACATCTGGGGCTTCCTTTGAGAATGGTACTTGTTATTATTCTGGGCAAACTATGGGTGGTTCTGAACACCATCTATTTTACTGCGTTGTTTTTGCCGGCGTAAAATGATGTCTATATTGACATCCACAAAAGAACATGGGTTTTGCCATGCTGAGGATCACAGAGGATGTCTTTTAAGCAGTTTGCTGTCTACTGAAATTCACAGTCATGCTTTAGACAGTTGGATAGCTCTTTATTTAATGCACCAGAACATTTAAGCATCAGATAGAGAATAATTTCCCAGCAAGTTAAACAAGAAATTACGCTGTTCAAAAGCAAGCAGTAAGAAGAGTGTCTGGCTGTGAGATTCCTCCTGTCTCCTTAATTTAGATAGTTTCTCCTGGCCTGTAGAGACACATTATATCTCTCTGAATGCTGGACTTAAGAGTTCCTGGTATCCTTTTTTCATACAACAGCTTTCTGCACCCGCAGAACAGATGTTAGTGCTTTCTCACAGAGCATGTGAGACCTGAATGCATTTTTTGCAAATCGTTTGATTCAGTAGGCTGCTACACCTATAGGTCTAGAAAGGCCTCATGCTATTACACAGCATACTGCACCTTTAATTGAACCAGGACCTGGGAGCAAGTTCATCATTGTTCTTGAAAAGTGAAGACCTAGAATCCAGACATGGATCCAATTTCTCTTCTGTATTTACAGTGAAAAAAAGTATCTCGAATATTCCTCTTTGGAGTTTACACCCTAACGACTATGCTGCCAGGTAGTGTTTGAGGGCTTGCTTTCCCCTTATGATCCAGCAATAGTGAGCAAGTCACACAGGAGGGAACTTTCAAGCCAGAGAATTTGAACACATTCACAAAGTAGCCCAGAGATTCAGTCATTCCCCTGGGATGTGAAAGAGGGGAAGCTGAATCTTTTAGGCTGTGAGTGAGAGCTATGCCCACTAATTTATCATTTCAAATGGGAAAGGGAAGGAGCATAATCTGCACACACATAGAAGGCGGGACAGAAGAAACACATCTAGACATATATTCAAAGGGATGGGGGGAATGAATTTAGTTTACAGCCCCTCCTGACACAGTATGGCCTGGCACAGGATCTTCTGTGTCGGGATGCAGAGTTGCCTTCCTCACAGGATGCACTGTGTGGCCAGTCCTGACAGAGATATCCCCATAAAGCACAGCAACAAGTGCTACAGATTGAAGCATATTTAGGCATGCTCAGGAACAGATTTCTAGGCACAAAAAATTCCACTAGAAAAAAAACTTTAAGTACCTATAGACTTCAACTGGCAGCTAGGTCAGGATTTAGGAAGTCAGAGGGGCAGTTGTACAGTACTTAGATGCTCAAGTTCTTCTGTGGATTTATTTAATATCTTCTGAGTCTTTGCATCTGTGTTAAGTATGCCCATCAGCTGCCAGCTCACTTCTGCTGTTCTTCTCCAGACACCTTGTAAATCAGTATCTTCCCAGTTAGCAAGTGTCCAAGGCTGTAGAAGTCTCTTCTGCCTTGAAAACAAACAGGGAACAACAGCTTCTCCTTGCAGGTAGCAGAACCAGCTGCTTTTGGACCAAACCCAAATTTTGCAACAGGAATTACCAACATGTACAGTAAACAGAGTCTGAAAAGCATAATTGTCGCTAATGGCACTGCAGTTTTCTCTGGACAGAAATAATAAGTTTCCTCCACAACAGTATTAAGAGGTGTAGCATTTTTCCATCTTTTAAAACAACTGTTTTGACCTCTACATTTTAAATTATTTTTTCCCATAATTAAAAAAAAAATATTTTAATAAGTAAATATATAGCCTTACCAGAAAAACTTTCACAGCTTAAAAATACACTTTTTTTATCCCCTTAAAAGTTCATTTTAGATCAACCTAAAATTATTTCCTGGATGTTTCTCTGGAACACAGGCTAGGTCAAGCATTGTCCCTGACATTCTTTAGGCTACAAAAGCACTGACTTGCAGGCCCTATGGCTGCTCAGCCTAGAGGAACTGAACTGGAGTTCACTGAAACACTGGCAAGTGTCAGTGCAGACGCTTAGCAGAACAAAAGCCTTTGTGCTTGGTTTTAACTGAACCCAAAAGTGTCCCAGAGCAATTGATTTGAAGTGTCTAAGATAGCTTCTTTTCCTTCTTGCTTTTTTTCGTTTGGTTTTGTTATTTAAATTTTATTTACAGTTGTGCTGATTTCCTGAAGTGAAATACAAACAGTCTGAAGTGCAGCAAGAATAAAGCCTGCAGCCTCAGTGCCCGGGGAGAGATGCTGCCTTGCTTCACACGGTCAGGGGCAGTGAGGTTTGCCCTCAGCAGCCTGGAGAGAGGCTGGGGAACACAATGTCCAAACAAGGACTCCCCTCCAAACAAGGCAAAGCAACACCTTCCCATGAAAATACAGGTTCTGTCCTTGGGTTTCTCCTTGAGTGGCTGAGCTGCTCTATATCCTGCCAGCAGCTGAGGGGATGGGGGTAGCTAGAAAAGCAGATTCTGCTCACATCTGGAGGGGAGCACGGTGCCTGTTGTTCCCTCTCTTTCATAAGTCCCTAAAAGAGGGGAAAAGGGCCAAGCCTGAATGAGCAGGAGACTTCTACTCACTTGTCCTGGCCATTCCCATCAGGGTAGGTTTGAAACAGAACATGCCCATGCCTTCACTGGAGCCTAGGGAGCAGTGACCACAGTCAGGCTGGCACATGTACAGTGTCCTGCAGCAGTGAGAAAGGAGTTCAGCTCCCCCTCCCTGCCACAGACAAACACACCGGGTAGAAGGGCTGCTGGTCTCTTGCTATTTACAGCTCCAGGTTGAGGGGACAGAGCTAACGCCTCCCTGTCTCACTCCACCCACTCCCGCCCCTCTCCTTCCTATGGTACTTTGCACATCCTGCATCCTCCCTGTCTGGAATCCCTTCACCCTCCCCAGTTCCTGTTCCCTAGAACATGTGCAAGCACTAAAAGGCACCTCCTAGAGACACCTCACCTCTGCCTCCTCCTACTCCTATCCTCCAGCTTTGGGGGGCATTGTCAAGACAACAGTTTCCCTTAATATTCGAGGGCAGACACAACTGCAAAAGAGCATCTCTCTCACAGGAGTCCTCCTTTACCCATCCCTCCTCCCCTTGTCCCTGGCAGGCATTCCATATCCCAGGGTTACATCCTGCACAGAGCCCACAGTCCCACCCCCCAGAGCCCCCTGGCCATCTCAGCAGCGCTGCTCCATGGAGCTGGCAGGCAGCAGGTCACAGCGGCTGCTGTACATCACCACCCCGGGGGGGTAATAGGCCACATCGGGCTGGGTGGCGGCAGCAGGGGAAGCAGCAGTGACAGGGTGGACAGGCACCAAGGCGTGCAGGGCCTGCTCCTCCTTCTCAGGCTTGGTGGTGTCAGTGAAAGGGCGCATGGTGGTGAGGGAAGGTGAGGTGATCCTCCAGAGGAGGCTCTTCAGTGCCTTGCGAAACTCCCTGCGCATGAGGCAGTAGAGGATGGGATTGAGGCAGCTGTTGGAGTGTGCCAGGCACACACTAATGGGGAAGAGGTACACTTGGGAGAGGAAGTACTCATTGCTGAAGTGCACCACATTGAGTTTGATGAGTATCCCCCACGTTGTAAGTGCTTGGTTAGGCAGCCAGCACAAGAAGAAAGACAGCACCACAATGGACACTGACCGAGTCACTTTGGAGCGGCGCTTGGTGCTGGGGCCACTGCAGGTGCTGCCCACGTGCTTGTCAGAGATGAAGCGCACCAGGAGCAAGTAGCAGAGACTAATAATGACCAGCGGCACCACAAAGCCCAGCAGCACCTTCTGGATGTGGTACAGACCCAGCCAGAATTGGCCATTGCTGCCTCGGCCCTCTGGGAACTTGACAAGGCAGAGAACATCATCAAAGACAGTGGCAGTGGTGGAAAAAATGGCATGGGGCAGGGAAGCCAGGACAGCTGACAGCCAGATGAGTGCACAAAGCCACTTGGCAGAGCAGCAGCCACCCAGAGGGTCTCCTCGACGCTGATTCTTCAAGGCTGAAGCCACAGAGCGATATCGAGCCACACTCATGGCAGTGAGAAAGAATACACTGGCATACATATTCATGGCTGTCACATAAGAGACAATCTTACACATTGCTTTGCCAAAGAGCCAGTTGAAGTCCAGTGCATTCTCCACTGCCCAGAATGGCAAGGTCAGCACAAACTGGAAGTCAGTCACTGCCAGGCTGGTCACAAAGAGGTTGATGGAGGATTTTCTCCAGCCTTGCTTGCTTTTCATCAGGTAGAGCACCAGCAGGTTGCCCACCAGTCCCAGGGCGCACACCACAGAGTAGACCAGCGAGATGACAATCCTCACCACGTCAGAGCTGTCCGCCTGCATCCCGTCGGCTCGCTCCAGGTTGATGTTCTTGAAGACGTGCAGGAAAGATAGGTTGCTCCTATTGTCCATCTGAGCGCCTTCCAGGAAACCCAGAGGCACGTCCCAGGACTCCCGGTCCGCTCCTTCTTTCATGCCAGCAGTCGGCAAGCAGGCACCGCGCTCGCAGGGCTCGCCCATCCCATGCTAGGCTGGGAGACGGGTCCGCGGGAGCTTTTCCCCGCAGACGCAGAGCTGCTGGAGCGGCGGGGACGGGGCCCGGGGCGTTCCCGACTGGAGGGATGGCACGGCAGGAGGGACGGCACGGGTGGGAGAGATGGATGGCACGGGTGAGAGGAATAGACGGCTGGCTCGGCTGGAGGGACGGCACAGCTGGAGGGATGGATGGCTCAGCTGGAGGGATGGCTCGGCTGGAGGGATGGATGGCCCGGCTGGAGGGATGGCTCGGCTGGAGGGAGGGATAGCACGGCTGGAGGGAGGGATGGCTCGGCTGGATGGACGGCACGGCTGAAGGGATAGCACAGCTGGCGGGATAGCACGGCTGGAGGGAAGGCTAGCACGGCTGGAGGGATGGAGGGATGGAGGGATGGCTCTGTGCAGGGAAGGCTAGCACGGCTGGAGGGATGGACGGATGGAGGGAAGGCTAGCACGGCTGGAGGGATGGAGGGATGGAGGGAAGGCTAGCACGGCCGGAGGGATGGAGGGATGGAGGGATGCAGGGATGCCTCTGCTGGCTCCGCTCCCGCTCCGCACCGCGCTTATATCCGCGCCGGCGGGCCCGGCGCATGCGCGGTGGCGCGGAGCTCTCCCGGGTGCTGAGCGCGGATCCCGCTCCCGGACCCCCCGATCCCGATCCCGATCCCGATCCCGATCCCGATCCCCATCCCCATCCCCATCCCCATCCCCATCCCCATCCCCATCCCGATCCCCATCCCCATCCCCATCCCCATTCCCAGTCCCATCCCCATCCCCATCCCGATCCCGATCCCGATCCCCATCCCCGCAGCTGCTCCCCCTGAATCGCCCCCGGTCCGCCCCACCGACCTGGGGGGACCGCGCGTGTGAACCCACCGGGCAGCGCGTTCCCGCGGGCTGAGCGCTGCCAGAAGCCGTGCCCCCTCCCAGGATGTGACTCACCCTCCCGCCATGGGGTGCCCCATCCCACCATGGGATGCCCCATCCCAGGATGTGATTCCCCATCCCACCATGGGATGCCCCATCCCAGGATGTGATTCCCCATCCCACGATGGGATGCCCCATCTCGGGATGTGATTCCCCATCCCATGATGTGATGCCCCATCCCACGATGTGATGCCCCATCCCAGGATGTGATTTCCCCCTCCGCCGATGTGATTCCCCCTCCGCCGATGTGATTCCCCCTCCGCCGATGTGATTCCCCCTCCCATGATGGGACTCCCTTCCCACGATGTGCGCTCCGCGGGTCAGTTCCTACAGAAATCCCCCTGCCTTCCCCCCATCCTGCGCGGGAGCAAGTTCTGGGAGGGAGTCGCATCTCCGCCGAGCCTCAGGGTGAGCCCGAAACACCCAGCGCTCTCCAGCCTCAAAAACCTCGGCACCAAGCCGGAAAGCCCTTCGCCGTCCCCAAAACAACCACATCGCCGGCAGGGACTGGCGAGCGCCTCTCGTGCTTTTGGGACGTCGGGGCACGGTGGCTCTCCCTAAGTTTTAAACCAAAGGGCACAGCGAGGCTGCGAAGCCCGTCTGCGGGCGGCAGGCAGCGCCTGAGCGAAGGGAAGGGCGGGCAGCAGCCGCTTTCCCGGGAGGGAGCAGAGGGGTGTCCCTGCGATCCCGCCCGCAGGGGGCCCCGGCGCTCCGGGAAGCGGCGCGGCCGGACCGACCCCATCCCCGCCCTGCGCGGGGCCCGAAAATCCCTTCCCTGCCAAGTCTGCAGCAGAGAGAGAAAGCAACCCATGCGAGTAGGAACCGAGGCTTTCCTTCTCCCGCTCTGCTTTTAAATAAATCAAGATAACTGCGCATTTTGAAAACCAAATGTATTCTAAATATATCTAAACAGAGCGCTGTGAATCAGCCATCTGGGGAAGATTAACGGAACATTTAACAAGTAAATGATTTCTCCAGTGATTTATCTCGCTGAACTTCCTGCAAAGACATCGTTGTGTGTGCCATTTGTTGCCAGCAGTCCACTCATCACTTTGGTTTATGTCTACAGGACCCCTGTAAAAATATCAGCCAGATCATGGTATTGAAGTTCTAAAGGGGAAAAAAGTAATTAGGAAGTTTTATACATGATTCATATTGTGTATAATGAGGGTGCAACTTACTGGAATTAGCAATGCAATGGTCTGGGAAGACTTAGCCGTCAGATTACTTGCTGGGGAAAAAAAAAAAAAGAAAGACAAAATAAAGTAAAAAGGAAAAAGAAAGGAAAGGGAAAGGGAAAGGGAAAGGGAAAGGGAAAGGGAAAGGGAAAGGGAAAGGGAAAGGGAAAGGGAAAGG